>CM068370.1:458659226-459259226 GCA_034769895.1 Magicicada septendecula | reverse complement strand
TGTCTGGTAATGTTTCCCTCCTCTAAAATTACGACAGTTTCTCCAACACACCCAGTCGACTGAATCGCTTGCAGCAGAAGTGAAAACAAAAGCAAGTCTTCTTTCTCCCCCACCATCGTGTTCAAGATCGTCCTGCCGGTCCACGAAGGTGTTGAAGACTGTCCTCTTCAGTCTCGGGTGATGACTGGATAGGTTGTACAGGTATCTTTCGGCGTGCGCCGGCTTCCTGTACACGCTGTATCCCAGACTACCGTCGGCTCTTCTAAGGACCGAAACGTCAAAAAAAGACAAACGATCGTTCGCCTCTCTCTCTCTTTCTCTCCCTCCACGGGTGAACACTGCTGAGGTGCGCTAGCAAACGTCCGAGTTCTTCCTCCCCGAGGGGTCCAGACAACGAATGTGTCGTCGACGTATCTAAACCAACACCTCAGCTTGAGTGGCAAACATTAAGCTTAGGTAAGGAAGAATTAGATAAGTAACCTGTAAGGAAAATTGGACACAGGAACTCTAAACTTTAATAATTTGAAGAAAATTAAACTACAAGAATTTAGGTGAAAATTGTATTCCAAATAATTGTAGAAAAAAATTATAAATAAAGTACACAGGACAATTAAAATGCACAGGATATAAAAATACACAATATAAAATTGTATCTGTTGTATTTATTCTGTTATCAAGAAATAAAAACGGCGTTACGCAACGGTATCATAATTATTGCCCCCGTGGTGCTTCCGGCTAGCCTATTCCAAACCACGAGTACTGCCTTGCTCAGTTTATTGCTACTTGCACGCAAACTGTGGCGCCTTCCTATCTGGCTTGCTTAGCCTACACCCACCTGTCTATATTAAGGAAATACTGTACTGCTGTTCACGTCGACTTTAAACAACATCAGTGTATTATTATTATTATTATTATTATTATTATTATTATTATTATTAGTAGTAGTAGTAGTAGTAGTAGTAGTAGTAGTAGTAATAGTAGTAGTATCCTGGATTTTGTTCTCCATGACGTGTCCGTTGATTAACTAATTATAAAAATATCGCTATTGACTCGGAACACTAATTTTTTATTGGTAAAAATGTAAAACTTTTACCTTGTAGCCTGAACTAGTTTTCGCTTATTACAAGCTTCGTAAGCGGCTGTGTTAGGAGCGCTGTCCGTCTTGTTCTTGGTGACGGCGCCGTCGTTCGAATGTTCGGTGTATAGTGTGATATTATTATGTGTGTTTTCAGTTATGTTTGTTCGTTTGGGATGTTGTTTTTATTTGTTTTGTGTGTTTGTATATTTCTAGTTGTTCAAGAGTGCCTAGTTGTTGGCCTTTTGTGTATACGTGTATTATATTGTAAGCAAAACATTCAATTGCAATTGAGACAAACCTCTGAAGATACAGAATAATTTCTATGAAAGTGAGTCAGGTGAAAATAAACCTACTTGTAGTGTATTTATTTGAAGATATTACATAGAAAGAAAACAACAAGTTCATAACACTAACATACATCAATAACCACACTGAAAAAATAGCCCACCAGTTTAAAAAATCGGGATACAGAATTGCATACAGAACTACAAACAAAACAGAACACACACTTTCAAAAAACACACAAATAACAAAAGAAATTTGGTTTACCTGGTGTACACAAACTGAACTGCTCAGGATGTAACAAATTCTACACAGGCCAGACAGGACTTCAAACAGAGATACACTGAACACACAAAGAAACTACACTCCACCACCGAATCCACCTTTGCAAACCACCCCATTGAAGCAAACCACACTTACACAAACATAAACACCAACATGGAAATTCTACACGTACACACAAAAGGCCAAAAACTAGACACTCTTGAACAACTATAAATGTACAAACACACAAAAACACATAAAAACAACATTCTAAACGGACAGACACAATTCAGATCACACATAATATTCGAACATATCACACACACACACGCGAGCGCGCGCACCTTCGACCTTTCAAAAGACGGCGCCGTCACCAAGAACAAGACGGACAGCGCTCCCAGTGGCAGCCTCTGACGAAGCTTATAATAAGCAAAAACTGTATAAGGTAAAAATTTTACATTTTTATCAATACAAAATTAGTGTTCCGAGTCAGTAGTAATATATTTATAATTATATTATTATTTTATTCTAACGTGGGGTAGATCGTATGTTAGGTAACGCTCACATTTATCTGAGACGACAACATGTTTAAATATATAAAATAGAAATGGAAGGGTTTTATAACCGCGTTTAAAAGTCGAATTTCCTAAATTTGTGTTGTTTTTAAGTGACGTTATTCAAATCGGTCATTTCAATCCGCAGACCGGGAACAGAGTGAAAGGATTGTTTCAAGACTGGCAGGTTCTTTCCGTCTGACTTTTCTGAAATGACAGAGGGAAATTGCCCCGATCTTCAAGAGAATGGGAATAGAGGTTGTACAGGAATGTGTGGTAAACTCTCTCCGATTGACTTCTTGAAAGAACTACGACTCACGTTGACTAGTGGTGCTTCGAGTTGTAGATGATTATAGATAGTGACTATTGATGTAATGTCGTATAGGAATACTATCAAAAACCCATTCGATAGGATCTGAGTGTTAGACGTGTTAAAGATTTTACAACAACGAGGAGTCCCAATCGACATCACAAACCTAATAAAAGAGATCCACAAGAACACTTTAATGAGAGTAAAAGCTAATGGCAAATTATCAGATAATATACGTGTAACAAAAGGGATCAGGCCGGGGGATACTCTAAGTCCTGTACCCTTGAATGTAGTTATTGATGAAATTATTAAGCTAGTTAAAGTATTGGACAGGATATAGGATGGAAGAAGTGTGTTTAATATTATATGTTATGGAGACGACCTTATTCTAACAGAGGAAACTAAAAATGACTTACAAAGAAGTGTGTATCATTTTAACAAAGCACGCCAGAAATATAACATGAAGATAGCGGAAGAAAAAACAAAATTAATTACAGTTTCACATGACTCATTAAGGTGTAACCTTGCGATAAATGACAGAATAATAGAACAAGTAATGCAGATAGACTTAGGCCTATTAGGAACAAGGCGTACAAGTAACAATAGGGCAGATGAAGAAATAGAACATCAACTGATGTAAGCAAGAAGAATCGCTGGATACGTGAATAACCTTTTACGGATTAATAAATACCTTACACAAGAAGAAAAACCAAGGGTTTACAAATATACAACACGTCCAGTAATATCCAATGCATCAGAGACCAAGCCAGATACAGCAGCAACTGAAAGAAAATGAGAAACTATAGAAATGACTATATTTACGACTCCGATCATTAAACATCGCCAATGTTTTCTTAAGATGTTCTTACACCAGCTAGTCAACTATATCTGACTTTTGAACGATAGGTTTTTGTTATTTTTTCATGTAAAGGACACTTAGTCAAGTGAAACAGCGTCCTGAGCGGGGGGGGGGATTTACTACTTTATAGCTGGAGAGAAACTGGGAGGGCGAGTTAACTATAAAGCGGTAGAGTTTACGTTAACCGCTGTGAAGATGACACCCGCACGACTCGCTGAAACGTCAAGTTAGGGTGACATCAATTTAATTATCGATCCCAGGCATCGAACCCGGACTTTTAAAATAATGACGTAGGTTTAAAAAACGTACATTGACGACATGTTGAGAGCATGGAAATTCAGAGTGACTTCGGGAATACAGCTTAAGAAATCAATTTGTATGGGTTCCCTGCTATATGTGGATGATATAGTTCCTATTCAAGAAAATGAGGATGATTTACAAAGAGTTATGTTTCAATTACAAGAAGCAGCAAGAGAGTACTCACTGACAATTTTAGTAAAAAAGACTAAAACCATGGCCCTTAAAGGTAAATATACAGTGAGGACTAAGATAAACAACAGCACTTTAGAACAAGTGGGCCGTTTCAGATATCTCGGCTGTGGAGTAAGCTATGCATTTGAATATGATATAAGAGAGAAGATTAATTAATTTAGGAATATGTGTGGTACGATTCATAGAAATCTTAGAAATATAACAAGACACACCACAAAGATTAAATTTTACAAGACAATTGCAGTACCCACGTTGATTTATGGAAGTGAGACGTGGTCATGACAAAAAAAGAAACGGCAAGATTCAGAGTGCTGAAATGCGGTTTCTTCGAAATACTTTAAATTGTACATTGTAAGGCAGAATGAGGAATGAAGATATCAGAGCAGAACTTGAAGTAAGTAAGGGGCATAAATGAAATTATTGCAATTCACAGAAGCCATTGGTGGGATTATCTGGAAAAGATGACAGAGGCTCGATTGCCGAAAGTGGCGCTGAACTATAAAGCCATTGGTAGAAGAGACGTGGGTCGTCGGAGGATGAGATGGATGCCGGAACAGGTTTATATAACCTAATCCTTGAAGAGGAGAAGAAGAAGTTTTAAAAACGTACTCGGCGCATGCCCACGATTGATCGGGCGAATTGTATAACATAGACAAGATCGTTTTGTAAGGATTTATAAGTTGGAAATGAAGCGATTAAATAAGCGGTACATATTATGTACTTTTGTCTCACGTGATATAGTATTTTAGGTATTTCCATTCTAGTATTGTATAAACAAAGTTCGTGCATAACATTTGCATTTTGTGAAAGGAAGATAAAAACGTTGTCCTATTACTCCATAGTAATTCCATAGCATTGAATGACAGGTAAAGCGAACACTGAGCCGGTGGAATACCATTGTTAAAGATATTTTGATATTTTTGTCGGTACTGACTCATAACTTTCATCGTGCAATTTACTTGGTGTAACTTCAATAATTATTTAGAATTTTCTCACCGTAATTTTCTGATACCAGATTAAAAGGCAGCATTGTAAAGTTTTCGCTGTTTTTGTGACAGACATGGTCATCATGATGACACGATTGCAAAGTTCTAGTAGCAATTTATTGGGAGCTCGTCTGCCTTATGCTCAGTTCACCCCCATTTTTCTCTTTCTAGCAAAAATGTTTATATTCTTTAGCCACTGTTAATCTTACCCGTCTCTTACTCTTTCATTCCACTCATTCCACTTCATTACTTTTCATAACGTTTTAGTTACGAAAACCTTTGATTTCCCATCATGTCCTTGGGTCTCCTTTGAGTCTGCTTCTCTATGCCTTTCGTTTTAAACTTTTCTCCAAATTACATTTTTGATAAAATATATTTTCGATATAATATATACGATGAAGAAATAAATAAAATAAAATAAAATAAAATAAAACACGGAAGGATATCCGAATTAAATTTTATAAAACTGTGACTGTCCCCACATTCCTGTATGCTAGTGAGACATGGACTCTTGGTAAAAGGGACGTGAAAAGGGTTCAGACAGCCAAAATGAAATTTATAAGAGGGACGCAATGTTGTTCTCTCTTGGATTGGAGAAGGAACGAGAATATAATACGCGATTTAAACATTATATCATTGCACCAGAAGATTGAAGACGACAAAAGGAGATGGTGTGAACACTTGAATGGCATGTCTCATATCTGTCTACCTGTGGCTGCCTTAGTTTATCACCTTACTGGGAAGAGAGATGTGGGTAGACCGAAGAGGAGATGGGTTCCGGAACAGGTCTAAGGCCTAGTTCTTAGAGTGATGATGATAAAATATATAGTGTAAAAAAAGTAAATGCCCTTGTACTCTTTAAACATTTATATTTCTTCCTCTTCGTTTCCTGTCTTCCAGTGTAGGCATGCTATCCCTTGTTCTTCTTCAATACGCAGCCTTAATTGTATCATTTTATCTCCCCCGTTAGCCAACCTAGACTCCTTTTACTAAATGGAAATTTATCCCTTGCTAACTTCATTATTCTTTAATCTGTTATGGGGATTAACAATACTATATACCCTCAGATTCTGCTTTAAAGTACGTACTACTATTTAAATTTCTATTTAATATTATTACGTGTTTACTACTATATGTCCATCATAATCACCATCTCCGCTGCAAGGGATGGGACCTAATTGGCCTGTTCTGGGACCCATCTTTTTTCGGTCTGCCGACGACTCTCCTTCCAATCAGTTGGTACGCTACTGGTAACGTTGTAGGTGACATGGTCACACCATCCCCTTCTATACTCCTGCTATATGTTAATATTATTTATGTTCGAGTACTTATATTAACAACGCATAGTAAATATCATCATCTTCAGCAAGGGTTAAACCAAATATGGCTTGTTCCAGTCCCAAGCAGATAGACTGGAGCCGGTCACTGTAACCCTTCTTGGGATGCCCCATACCTCTCTGTACTTTTGGCTTATAATTTCATAGTTGTTTGGGGATGCGGCAATCATCCGTTCGGTTACGGATCTTCCAACCGTTTTAGCCGATTTTAGGGAATTCTATTGAGTATACTCATAATATTCAGCTCCGACATGCGGACATATCTTTTTCGATCTTGAAGAGCATATCATACCCGGCGCCTGAAAACTCTCATTTCGGCCGCTTGAATACGACTGGCCTGGTATTTTTCAATTCTCAGACCCGCTGAGAAGTGTGGGAAGGGCCATCAGTTTGTGGAACTACAGGCGTGTTTCTTCACTTGTTGATTTTAGAGTTAACCTGATGCTCTCAAGTATATGGTTGAATTTCTACAGCTTGTTCAACACATCATTGTTTGCAATGTAAGATGCACTACAGCTAAGATTAATTAATAACTTCTCTACAACACACACCAAATATGTTTGTTTTGTATTTGGTATCAGTAAACATCGATTTACAAAGTTCGATTCACACGTTGGCCAGCGTGTGTGGCGAATTGTTGAAAAAACCCGAGAATATTCTGTTCTTTAAAATATTCCATTTCGTATGAATAATTTACTGTGAACACTGACGTATTGCCTTTTGTTTTTTCACTGACATGCTGTAGCTTACCTGGTGATGCGCGCGGAAATTCAGCGATTCGTTACGCCAATTTAAACTTTGTTCAGTGTTTACAGGGCAACTGCACGTTGTTTGTTTTCCGTTTTCACGTGTGATCGGGAAACTTCTGGGTGAAGTTTATGTTTTCTTTTGTGTGCTGAATTGTATTCTTATTGGTTTCCTTGAATATTTTTCATATCGTATTTATTGTATAGTTACGACGGTCTACTTGATCGTCGTAGGTACAGTGGAAACAAGATACAAGACACCAATTACGTCACTAATTACCAGCTTTAATTTTCAAGTTAAACAGTTCGTAATTAACAACACAGTCTCTTACAACAAATCAAATACAAATTGTTCACACGCAATATAATGTCAGCTAATATTAAAACACAATATACCGCCTGATTATAAAACACAACACTAATAACCACTTGAACGCACACAGTAATATCGCCCGATAATAACTTGGACATCACTGTAAATATATCGCAACTATAACTGAAAACTAAGGCCGCTGCCGCCCAGTATTTATACAATGTTCACAGACCAGAAGATTCTAAACTGCGTATTAGCGCCAGTGTATACGTTGCGGCCTTGACACAGCCCGCGGCTTCCAGAAAATTCTCGCGAATGCGTCGAGAATCACGTATGCCACACACACTAGAACGAGAATCTTCTGGAACATTCGACAAACACGTAGAAGTGTTGTGTAATGTCGTAACAGTACTTTTACGTACCCGAGTGTGATATCGGCACTAGCTTTTCGCTGTTTCCGGAACGTAGGCTTTTCCGAGTAATACGCAATAGTTACAGAGTATTGTATGATAGTTCCTTTTGGACTTACGTCTGGAGCGCCACTATGTGTGTCTGGTACCTCAGTACCAGATTATGTTACTTGCAGTTCACGATAGTTGTGGATGGAACAATAAGCAGTTTGATGTGAATATTTACCATTAACATTTCTGTGTTCTGAAGTGTCGGAGGTATAAAAGCTTATTCACTAAAGTTTTATAAGATATTTCAAGTGTAAATATTTCATTTAAGTAAGAAAATTAATAATATAAGATACAGAGTTAGAACCACGGGTTACAGGTCTACACGTTGGAACATTAACAAGTACTCGGGTTTTACTGAAAGATACTAAACGAATAGGACATTATAATCATAAATGCTCAATTAAATTCCAGTAAACAATACTGTAGTGCCTTTAGATAAGGCCATAGAGTAAAATATCTTAAGAACTTTCTTAATTATAAAGCAAGGAATTATCTTCTTCTTCTTCTTCTTCTTCTTCTTCTTCTTCTTCTTCTTCTTCTTCTTCTTCTTCTTCTTCTTCTTCTTCTTCTTCTTCTTCTTCTTCTTCTTCTTCTTCTTCTTCTTCCCCAACAAGGATTAGGCCTTGGACCTGTTCCGGCTTTATAGGATGTATTCCTATCTTTTCTTGGGTCTCCCTACGCTTCTTCTTCCAGTTGATTTGTATCTACTCGCTGCTTTTGGTAGTCTTTAATCATTCGTACGCTCCAGATGGTCTCTCTAATTTCTTGTATCCATCTCTGTTTTTTTCAATTATATATTATACATTCACTAATTATATAACATATATCTCCAAGTTATTAAACTTAAAGATAAACAAGATTTAATGGGCGATAACTGGAAAGAAAAACAGCGCAAATAAAGTTCCAATACAAATTAGAGAAACGGAATTTTTCCTGCAACCAAAATATTATTTTAAGACATTGTAAGATTTGTAAAGGCTCAGCAAATACAGTGGGTAATTCATTTAGAGCAGAAGGATGATCAGCGTATGTCAAAGAAAATCCTGAGTACGCAAGTCTATAAATGCAGAAAGACGGGCCGACCTAGGATAAGATGGTTGGATGGTGTGCTGAAAGATCTAAGAAGAGTGGATGTGAAGGGTTATGCTGAGAAGGCGATGGATAGGAGACATTGGAGAAGATTGGTGATCGAAGCCAGGCATGTTGGCATGTTGTAGTGCTGAAAAAGAAGAAGACGTAAAAGAAGTGCAATTAAAACGTATTTGTTAACACGATGAAGATGTAAGAGCCAAACTGAATATATTCTTCCGCCTGAGAGGCAGGCAACGTGATTTACACGAGGAATGCAAGGTCGGCAAACAAGGCACCGTTCAAGTGTATTCTAGATGCCTTCAACCACGCGATTAATTATTCTCGATGCGTCATTCAGAAAGCGGTAGATTCCTCTTAAACCTCAGCAGAGTATAAATATAGGATTCGGAAGCTGCCAAATTCAGTTTTTGATTTGTGATATTTGAGTGTGGTGTCGCAATTGTTGCTGTATAAATTGATTATTGAGTATTATAAAGTGCGACATTGTTAATGAGCTGACGTTTATTGTTTATTACGTTAGTGTGCGTTGGACAATCTTTAGCTTGAACAATTGTATGTAGTGATTTCATCTGGTGTCGGTTATCCTGTTTCCACTGTTCGACACGACAATCCGTGCAACTGTAGTAACAATATTTACTGTAAGTAACAGAATAGAAGAAAGATATAATAGTGGATGGAGCACGTTTACAGAATGGGAGATCACAGGATAAACCGACAGAAGGGAAGCTATTAGTAGGCTATAAGCCGACTGGGAGAACGTTTGTTTTTGGGACCTTGCAGGGATGGTGGCAGTGATACGAAACAGACTTATTAACGTATACGATGAATGAAGACAATGAAAACCTAAGAATTTACGGTTCAACATACTTAGCCGTAGGTAGGTTAGCTCACCTAATTCCGTGATATGCTACATAAACGATGTCACGAAATTACAGTTAGTGACTATTACTTTTATACTCCACCGTTACATAGCACCACTCATCATCTATCGTCAGGGTGACTTTGAATTATGAGAGGTAGTAAGGTGGTGGTAGATTACAAGAGAGCATTTTGTCAGACGTAACATTCTCAAATCATAGTTTCTGTTGTTCTTGTGTTGTGTTAAAAGTAAAGAATTAAAAAACAGTTATGTTCTTATTTGTTTCTTTTCACTCTTTTAATTAATAAAGTTGTGTTAGTGGTTATAATCACAATCAGAATTAACACTGTTGCAAACCACTATAGAAAAATTATTCTGATTAGCGCTTTTAAGCTTCACAGCTTATCACCAGATCGGAAATTTAGTGATCTGATGATGAACTGTGTAGCTTAAAAGCGCTAATCGGAATAATTTTTCTATAGTGGTGTGTAACAGTGTTAATTCTGATTATTTATTTTCATTCGTGTATATTTATATTCAGATATCTCTAGAAATTTGAATTTGTAAAAACAATAAAGTTAAAACATTAGGTTTGTGTCTTAAGCCTTAAATTAGAGTTCCTAATTTCTTACGATTTTCACACTCCTTGCTCATTTCACAGTTAAGTGAAAAAAAGGATATCTTTAAGGAGATAAATTAAGCCATCGTACAATTCGTTTCTAACACTAATAACGATACATATTAACCCCAGGAAGATAAATATTGTTAACTAATTATTATTTATCATATATTATAATAAATTAATAACAATAAACTTAATAATTTATTAACAATTTTTTATTTACTTTTAATTATAAATTAAAATTAACTTACTTTAATGATTAACTTGAACTATAAATCAAGTTATTGAAATATGTAAATATATTAGAAGTATTATAATATTATTTATTAATATATTTTATTGTTCATTATTAATATCATGAAACTGCTAAGCAGCAGAAACCGATGTGGACATTTTATGTTTGGTGAATATGGAAATTTTAATGAGACTGACAGTGATAGTGATTAAATATGTCAACTGTTTAATTGTTTAGCATTGTTTATGTAACAGACTAGTATAGCATAAAGTAAAATTATTAATATGTATTCGTATTTATATTTTATAAATATTTTATTATTAAAGGATTTATGCAGTACAATGGAACCTCACTAATTCGTCACCTACCAGACCGAATTAGTGAAATAAATTAATTAGTGAGGGGGTAAGAAACAAACCCATTAAAGACAATATAAAATGTTTTATTACAACACTAGCAATGTACAGTACTAAAGTTATGCTCGAACATATTTATTGCTGGAAATGTTTAAACTCAAACAAGTTAAGCACTGTAATTTCAAAAAAAAAAAAGATTTAATGGTGCACTGCAATTGTTTAGTTATTGTGAAAGAAATCTGTAATTTTATTTTCTTTCTTCTGTCAACAATATTTTTCAAGAACCAAATACATAAACATATTGCATTATGTATTTGGCGCAGTGAAATTATTTTAGGCAGTTCTGCTTCTTCTTAGCCTTCGTACCACTTGATTGCTGTTGACAGTGATTGAATGACCTCCTTATGAGAGATGGTAGGTTTATTGGCTGGTCATCTTCTTTATCATTAGCTTCTGTAGGCTCTGTTGATACGTATGTAAAAATTTCAATATCACTAAACATTTTGTAGTCTAGATGCGGTAAATCTATTTCACACCTATTTTTGACTTCGTCTTCATTCAAACTGTTAAATGCTGGTAGAGATTGGCAGACATCTAACAATTCTGATGTGGGGTCAAGACCTTCTGGTTCTGTAGACGCTGGTTGTTATTCAGATGGCCGTAACTTATTCCAGGCAGATGTTGAAGTGTTTTCCGGAATACTCTGCCAGGCATCAGCAATCCGACTGAATTTTCGGAAACGTATTACGCTGTAACGACACAACACAACACTTACTGTGCCGTGTACACAAGTATGAAATACCCGTTCCCCTCGCTATTATTAGAACCTTGGCCACAATCAGCATGTTTCTGGTTTACTTTGGCTATAATTAGGGCATGTATGTTCCTGCATTGTTAATAAAGAATTCAGAAAAAAACTTCAGTGGGTGACGAATTACAGAGGGAGACGAATTAGTTGGTGACGAATTAGTGAAGTTCCACTGTATTATTAAATTAAATGTACCTATTTTGGATGCACATGAATTCTTAAGAAATTATAGTTCATAAACACTGATGTTCATTTGGTTTAAAGAGACATCAAGCATTACGGAATTAAAATTATAGTAAGTTATAGTATAGTAAAATTAAATGTATAGTTATTGTTCGCAATGCAGAGGCTAAATTTATAATTTTTGTCTCAGAAACTAATAAAATTAGATTCTTTACTACATATATACTCTAAAGTACATAGTCCCGGTAACAATTTGCACTCATTAAACTTTTTTAAATCTAAATATTTTGTAAGAGTACGCTAAAATCCTTAATATCACGGAATTAGTTGAGGTTAGTTCAACAGACTCAAGATTAAATAATTTAATAAAAATTAATTATTAGGTATTTGTTTTAATGAGTTTATAAGTTTTTTAATGAAGAGAAACGGAAACGCAGAATCGTAAAATATATATGTATGGATACATGTTTTCCAGTGAGCTTGGTTTGTTTTCGTAGAGAATATGAAGCAATCGATAGTTGTGTAAATTGCATGTGCCTCAGTTATATTGTTCCTCGTGAAGGCAAACCAAACACGCAGACATGATTATATAACGTTACACCGAGGCTCGGAGCAATCTAACATCGATATAGTGCGACTCGTGATTGCATTACGTTTATTCGTAAACGCGATAAAACACAAAATATAGTTACTGAACTTAGATTGTTCATAAAGCCGACAGAAGTAATATAAATTCATAGGTTATTTGATTCATTGGAGGAATGTGAATTGTAACCTCTGAAATGTTACCTTTCAGTTTGTTATGCCATCATCATCATTATCACCGCCACCACCACCATCATCATCATCGACATCACCATCACTCTTGTTGTTGTTGTTCTTCTTCTCCTTCTTCTTCTTCTTACTTTCCTTGGGCAGAGGGAAGGCTTGGGAATATCGTCTATTACCTCATTTGTTTCCAGCTCGACACGCCTATTTTCTATCGTCATCATCATCACTCTTGTTATTGTTGTTGTTCTTCTTCTTCTTTTTACTTGCCTTGGACAGAGGGCAGGCATGGGGAGATCGTCTATTACCTCATTTGTTTCCAGCTCGACACGCGTATTTTCTATCTTATCTGACGTAAGTTGAAAAAGCCGAGCCACAAGAGTGCCTGTACTGCACGGGAGCCGCGGACAATGTCAGCCTTCATTTGTGTTACATATGGGAGCAACATAGAAGGTCGTTGGAAGGGGACATGATCCCCGGATAAGTTTGTCAAAGCGACACTTCGAGGAGAGGACGCCTGGATCTGTGTGGCAGGCAGGCATTGCAGAAGAGATTCTTCGAGCGAAGACTTATACGACATTGTGTAGAAGAAGAATAGCAAGCCAGTCGTGAGCCATAAGGCTGAAGAACAATAGGTCTAGCTCGAAGTAACGTGTCGAAGAGTGTCCTAGATGATGAAATGGAGGTGGTTTTGTGGTGGCTCGGGTTTTGTACCAAGACTCACAGACCCTCTGGGGATGTGCACTCTTCAGGGGACTTGTTCAGCAAGTGTTTCAACCCACTCTAGCTTAAAAAAGTATCATTCTGTCCGATTGTCGTGGAAGACGTGGAGCACACCTTCTTCAAATGATATACTAAGAAGAGCATCCTTGGTATCAGATACAGGCACGACAACTCCTGGTAACATTGTCGGAGCTATGCTCCGAGGGGAGGTCGCCTAGAGCAGTATAGCATGCTACTTTGAGGGCATCGTTTCGACGAAGAACGCGAACTTGTGTCGCTTGTATGGTAAATGATTAGCTGCGAGTCAGTAGTGAGCCCAGAAACTGTCTAGCCTGATGTAATGTGATAAACAGTCCCCAGCTAGGTTCGGATTGATACAGCAGGGATTTTAGCTCGTTGTCTACTACGCACACTCGTCGCGTAAATCTATTTCCCCTCTTAATAAAAATACTATTATTATTAATTTTATTATTATTATTATTATTTATGGCGCGGAAATATGGGGCGATGCACTCAAACTCGAGAAATACAGACGACGCATGTCAGCAGTGCAGTGAAGTGGTGCGCTCCTACCGCAAGGTTTCGGAGTCCGCGGTTCTTGTCGTGACGGGAATAATCCCAATAAATCTGCTGGCACAGGAACGGAAACTGGTTTACAAGAGGAAGGCCCAAGTAGATATTGTACAATCTCACAAGGAGGCCAGGGTCCGTACTATGGCTTAGTGACAGGAAAGATGTACCAGTACTCAGGTAGATCAAGTAGGGGGAAGACTTCTTGTAGACTTTTAGTTATTACTTTAAAAATGAAAGCTTATGTTGGTATCCGTATGGACTAATGCGGTAGATGTTTGAGACGGTGGCTGGATCAAGTAGAGGAGATAACACAGATAACACGCTGTACGTTGGAACAGCTCATTCATAAAGTGGAAGGTACGAACAGATGAAGACAGGTTGTACCCAGTGTAACATGATACGGTCTCTCTCTCTCTCTCTCTCTCTCTCTCTCTCTCTCTCTCTCTCTCTCTCTCTCTCTCTCTCTCTCTCTCTCTCTCTCTCTCTCTCTCTCACTCTTTCTCTCTCCTATGGCACTACAGCCCTTGTTGGGCCCTGGCCTTCTTCAATTTTTCCCCCATTCTCTTCTGTCAGTAGCCATCCTCTTCCAGGAACACACTTTCAGTATTACTTTCGCATCCTCATCCACCGCGTCTTCCCATCTTCTCCTCGGTCTTCCCACTGGTCTTTTTCCGTGGACTCTGGTATTCAATAGTTTTCGTAGTATTCTGTGTTCTCCCATCCTAGCTACATGACCAGCCCACCTTAGACGTTGTAGTTTTATGTATTGTGTTAGCGGTGGTTCTTTATACATTTGATACAATTCAAAGTTATATCTTATTCTCCAGCCACTGGTCCCAGGATTCTTCGTAATATTCTTCGTAAAAAACATGATAGGGTCTCCTAGTTTCAATTATGACCGACGGACTAATGAGTGAATAAATCCGCATGGAATAAAATTTATTAAAAGAAGTAGTTTGTTTTAATTTAACAACATTTTTCTGTTCAGAAAAAAGAACCTTAAATCTCCCGCGGGAGATGTAGATTTGAAAGTCTGTAATGTGATTTTCTCAACAACTGAAAAATATTCTCTTTATGACATCGGAGATTGCAGTGCTTTCGATCGAGAAAATAGAAAAGTGATATGCACATGGATACTATTATTTTAAGCTCGGAAACGCTGAAGTTGACCCGAATTACTTTTGCTGGCTCAGAGCAATTTCCTGCTGCCGGAAAGTCGATGGTAGCTCACTGACTTTAATTAATTTTCTTGCGAACATAACAACGCGTTGCTGAAAAAGGTTTGAACATAAATTATATTTCTGAATATTTTGAAATATTATTAATCTACCTGTACCTGGATATAACACTGGTCTATAACAAAAAAATTATGTGTAACGTCAGTGAAATTACGTACTTCTAATTAATTTTGCAATGGAGAATTCGAAAATAATTAAAGGAAAACTGCAACGCGTAGTGTTTTTGTTATAAACTACATTGAGCTTGTCACAAAACAAAAAATAAATAAAATAAAAATCGAAACGTTAAAGCACGAATTAATAAGATGAAAGTTGCTTACCATTTAACCAAAGACACATATAACGGGAAATCAATATCCATTAATGCCAAACCCAGGCATTATTTAACAGTATTTCGTCCGGAAGCACTTTATGCAGCTGAGTGTCTGACTCTGAACCAGAAAATGATGATGGAAGAACTTGAAGTCACAGAAAGGAAAGGATTAAGAAAACTCTTGGGATCAATAGAAGATGCCACACACAGTACAGAAGACGCCACAATAATGAGCTGTACATACGTGTTGAGAAAATCACAGACGTAATTAGGAAAAGAAGAATTACTTTCTACGGATATGTTCAAAGAATGAATACTGACAGACTAACAGGGAACCTTTTTAACGATTTCAAAAAACCCAAAATGTCCAATACATGGTTCAAAGAAACAGAAGACATAGAAGAACTCCAGATTATTAAAGAAGACATTGAATAATGCTTGTCACTTAAAAAAAAACTTAAAAAATGCCAAAGGTTTTCAGGAAAACCCCAAGAAGAGGACAGGTGCCATCTGGACTAGCGAAAGGAGGGAGAGACATCGATCAAGAATGAAGTAGATGTGGGAGAAGAGGAAGAGAGAGGAGAAGAAGGGAGTAACCAGTTGAACCAAACGCAGTCCACAGTAGCTCATACGCAAAAAAATCGAAACGTTCGTCTTTGGAATTTATTTACGAAATTATATTCATTCGACTACTTAAGCATATTGCAACGAGAATTACGGAACGCTCTCGAAGAGTTTCGAGCTTTGTGCATTGTACGCGTTTCTCGGCCAGCCGAGCAGGTGCAGCGTCTCGGTCAAGGCCGCACAATTGTTCCTTCCAGACTGTTCGAGAGCACTTGAAACAGAAAATAAATTATTCTGGGACCTCTGGGGGACCTATATAAGCAACAGCGCCCGGTTTAGCGAGTCGTTTACAGTGGCCGATTTATTTAGTGCGGAACAAGTGATTAATGGGAAATGACTATTGTGTTATAATTAGTGCGGAACTCTAATAATTGACATTATCAATGAGTGTGGACAAATTTTGACTTGAATTATTGTATGAGATTACCTTGCTGATTACAAGTTGTTATTTGTGACTAATTAAAGTTGGTAATTAGCGACTTCATTGGTGTCTATATTTTGTGACACCTGAGATCGTTGTAACAATATGTTAGGCTATATATAAATGAAATAACAAAATAATGTTAACATACTCTAAGTACGATATAAATTTTCCTACTTTTTCCTTTTAGTGAGCTCTTTGTTTTAAGAAGCCAGCAGTAGTCACTCATTGCTGGGTTCCAGCGGCCTTGTTATCAGATCAGGTCTTCATGGTCCTAATGTCCAGGTGGAATGTTCATTGATAAGATTTTTCGAAAACAAATCGGTATGCGAATGTAGGAAATATATTTTTAGCAACATTCGACATCCCATGATTTGATAGGATAAGCTCTTCTACTAGGGATTTGTAGTCTTCTTATTTTGAGTTGTCTAAAGATCCTTTCACTACACTTATAAACGATTTTCATGCTGCTGATTCCTTTTGGTTAAGTTTTCCTCCAACAGGAGAGTCGGGAATCAACTTTCTAATATCAAGCGCCGTAAATATACCCTTTTTCATTTTCGCTTCTCTTAATTGTCTAAAAGGTTTCCTTAAATGTTTGAAGCCTTCGTTTTTCTCATCCATGGCCTTTTTCCAAAATGTTTCATGAATCACAACTTGATGTGAAGCAGAGGAAAAAGCATTTTTACGAGTTCAACAAGAACGGCGTACGAGACATTTCGATCAACTGGTCTAAAACAAATCGTTTTTGGCGAATCTTATTTTAGAAAATGCTGTTGCTCTGCTATCACAAAAACATAAAAAAAAATTTTGGGAACCCACTTTGAAGGTCTACTAATGTAACTTTAACTTTTAAATCCTCACAAATTTGCTAGTTAAACTGTTTGTACTTATTTGAATTCAAATGGCTACCATGTAGTCATATATTTATTTTTGTCAAAACTGAGCAATTGGTATAGTTTGACATTATACTTCTTGTTTTCATTGTAAAGTAAAACTGCTTTAAAGGTGTGTTAGGAGAATCAATAAAAATGCGTTATTCTGGACGTTTATGGTCTATTCCTAGTTTAGTTATTAATCCATGGAACCTAAGGTATATGTAAAAAGAAAGTGTTTTATGAAAAATAATATATAAAAAAGTATTTTAAAAAACAATGAAAAAGCAGCATTTATTTTTCTAAATGTTGTGGTGCTGGTTCCGTGTGCCAACAGATTCCACTCTTGCAGTCTAAAACCGAAAAGTTAAGTCTGTTACTTTGATAGTTTCAAGTCACGCGTCAAATAATTTAATTCGTCTCTAATGGATAAGGTGGGGTTCACCGAATATTTGAGGACCATAAATGAAATAATAGTTGTATTCAGGAGGATGTACATTTTAATCAGTTTGTGTATCATCACTATCACTAAGGTCGGAAGCATTAGTACAATCTTACTTCAATGGTGGATTTGGTACTGGCAAGCGTTCTCGGTGAGAAACCGTTTTAAAAACAGATGGCACATTCAGTTCCATGTTTCTGTTTCTTTGATTAGCCTTTTGTGTAGAGGTGGGCCAATATACCTGTAACAGATATTTTGGAACTATTATTTTTGTGGAATGGATATAAAAGTAACTGAAAATTTGAAATACCTGTTCCGATTCAACGATAACTGAAAAGTCGAAATAACCCCCCTTGATTCCTATTACTCGCCGTTCCGAGTCGCGGGACCCCCCTTTCGTAACTAACGAATAACCGAGTACTGTGAGTATAAAGTCACAGTTATTGGTGCTGAATGCTTGATTCTGCGCATGTGGCGATTGCCATACAAGTATGAAACGAAGCAAAACAGCAAGATTCGAAATATCTCTATGCCAAAGAGACGAAGCTGTTTTTAATAAACGATACAAATTCATACTGATATTACATTTATTCTCATATGTTATGCAGATACATAATACAGATTATAATAACACATTATATATTATACTAGTCGCCAAATTGATTGATTTTGAAAACCCGAATTATATTGTGTTATAACCTACAGAGTGGCTGATAGGCCATATAATACTCTTTGTTAATGTGATTTCGGAGATGATTTTAACTTTACTGCACGTCTCACGTAAAATTTTTTTGACATTATTGTTGTGCTATTCCGTGAACTCTAAATTTCAGTGCCTGAGTTTTTCAACTGATTTGTCTAACCAAAATGGAATAAATAATTTAATATTAAATCTATGTCAGTTTTTTTACTCCTAGTGAAAACTTAATTAGAATTCGCAAAGGGAGATAGGCCTATAAGTTGCCTTGTTTCTTATTTTCTTTTAAACAGTAACAGCTTAATAAAGTCACAGTGTAAAGTAACACTGTTAGTATTTTTAGTTTCAATTTATTTCTTATAACAAATTATATAGTGCAGATATATGTATAATAGGTGTATAATAACAGGTATTCGTACCTGTTTTTTTTTGGAACGATTTCATTTATACCTGTGATTTTCAAATACTAGTTTAGCACACCTCTACTTGTGTGTGTGTGTGTGTGTGTGTGTGTGTGTGTGTGTGTGTAAGGCAAAAGTAGCAATTATGAAAATGCTTGCTAGGCTCATACCACGCTACAGGGACAGTAAATGGCATAAAGCTTTTCTTACCGCAGACAATTTTTTACTTACCAATAAGGCCGCCGTATAAGGACTTCATCTGGGTCACAATAGAAATCCTCATAAGCCGGCCTTCTTGTAAGTAAAAAACAATTTTTTTTTAATTCTTAATAATCTTTTGGTTGATAAGTTATGACAATATCTTTTTGTGCCGATAGATGTGATGATTAAAAGGTTCCTTACACCTGAGGGCGACCTAAAAGTTTGTAGATATCGAAACGTTGGGATTAGACTTGTTTCAAAAAACGATGGCTAATGTCCAAAATATTATAATATATCATCATCGTCATCATCACCCCTCTAAGGACTAGGCCTTAGTCCTGTTCCGGAACCCATCTCCTCCGTGGTCTACCGACAGCTCTCTTCTCAGTAGAGTGATAACCCAAGGCAGCCACCTGGTGACGGTAATCAGGCATGCGATTGAAGACCACACCATCTCCTTCTGTGGTCTTCAGTCTTTTGGTGCAATGATGCAATGTTTAAATCGCGTCTAATATCCTCGTTCCTACTCCGATCCAAGAGAAAACAACCTTGCGTCCCTCTTAGAATTTCATTTCGGCTGCCTCAATCCTCTGCACGTCCATTTACCAAGAGTCCATGCCTCACTAGCATACAGGAATGTGGTGACAGACACAGTTTTAGAAAAATTCATATTATTATTTATAATAACAAATAAAAAAATAAAAAAAATTACAAATTATTATTTATAATTAATTTTTATTTATTATTTATTCATTTGTTATTATTTATTATTATTTATTTATTTATTTTTAAATAAGTTTTTTATTAATTATTTTTATTTATTATTTATATTGTTATTTATAACTTTATGCACGTTAGTATGTTGTACATGTGGAATAAAATTAGACTCTACTGCACAGCGCCATATGACTGTTTTGTTATCGTTAAGAGTATGTAAAGTGTTCAGCTGAAAGATGGGCGTGAGTTTGCATACAAGTCGCGTAATTCCTTATTTATTTATTAAAATATGAGGGCGTACAAAGAAGGGATGAAAGAGAGGCGAAAACGGTTGATGTAGGTTGGATATTCAAATATAGGCAACACACGTATATATTGGTGAATTGGCATGAGCGATTTAAAAGCATATCAAAGAAAAGTGAAGATAAGTAATTGAAGTTGGGGGGGGGGGATGTTTATCTTGTTATGTTGCTTTCAGTTCCCCAAAATGTTCGCTCTTTGCAAACATCTACGTCACATATGTCGCTCGCTCAAAGTCTTGTACTTCGCTACACTTCCTTTTACCGACGTGGGAGTTGAATATGCAAATTACTTCAGCTTTGCCGATTTTATTTAAAACGGTTTTATACTTATATATATATATTTTTTTTTGATGTCTCGGTAAAGTTATAAAGTTCTACTGTAAAACTAAATTAAATTTACTTTTAATTGTTTAAACGTGTATTTTTACGATTGTAAATTGTTTGTAAACCGGTGTCCGACAGAAAATATCCGACGGTATTGAATATTACAGGAACTGGATTATAACTTGATTGCCAATCAGACGGGGAGTTTTGACGCATGCAAGAACACTTATTAATTTACTGGATTATTTAGTTAGCTGTAAAACTCTGTTGTGTTCCATTATAAAAAAAAGGTAATGGAATTTCGAGGCAAGGAGCCGATAAGAACAAAAGTAACGATTAGTGATCAAATCATAGAACAGGTGAGCCACTTTAATTATTTGGCAAATGATATTGTCTACGATAGGTATTAACACATTCATCTTAAGATAAGTAAGTTTAAGACGATCAACTGTATCTTTACTTCCATGTTCCATAAGGAAATGGAAGTATGGTCATGGCGAAAAAAATCGTGTTCGAGATAACGGCTGATTCTGATTGTACTACCCTCAAAACATGAAGAAAATTCATTTTTCGAAAAGTGTGTGTGTGTGTGTGTGTGTGTGTGTGTGTGTAGAATTGTTTCTATGGCAAACGATAACGGTCGCAAATTCAAACAGAATCAAATAATTTTTGGTATGTAGTCCTAACTTGTAGGAGAATCAAGGTGTTTTGATTTTGGTGAAGATCGGTTAAGAGAAAGGGGTAGTTTACCTGCAACGTTTTATTTTTTAACAAGGGTCATTTTTTCTATGACGAACGATAACTGCCGCATATTCAAACAGAATCAAATAATTCTTTGCATATCTTCCTGAATTGTAAAGGACTCAAGGTGTGTTAATTTTGGTGAAGATCAGTTGAGGAGAAGGGGTAGTTTACCTGCAACATTTTATGTTTTAACAAAAGTAATTTTTTTATGACGAACGATAACTGCCGTAAATTCAAACAGAATCAAATAATTCTTTACATATATACTTGAGTTGTAGAGGACTCAAGGCGTATTGATTTTGGTAAAGATCGGTTACGGGGAAAGGGTAGTTTACCAGCAACGTTTTATGTGTTAACAAGAGTAAAGTACTTAATTTTGATAAATAAAGTATCCTGATAAGAAGATCATAATAATCCACTGTAGAAACGCATATGAAATATCTATAAATGAAGAGGCTAGTTGAACGGGGTGGGGGTAATTTTCTATATACGAAAATTATAGTTGAAGGAGGAGGGGATAATTTTTATATGTGTACTGCGTTATCGGCAACAAAGAAGTAGTTTGTTGTTAAAATTCCTTCACGAGATGATTGGCCGTAGTCCAATGTTTTCTGAAGAACCAGACGTTTCGGCAGTGCCATCGACTGCCATCATCAGTGAAAATCAACTGCGAAAACGTGAGGTGGTATACGTTAGTTACCACAGTACTGTGGTTAAGGCTGAACCAATAAGTAGAAAGAACTAGTTTCTATGGAAATATTTCATTTAGAAAAAGATTTTTAATATAATTCTTAGAACATGAAAGTCATGTATGGTTCTCCATACCGATTTTTAGAAACAAGGTACGTTGAGATACAAAATTAAAGTTCTACAAAGATAAAGACAGTCCGCGTACTATTCTAAGACTGTGAATTGTGGACAGCAACCAGGAAACAAGACAGTAAAATACAGGCCTCAGAAATAGCGTTATTAGGTGAAGTTAAAAGGTGTTCTAAACTTGGCCGTATGAGGAATGAGGCCGTAAGAGAAGGGTTACACATGTTTAACTTGAATGAAAAAGATTAAAAGATTACAAACGACGGTGGAAAGGACACTCAGAAAGAACGTCAGATTTTAGACTGGCCAAACGTGTCTAGAAATATAAGCCTATAGGATACAGGTGTGTAGGTAGACCCAGGAAGAGATGGATGGAGGTTCTGGCAGCACCTTGCCTATTCCGTGTTGTGTGGATGATGATGATGACTCTATTGTGTAAACAAATGTTGTTTGTGATTGTCGTATTCGTAATGGGAATATCCCTATTACAGTCTTGATCTTGCACCGTGTTATTTCTACATGTTCAGTCCTACGAAGCGGCGATATCATGCTGATGAACATCCCGGATGCAGCGATGGTTGTCGAATGTTGGACGGGGATATTTCAGCAATGGCACCGAAAAACTGCTTTCACGGTAAGATTAATGTTGAAATTCGGTTGGCAATTTTACAAAAACGTAGATCTTCAATTCTATATTCTGATAAATAAAATAATTGTTAATAATATTTCACATGTTATTCTTTCCGCTACTGGTACGGTTATCTTTTCGACTGCCCTCGTATTATATTTTAACATGTTATAGGAATGTATAGGGTTCGTCAGCTAAATCCGGACAAAATTGAATTTGAATTTCCCGCTACATTTTACTTTAGCACTAATTGGTTGTTGGCGTTTAGGTAAGTCAGCTGTATGTGTAAGACGTGTATAACCTCATAATGGGTGAGTTCGTGAGATTGAGTGCGGAATATAATCGACGAACGGCGGTAATTGAAGCGCTTCGCGTCGGGCGTTCACCGACTGAAATTATTGGCTTCTTCGGGTACCCGAGATCGACCGTTTACGACATCGCTCATAAGTATGCAGACGCGGAGAAGTCCGTAGACGGTTCTGCTAACCCGGCGAGGGAAAGCCATTCGAGAGAGAACACTGCAAGTACATCAAGTGTCATCCATAGGGCTCAAGAGCTAATTTCGGAAGACCCAGGTGTGCCGCTTTGTAAAGTGTCCATCACACTTGGGGCGAGTGAGGCTGCCATGCGTCGAATCGCAGAAAAGGACCGTCTTATGTGCTCAAGGTACGACAAATGCTGTCTGAAGCTGCCACTAGTCAAGAGAGTTGCCCGCTGCAATTTGCTTCTTTGTTCATTGAAGCACGAAGCTGCAGGTCGGGTCAGGTTTTCTTTCTGGTGAAAAGATTTTTACAGTTGATGCAAAAGTGAACCGAAGGAACGACCGTTAGTTTGCCCATGATCCTGAGGTTGTCCCTGTAGTAGCCAAGACGAAGTTTCTGGCCAGTGTTCACGTCTTAAGCGTCGTCTCCAGTAAGGATGACGTCATGCCGCCACATTTCTTTAAAAAGAGAGAAACCATTACGATAGAGGTTTAGCTGTAGTGAGCCTTGTATGTAACCTGTGGCCGTTGAGAGACCGCACATCTTTCAACAGGACAGTGCACCGGCTCACACAAGCCATTTAGTACAGAACTGGCTTTGCGATAACGTGGACGCATTCTGGTCTAAGAAGTTCTAGCCTCCCAGTAGTCCTGATTTAAACCCTATTGATCATTACGTTTGGGGCGTTATTGAAAGGGTGTTTAACAAGTTCAGGCATCCCAACGTGGCAATCCTTCAGGCCAGTATTGAGGGAGCATTCGCGAATTTGAACAAGGAGCAGTTGAAGAGAGCGTGTTCGCGCTTCAGAAAAAGGATCGATGCAGTGATCACAGCAATTGGTGGTTATATTGAATAATTATTATTGTTTTACATAGATAATAAATTATTAAATATTATTGTTCTATTATTGATTTAAGTATTCGCCTTCAAAGGAGTATAAGTATTCTCAACCCCTTGAAAGTATTCTCAGTCGAAATTTACACAATTAAGCCAGCCAATTTGCTGTTTTCAAAATATTTCAAGTATGTAGTTTGTAGTATAGACTTGATCTTGCTTAGCGATTTTCGTCTTACGTATTTAGAGCTCGTAAAACGTTGTCCTTTCCTGGAAATTATCACTATTGGGAGAACAAAAGATCGCGTTGGTGGTCTACTGCGAACCTCGTCGCAGTGGTCTACTTGTACATAATTATATCTTTAAAAAACCAGGAATAAAGATAAGAAAACTGAAAAGTTTTTTGCAAATTCATGTATTCTTCGAAGCAATGAAACAAAACAACGAATCGAATTCCACCCACTTTAGGCGGAGGCGGAGGCGGAAAGGCAGCGCGTGGCCTTGGCGTTTATAGCATCCGATGGGATTCATCAATTCCAAGTAGCTTAACCTCGCGTGGAAAATGTTTCAAATAAATGTTAAATAAAGTCGAGTTATATTTTACGTCTTCCTTACTGTAAAGTTCACCTGACGTAGAAAATAAAAACACATCAATTCGATTTACGTATGCAAACGTTTTAAAACTCGTTTTTATAATAACTGTACAAGGGAAAAAGTAAAATTTATTCGGACAACATGATTAATATGATATCACTTTGATTAACAAAAAGTTTTTTTGTTTTTATTATATTTTACATTGGATAAATGTAACGTTAGTGTTCTCACATACACTTCAGGCAATAAGATATTTTAAAAATAAGAACAGTAGTTTACAGTCAGTCAAAAGGTGAAATGACTTTGTAAGATTATTCTAAATTCCTGGATTTTGATGCTCATGACGTGTCCGTTGCTGTTAATTAACTATATATAACATTAGCGACTTGGATCATAGATTATTGTTCATACAAATGTAAAATTTTTCCTGATGGCCTAAACTAGTTTTGCTCCGTTAGAGTTCTTCAGGAAATCGTACACGTAGTCTATATACAAAACGCCAAAAACTAGACGCCCTTGAACAACTAAAAATATAAAAAGACACAAAAACGCATAGAAACAACATCTTAAACGAACATATACAATTTAAATCACACATACTATTTGAATATATTACACAACACACGTACACAACGATCTTTTGAACGACGGGGCCGTCACCAAAAGCAAGAAGGATAGCGCTCCTCGCGGAAGCATCTGACAAAATTCTAACAGAGCGAAAACTAGTTTAGGCCATCAGGTAAAAATTTAACATTGTTATTAATAATAATTTGTGATTTTAGTCAGTAGTGTTATATATAGTTAATTATTCTAAAGCTGTAGTTGTCTTCCAAGGTTCTTGGAATACGAAAAATTGTATGGAGTAAAATTTACACATGTGGACTCATAAAATATTTCTCTAGTAATAACTGATATGCTTTTATATTTTTTCAGTCGAGTTATTGAGGATCCTTCGTAAAAACTAAACGACGCCAGGTAAATAGTCGGTTAAATCGTGTATTGGAATGCTATGGATTTATTAATGATATGACTACACAATTGCACTATGTTGATTTAATACTGTTTATGATAAAAAACAAACTAACAATACTGTATCTGTAGACCTGACTACAAATTTAAAATAATGTTTACTCCAATGTTGCGTAAGGAAAAGGACGTATGGTGATGGTGAAAAAAATCGTGCTTGAGATAAGGGCTGATTCTGATTGTGCTATCCTCAAAACTCGAAGAAAAGTAATTTTCCGAAAAGTGTTTCTGTGTGTCTATGTGTAGATTGTTTTCTATGGAGAACGATAACTGCCGCAAACATAATCAAATACATTTTTGCATATGTGCCCGAAGTTAGAGGACTCAAGGCCTATTAATTTTGTTGAAGATCGGTGAAACTAGAAAGTTAGTTTACCTGCAACGTTTACGTTTTAACAAGAGTAAAGCACTTAATTTTGATAAATAAAATATCCTGAAAAGAAGGCCATAATAATCCAGTGTATAAAGATAGATTAAATATCTATAAATGAAAATGATTGATGAAGGGGAGGGGGTAATTTTTTGTATTGATGTTATAAATTTAATCTACCAAAAATTAAAAAAAAATTTCAATAAAATATTAACAATCGATATCGTTCTATGTAAACAAAATATCCTAACCACGGATACGTGAACAAAACAATTTTTCGATTTCAGAAATTCACAGATTACAAACGCTGGGCGGTATTCGCTTTCTTTCGCGTTGTTTACAGTATATCAAAGATAATTTAGTCAAATTAATTATTTATTTTTAAAATATTAACAACTATTTACAATTCGTGTTTTAATTAACTTTCTCAGCTTGTTTACCAAAATCATGATGATATATTTAGTTTCATTCTGAGTGTACATATTAAAAACTATTTTATAATTAATTAGAACATGAAAGCCGTGTATGGTTCTCCATACCGATTTTTCCTTTTTAATCTAATACATAAAATTTTTTTTATAAGTTCTTTTGTCTTTTTAGCTTACAAGTTTATTAAAGTTTATAACAAAAAATAAAGTCACTTCCCTTTATGACGAGCGTAGATCGAGATCCAGCCTGGAATAGAATTGTGAGGCGTTCATTCTAGATACAGGTTCAGGATACCGACGCAATCTCCTCATGTTGTTCGCCGTCAGGGTCATTCTCGGGTTAAACTATTCTATAAATTGTAGTTAATTAACTTCTTCAGCGTTATTTTTTATGTGTATTGAGCTTACACAATCCAGCAGACTTCGAGTGTTTTTAATCTCTATACGGATACCTTGTACTTTCCCGGGTTAGCACTGTTTAAAAATCTATAATATCGTCAACTCGCTAACTTTCTAACTTGTGTTCGTATGCTTCAGTAGACCTACGGTCCATACTCCAGAAGTACGTCCGCACGTTTTCAAGTTCAGAGAGAGACTACACTGAGTGACCAGAAATAAGAAATTGACTGAAAATGTTCCCTATTTCTCGTACGCTGATTGGGTAATTCATAACTCTCCTCTACGTCTCAAGCAAAGATAAAACAATTCTTGTATTAAACTGTTCGAAAGCAAATTGCAGCTTGTCGAAAGAAATCTAGTATAATTTTACGATTTATCTACAGGGTCATAAAACTTTCATTGTTAAAAAACTCAAAGATTCGGTTCTTTAAATTACTGCCACTCGATAGGTCTTTTTTTTAGGCGTATTCTGGTACAGTTATTAGGCGTATTTTGGTACAGTTATTAGGCGTATTCTGTTACAGTTATTAGGCGTATTCTGGTACAGTTATTAGGCGTATTCTGGTACAGTTATTAGGCGCATTCTGGTACAAGTCTCATCTCAAAAGTATCACTTTAGCGACAGTTATTTAATTTGATACGTTTTTTTATTATTATACCGTAAAATAATTACATGCTCTAGCACACGCGCACTCACCACATGCTTTCGCATATTTTTGCACCACTTCACAACACTGTTATTTTTTTTTTTTTTACTGCCTAAAATTTATTTAAAAGTAACAACTTGGAAAGGATACGATGTCCGTACCTGCAGTCTGTACTTATACAAATTATCATCTCAACATGCTATCATATGCCTTCAATCCCAGTACTAATTTATAAGCATATTCTACTCATTGTATATAAATTACGTGACACGCAAGCGCATTGCATTATTCACAACGGTTGAAGTCAGTGTGTTCAGATTTAAAATGTATTCAAACCACGATTCAAAATCGTGACGTCGGCTGCATGTCGCTTATCGCCCGACCAGCTAGGTCGGTCCGCCCCCCCTTTCCAATCTTGCGGTCAGCTGACGGAGCTCCAAGCGGCAAGAGCCTATTCCGCGCGTGTGTTAGGCAAAATTCAGTTTACGGCCGTCAATATGTGAACGATTCAATTAACTCAATTTCAATTATTCTAAATTGTTAGATATGCAGTCGTACGGGCACGCGCGGATTTACAGCATCGTATGAATATCATTTAATCCGTTTTTTTTAATAAATCGTTTCTACAGTACACTTTTATCGTTTTACATTTTGTCTAAACCCAGCCTATGGTTTAAAGTGTGAACAGCCGTTAACCCCAAGCCACGCAAGGGGACAGCAAGTTCTACGCAACACAGTGTTACCAAAAATATGGCGGAGGGCAGAAAGTAACAAACAAAATTGACAGCTATGACAGCAACGATTCGTGAATTTTTTTTACGAAAACACAGCTACACAGTTATCTGTGAACATGAAATGGCACTGTTATAGCCGCCCTGGTTATATGCTGGGGTATTTAATTATCATCTTTTCCGTAATATATCTCCTTTTTTTTCAGCAGTACAGTCCAAAGTGAGTCTTGGCTTCCAACACCAAACTTCTCCATAGTCTTCTATCCATTGCCAACTCAGCGTAACCCCTCACATCCATTCTTCTGAGATGAGATCTTCTGGCACATCATCCAACCATCTTATACAACGTTGGCTAGCTAACGCGTTGAGAATCACGTACGCACACACACTTTACAGCCGGATTCCACTGGAACATTCGAGAAACACGTAGATTGTTCTGTAAAGTCATAACAATGCTCTTTTACATTCCTAATCCAAGTTCTAGATGCAGCTATACTGAACGATACAATTATCATTAACAGCCGTGAAAGATGCCTCTACGATTTTACGTTTATACATATTAGTTTTCCCGCCCAACGACCCCTACTCGCTCTCACAGGATTTTATGCTGCTCACTCCATACGTGTTTAGCTAATTTAGATATGTTAGTCTTCCCTCCTTTGATGTTTTTCCTATGCTCTGCCAGACGTACTTCTAGAGTCCTTGAAGTTTCGCCGAAGTACCGTAATCCACATCCACGGGAGACTGTATATAAAATTTTTACACTCTAATTTAAGTAGTTTGGGTGTGGTATATCTCGAGGAGGCTTAAGTTTATATTTAATGTATTAGCTCATCTTGTTGTTTGAATTAGCAGTCTCTGTAATTCCGACTTTGTCGTGTTTAATTACCGAACTGCTGCTTGTCATGTTCCGGACGAGGCCTTTCAGTGTTCCCACCATTTTCAAGTCGTAAACCACGACGGTTTAGATAGTGGTTTAGGACTTGAAAATAGTTATCCGGAACATGACAAGTAACCGTTCGGCAATTAAACACGACAAAGTCGGAATTAATGTATCAGTGTTACTTACGCCTGAAGACGACCGCTGTTTGTTTAGCGGTCAAAACGTTGTGTAATAAGTTTCACGATGATTGTTGTTGTCCGACCTGAACCTTTTGATAACCTTCACGTACCATACAAAATTAGATTTAAAAATGTATGTAATCATTGAAATTTTGTCTGAAACTAAGTGTTTCTTTATTTAACACTTCGTTTTATTGATAATTATAAAAATAAAATAAAAAATATTTTAGACAGCAAAGATAAAGGAAGTTTTATGTGTCTGGAATATTTCATAGTACAGTGCCCATGTCAAGTTGTCTTCAAAACTACAATCTGTGACTTGGCGAACTTGTCTTAATTTTTCTAACGAAACAAAAAAGTGTGTTCTAATTCATTGCGGAATCAATAAATGTTTATTTAAACATCTGTGTCATGTTTGACCAATTCAACCAATGTTTCAGTGGTATAAATACGTATATAATAAACACAAAACACACACACACACACACACACACACACACACATTTATTCAGGATGTTGTGCACGCGAAAGAAAATTATTTATATTATTATACTATAATTTGAATTTTTATTTGAAGCCAATAAGTGGTTACAACAAACAACAAAACATAGTCTCTCTGTCCGTGTTTTCGTTTCAAACGTCCGCAAGGTAAATCAAGGAGGCTGTGAATAACGTGCCAACTTTATTGCGGCCTGCACGCAACTCGACAGTGGCGCCCTCGTACCGTCGAGCCCTTCCCTACACGGCACCACGTCCCACACAGTAGACCTACAGTACTTGTTGACTTTCGACCATAAAATTTATTGAGCAACATTGTTTTAACAGGTCTTCATTTATTTAGCTATTCACAGCGTTTTAAGAATAAATTTACTTACATTTTAAAATTCCAGTAACATCCTGTGCATCAGAGACCAAGCAGTAATAATACAGCACCAACTCCAAGAAAACGACAAACTATAGAAATGATTGTATTAACGAGGGTACTAAAAAAGACAAGGTACGATAGGTTACGGAACAGTAGTGCAAGAGAAATATGTATTGTAACAATATTAATTCTTAGATTGCGGAAAGAAGAAGGATATGGAATGAACACATTATTTCAAAAATGGATGACACTTGGCTAGTGAAAAGGGCAAGAGATAACCAACCAAACGTTGGTCGGCCATGGAAGAGGTAGAGTGACAGCATGTAGGACCATTGTTATAGAACACGGAAGAGTCCTAACAAGGAAGTTAAAGAAGAAGAAGGAGAAGAAGACATTTTGAAATTATGGTGTGTAGCTGGAGTCATTAACTTATCATTTTTTGGAGCAACCCTATTCAAATAACGTGTCAATATGCCTCTTCAAATATTTTTCTCAGTTCAGCCCTCTCATTGTATAGTACCGTTACACGTACGTCAGTATTATTAACTGTCGTTAATAACAGTGACCGTCAGTACAACAGTTTACATTGACACGTTATTCGAATAGGTTGCTCCAAAAAATTAAAAGCTAAAGAGTCCAACTACACGACATAATTTAAAAATGTCTCTTTCTTCTTCAAATATGCCTCAAATAAAGAAGAAGAAGAAGAAGAAGAAGAAGAAGAAGAAGAAGAAGAAGAAGAAGAAATTTTAAAATTGTATCGTGTAGTTGGACGCTTTAACTTTGTTTTGATTGTTCATCATCTTTTTTCACAGCACTAAACTTTATAGAATATTGAAACTTTCAACTTGTGAAACGTACTTGTCTTTTCTTCTCGTACGCGTTTCGGCGTGGCGTTCGCCTTCGTCAGCTTTGAGACAGACTACCATTAACTTGTAACGGTTTTTATTTTAAAAGGTATAGTGGGGGTGATGTGTGGAGGAAGAGGATTGGCGCGGTGATCCAAATTATTGTTAGTTTTATGTATAATTGTGTCAAAAAGTGTTTGTGATTTATACTGTAATTGGTCGTTAACTATGTTGTTTGGTTGTGTTGTGTGGTGTTTGTATATTTCATATTGTTCTGCTGTGTTAAGTTTTTGATCTTTGGGTAAGTAGTGTAATATTTCAAGATTAGTATCTATGTTGGTGTAGCTGTGGTTTTTTGTGTGTATGTGTGTAGCAAACGCGGAATGTATATTGCTGTTGGATAAAGCTTTTAGGTGTTCAAAGTAACGAGATGAAAAAGATCTTCCCGTCTGGCCTATGTAGAAACTATTGCAGTCATTACAATTTAATGTGTAAACACCTGTTTTGTTGTATTTGTCTATGTCCGTGTTTGTATCATTGATGTGTTTTTTGTTAATATTGTTTGTTCTGTATGCTATTTTCTACTTGTGTTTTCTGAATGTGTTGGGGAGTTTGTGTGTGTTGGAGTTATGGTATGTGAGTGTGATGTATTTAGTTTGTAGAGTGTTGTTGGTATTTTGTGTTTTGTTGTTTTTGTTTATGATGTGTTTGTGTAGTTTGTTTAATAAATTAGGGTTGTATCCGTTTTTTATTGCTATGTATTTGATTGTGTTGAGTTCGTCATTATAGTCCTGTTTACTTAATGGTATTTTAGTTAGTCTATGGAGCATATGGTTGAAGGCCGCATGTTTATGTTGTGTTGGGTGGTTTGATGTGTTGTGTACATACAATTAGTTACTATTCTAATTAGGATAGCGTTTGGCGTCTTTTTAAAGCTCATAAATGTCGTATTATTTCGTGTTTAGACCCATTTTGAAGGAAATTGAATATAGAATCTAAAAAATGTATCATAACTTATGTAAAATCTAGAATACAAATTTTCATAGTTTTGTCGTTCAATGCCTAGTAGGTGACCCACCGAAGCGCCATTAGGGGCAGGTCAAACTGGTCGCGCGTGTGTGTGTGAGTGCGCGTTGGTGGGTGAGGGTCTCCTAATCTCTTAGGTGACTTCCGAAAACGTAAGCAGTATAGTTTTCTCTTGTTGTTGTGTGTTTTTATATTTACTTTTTTTGAGCGTCGGTATGTAATAAGTTATACATGAATAGTAGATAATGCAAATATACCCGAGTAACATTATCTGCGCATTTAAACTAGTATTATTCAAATGAGAAATAGTTTTAATAATATCAATCAATAGCCTTTTCGTAATATTGCTTTGGACGCGGTTTGGGGGTTTTCTAATATACAACACTTTCAGTACTCTAGACACTGAGTTTCTATGCTTGTGAAGGTGAAAGTGAAGTGTTTGTAAATTCTCCCAAATTTAAATAAGTTTGCTATTCACATATCATTTCGAAAGGGAAGCCAGCGTTGCGTAACTTCTGACTAGTTAAACTATTCACAGGTGTCTATCCAGAAGCTCTTTGAAATTGAAATACCTTTTACTAGTTAACGCAAGTAATAAAGTTATTGTTGCAGTCCAGAAGTACGAATCAATGTAAAGTCAAATACTTAGAAGTGTCAAGTGACTTATAGCTCACCGTGTCTTTGAGCAGCATCATTCCTAATTCAGGTAGAGTATATTTGCTTAATCACTCAAGATGTCAATTCATCATGCAAAGTCTACTAGCAACTTTATACTAAAACATAGTTTGTTATTATTATTGATAATCTTCGTACAGCACATTTTATTAACTTTATAATTTATTGACATACATTTAGACGATTTCATGACTTACTTTTTTGCTGAAAACAATATACAAGGCAATTTAATACGTTGTGTAAAACGATTTTACAATTTATTCCCTTAAATTTGTGAAAACAGGTTTATTTGTACAGTTGTTGCAGAACAAAATGTATTGAGTTCGGGCGATGTCGTTTCCTTGTAACTTTTATTAGTTTTACCAGTAAATCTGAAAGAATCAATATTTCCGTGAATTGCATGTGCCTTAGTTATTTCGTTTCTTCTAAATGCAATCACGCAGACATGATTGCTAAACATTACAGCGCCGGCTCACTGAGATAATCTTACGTCGATACAATACATGACATTTCGTTATTGTATAACGTTTGCTGTAAGTAAAAAACTCGAAAATTAAACTTAACATTATGGCTATTAAAGTAATTTATTTACATTTGTAAAAGAGAATACATAATGCCAAAATTAATTTTTTATAGTGTGACAGTAGCAGAACTGTAAATAAAAAATAAAAAATATTGTTTTAGTATAGAATATAGTTTTAATGCAGTTTCATTTATTATTATTATTATTATTATGATGATGATGATGATAATAATAATAATTATTATTGACAATATTAATGTTATTAATAGGAGGAATGATTATTCTATTTTCATTGTGTGAACCAAAGAAGTGATTCCTTGTCGTTCTGAGTGTGCGGACCAAGGAAACTTTCTGCTGATCCGAGTGTGTTGGTTTAGGCGCCTTCGAATCATTTTCCCTACGTGGGCCAAAGAGTTGGATTAATTAAAGATAAAAAAGAATTACTTTCTACGGACACCTTACGATACCAGAAAGGATATAAAACGAATGGTCTTCTATGTACACTTTACGATAATAGAAAGGATATCAAACGAATGGCTTTCTATGGACTTCTTATGATATCAGAAAGGATAACAAACAAATGGCTTTCTGTAGACACCTTTAAAAAGAGAAACCAGTAAGGGGAACAAACGAGCCTACCTTTTAAGGGAACGGAAGATCACAAGTACCATATGCAAAGAAGTCCTTCAAGATACAGGGGAATGTGGAATTACGGAGACAAAAGAAATTGGAGGAGATAAAGGATCTATCCGAAAAGAAACCAAAGAGATGCCCAAAAAATGTTATCGGTAGAATGACGAACAACAGTGAGCCAGAGAATTAAGGTGTACTATCAAAAGAGGATAGAAATTTTAAAAAGTGAAGAAAGTTTTGTAATCGCAGCACACAGATGGCTGAAACAAAGAAAGAAAATAATAATTCCGTTGGCACTAGTGATGATAATAACGCAGAAGTTCTAGGTTCATTTAATTAAGCCATGATAACAATATAAGTTTATAGGCAACAACACCCTAAATTGTTTAAAGTAACAGACAAAAGTAAACTAGAGCACACAGATGATGTAGAGTTGACCATCATATCAACGCGAGAGGTTTTACAAGCTTTTATTGCATTCCAGAGAACCTGTAGAAAAGCTGAAAACAACAGACATGTACACTATTAACGATACCATGTTAGAAATTAATAGGAAAGCGTGTAAGTACACGCTGAGAAGTTGAGAAATTCGGCAACTGGTAAAGAACGTAAGATTTGATGTCAAGATGGACTGTATGCGAAATCTATAAAGTAGTCACTCATTTGACCGGTATTTATACTATATGGGTTTTAGACACACGAACAATATCAAAAAGTAATAAATAATTGTTAGGGGTCTCTGAGAGAAAGTTCTTACGACAATTGACAAGGGACGGTTGAGGGTAACGTAATGCTAAACACTACCGTCTACACGGACACCCTAATGTTATTAGAATTATTAGAGTTATTAAAATAGATAGACTCAGGTAAACTTAGCAAATAAAAAGAATGGGAGAAACACAGCAGACAAAATAAATATTACCAAAGGCTCATTGGTAACACGACCAGAGGAAGACCAAGAAAAAGACAGAGAGTTCAGGTAGCGAAGGACGTGGAAAGTCCTAATGTTAGAAATTGGTAGGCTGGAGGGAAGAATATGGACAAATGGATTCGACTCTTGAACAGACTAGTATATGCAGGTACAGACGATGATGGTCTTTATAGTATCGTCATCTTCAGAAGGGATTAAACCAAAAATGGTTTGCTCCGGTCCCAAGCACATAGACTAGAGCTGGCCACTCCAACGCTTCTTCGGCCGTTCTACACCTGTCCGTCCTTTCGCCCACAGCTGTTTGAGGATGTGATAGTCATCCGTTCGATTAAGATGGTCCAACCATTTTGGTCAATACTGAGCAATTCTCTCAAGTATAATATTCAGCGCCTGCCGTACGTCGACTTTTTTTTTGCGGTCTTGAAAACCATATCCTGCCACGTGGCGATAAATATCATTTCGGGCGCTTAAATACAACTGACCTGAGACTAGGAGTATATAATACGGAAACACTAATTACGAGGAAAGAGAAGACATGCTGTCGCAGAAGAAATGTTATAAGTATGTACTTTTCTATCTCTCTGACATACTCTTTTCTCACAAAATCACACCGTTGTTAAAAAGCTCTAGACTGCTACAAAATAAGCACTTCGACGTTTTTGTGCAGACTATTAACCTTTTCAGTGTTTCCATTCGTATATATGTATACGTGACTGTAGATTCACAGAAGCTCGCCTGAGCTTTAACGATTTATTTATCTCATTATGTATCATGGGAATGTCGAGTCAGTTCACAGTCACGCATTAACGGATATAATTTCAAAGGTTCAGAAATCGGATGTTTTGGGAGTAACATTGGACGCTCAGTGCTTCCTTGATATCTAACCGATTAACTGTTAATTAACGTAAATTGCTGTTGGAGAAAACGTTAAGATAAACGAGGAACAGTCATTAAGGACGGCCGTCAACACCCAGTTACAATCGATCTGACAGCTATAAATGAAGGCTAGAGTTACTACAGCGTTCTAGTAACTACTGTTTAACTAACAAGGACAGGTATGGAAACTTGACAGCTGATAGAAAAGTATTATTAGTAATTGTGACTAGTATCTATGGCTTTTTCAAGGGGATTTCATAAGCCGTATTAACTCTTAATATCACTTGGATATCGTAATTCAAGGTGTTCAAAAAGAGACCGAACCGTTTGTGTAGCACGTCAACCTGCGCATAGAGCGAGCTGCACAATTAGGTGCTGCTAGCGACAGGTTTTGACGCCGGAATACCGTTTTCTCCATCCCATCATGAGCATCAGTCTTCAAGCTACACGCACTGTAGTGGGCACGGGCACACACCGTCCGGCGGATTTATAACGAAGTGAGAATGAAGATCTTAACACAACGTGTGTGTATAAAATTTTACTGCTAAATTCGTAAAATCTTTACAGAGCAATTTCCATTATATTCCAAAGTTGTCATTACCATTTGCATTGGTACGCAGTTGTTGACCGATTTAAAAACGGGTCTCTTTGTGATCGTCAATAAAAAAACGCAGTAAGATTTTTTCGTCATACGATACGATAATTTTTCTATCAAAATTTAATTTTACGATCTTATATGATTGCACATTCTCTCAGAAAGTCTCGGCCGTTAAACGATCATTTACGATAGCCACATCCACGAGCTCTCTTCTTTATGATCTTCGACATCGCTTTGATCTGCGCCGACCATTGACTTTACCCTCTTTAAAATTTCTTAGTGCGGCTCAATAATAATAGTACGGCTCAATAATAGTGCGGCTCATGCAGGCCTCCGCGTATGCTTAATTCAAAAACCAGAATGCTTCTGTAAGCTTTAACCCAGTTCTGCCGCAAAATTTCAAACGCACACGTTGTTTTTCTAAGTCTTTCTTAATCGCTTTGTCACTAATCCGCCGCCAGTGTGTGGAAGTCTTCACTCAATCTGATATAGCTCAAAGACTAATGCTGATAGCAGAACAAAATAAATGACAGTTTGTTGTCAAAACCTATCGCTAGGTGTGCCCAAGTAGCAGCGCGTTGTTTGTTCGGGTTGATATGGTATTCAAAACGTTCGGTCTTTTTTTGAACACACCTCGTATACCATCGCATTTGTAGTCTGGTGTTTTTCTTTAGTAAACATTCGTAATGGATACTCACTAAAATTTGTGAGACATAAACGCACACCTTTCTTCTTCTGATAGTTCCTATCCGTTTCAGTTGTTGGATATCATACAGACTATTTTAACTTTCTGTAGTGCTGCACGGAATAAGCCAGTTGTATTCATGCCAGACCAGGTCCTTAAATATCTCAGCCATGAGATTCTCGGTCCCCCAACTCCTCTTTTTCCAAGTACTTTTCCCTGTAGTATGGACCGCAATACGTAAGCACACCTTTAGTAGCTGCTTTTTTATTGACGAAAATTTGTTTCAATATCCAAGCTTTCGCCTCATTTAGTTAGTAATTATTTTACATTTTAAAGGTAAGATGTAAGGACCTTCAATCGTCTAAGAACGAATAGCCGGAGTGGACAAACGATCTTAAAATCGGAAACGTTCTAAAAGGAAAACGTTTTTTGGATTATCGGAAGAACTAAATGTTTCTGATTGGAATGTGCGATCTTTGTCTGGAAAGGAAACGGAGCTTCTCTAGGTTATGAGGAAAAAGATATAGTTGTGGCAATGAAGGTCGTCTGCAAACTGCAGAGATGAGGTTCATTAGATTCTCATAGCCGTGTATACCAGGAAAAGGAATGAGGACATCCGGCATGAGTTAGCTGTCCGACCAGTGAGGGAATATAGACAGAAATGGTTTGATCGCTCGAGAACGTATGGACCCTTCAAGAATATCAAGAAAAACGATGATGAACATCGTTACAACTGGATGGGTCAGTTGTAACGACGGGACGGACGACGTAATAGGTTCTGAGCCTTAAACATTCAAAGAAGAAGAAGAAGAAGAAGAAGAAGAAGAAGAAGAAGAAGAAGAAGAAGAAGAAGAAGAAGAAGAAGAAGAAGAAGAAGAAGAAGAAGAAGAAGAAGAAGAAGAAGAAGACAGTTATTAATATTAAGAGAGTATGAGAATGGAGTCAAAAATAAATACGAGTTGTGTTAGTATTTCTATCGTCAATTCTTCTGTAGTAAAAAGATTGATAAAACAGCAAATGTGTTACTTTTAAAGTGTAATGTTACTTTTAAAGCGTAATATTACTTTACAGGAATAAATTATCTCTAGATGTATTTCAAATAAACTATGCGTTTTATCTTAAGTGGAGGAATTTTCCAATAAATCTATGGGTCAAAGAAGTCGCGGACATACTCTGTATTCACATCACTAAGTCATACTGACACTCTGTAAATGCTCGCGTGCGCGTGTGTACGTGCATAATTCTGTCAGCTGGAAGGAACATGAACAATATATAAATCATACGGATTCTACTGTACAGACATTAAAAGTGTCTGAGCTTTCGCTAGAGATCTTTCATTAGTATTATTTAGAGAATGGTTTTTAATTAGTATTATTTAGAGAAAGGTTGTGGCATGTATCTTGCTGTGTTCACACACACACACACACACACACACACACACACACACACAGAGTCTCTATTCCGACTTCCAGCTCCTCAGCTCCTTCCACCTCTCGCTCTCTCTCTGTCATATAAAATCGTTATGAACTTCTAAGCTGGAAATCGCTCATCCTAATGCATTCCGTACGATAAACACACATTGTTTACAAACACAGGCTGTTAATAATAAACAGTAATCAAATACCATTTTTTTCCGAATGATAGTTGGTTGAGATTCCTGTACAACAACGCCATGACCACTATGGTCACGTACAACTGCGGCAGCATTGCATACAACTGACACACCGTTGCTATGACAACTACATTATGATTGGTTACCACTATTCCATTAGTTCACGCCCTCCACAAATGTCAAAACTCTCCACAAATATAGTTAAGAAGTAACTAAAATAACATTATTTACTACCTAGACCTACGGTTGAGAGAAATAGCATTTATTTAACATTCAACGCCATAGTTTATTCATAAATTAAATATTGTCTAAATTCGAAAACAGTCTTCTGAATTTTGATTGTTAATCTCGACATAACGAATACTGTTGTGCAAGCATCACTCAAGTCACTTTCCTTGCTATAATGTTTCAGTCTGTAGCTTTGTTGGATTCAGATAAGGCCTGTGTTTTCTTAAAATACCTTGCGGCAAATGTGTCGACACATTCAGCTTGTCTGCTCTACAACAGCGCCTGAAGCGTGACACCTGGAGCAAACACCTCCTAACATGTTTCTCCTAAGCTCGCTATCTAAACAGTTAGCTATATATATATATCTCATGCCACTGAAGTCTACAATTAATTTAAACTAAATCCCCTTTGTAAATCAGCTATATCAAGTGCAGCGTGTCTAATACCATTGTTTTACTTCGGTTTATGCCTAATCTCTCTCTTTCTCTCTCTCTCTTTCTCTCTCTCTCTTTAACATAGACTATTTAGTATTTCCAGCATTTGTACTTGCTCTCTACGTACTTATAACTTTTATTATTGACAGAGAATAATAGTGAGAAGGCATTATTGCTATTATATAAATTTAAAATGAGAAAACGTTTGAAGCAAAGATGCCCTTTGACTCCTACTCTCTATAAAATATTCTTGAGCGAGGCACTTAAAAACTGGAGGAAAAATGTAGAATCATATAACATCAGATTCTACATTAAACCACCTTTTCCACCTTAAGAGGAGTTAAAAGGTGTTATAAATTTGACAGTATAGGAAATGAGGCCATAAGAGGAGAGTTACAAGATTTTAACTTGAATGAAAAATCAAAAGTTTACTAACAACGGTGGAAAGAACAATTAGAAAGAATGTCAGAGATTCCAGAATGGCCAATTGAGTTTGAAAATACAAACCTATAGGACACAGGTGTGCGGGTAGACCCAGGAAGAGATGGGTGGAGGATTTTTGAACGCGGAACATGCAGCACCTTGCCTATGCCGTTTTATGAAGATGATGATAATGTAATATCATGATGATGTATGATACGCTACACTCACTTCCAAGCATATCGTGAATTTTGTCGACTACCAAGACACATTTATAGAAGATGAGTATGATGTTTATTATGTGTTACGGAAACTGAACGGTGAGTGTAAAAGTGGACCTGAAAGTGAACTTCAACTGTACAGAATTCATGGTGACAGCCAGGAAGTAACAAGAGTTCTACGGACGGAAGACGGGTCCTCAGATAAGTGTTGCCAGACTTGCAAGTGTTTAGGAACAACTATATCGAATGGAGGAATCAGTAATGAAGAAATTAAACATGGAATACACAAAGGGAAAGTGGGCATACCACAGCCGCATTCGAGTCTACGGAACAACATATTAAGGGAGACGTATAAAGGGAAATGTTTATAGCTGTACTAGAAAATATTTCACCGTATGGAGCAGAGATGTAGTGGATCTAAAAAAAAAGTCTAGAAACTAGAAACGGTGAAGATGGACTTCTGGAGCAAGAACTGTTATGTAAAAAGGACAGAATTGAATAGAAGTGAGACGATTAGAGAACACACACACGATTACAATACTGGCATAAAGTTCATCGTAATTAAACTATTACGTGTTAGAGTTATATGTTCTGCACAATTTAGTGAGGTTACGTATTATATAGTCCAAATTACCTACGTCTCTGAACGTCGAGTCCAATCTCCTTTTGTCTTTCCGTCTTATTCTTCATCTTCTCCTTCTTCTTGTTCCGGCCCCAAAGAGAATACATCCACTTCACTAATGCTTCCTAGGTCTTCCTACATTTCATTTTTCAAGAAGCTTGTGTTGTTAGACTTCCTGCCGACCAGTATCCTATTCAGACGGGAAATCCGTGTATTCATTGTTTTCCGTAATGTAATTTTGGATACTAAAAATTGTCAACTCTTCATTGAAGTGTGCCTTCGTTGTAGAGTCTGTCTCTTCGTGTGTAGCATTTAACACATAGCAACAATCTTATCTCCGATACCTGTATCCTGTTTGTTGTTGCTTTCTAATGGCTCCTCCTTGGTACATTTAACCTAATTTGGTAGCGAGCTTTCCAATAAAGACCACTGTAATTTCTGAGTTCTTGGATTTTCCGGTTCAGCTTCACACACTCCAATAGATGATTTTTGTTCATTTTTGAGTATTCTCTCCTTCACAATACACATTCTTCTGTGGTGGAAATTTTTAATTTGTAGAGATGCGCTGAGAGACAGTCATGGCCAGTTTCCAGTCTAAAGTTGGCGACTGCTTCCTTCCTGGATTTTCTACAGTTTTTATTCCATAACTGCTCAATCCCTGACCATGATTTTCTTTTTGATATGTTTCTTGCTTCTTCCAGGAAGCGAGAGTATGTTTTCCTTGTCATCAGTCTTCTTACGGTGCTGAAGTCGTGGGTACTTTCCTGGTGGTAGAGCTTTGTCCCTCGCTTTGCCAAGGTTTCCGCTGTCTCACTTCCCGAGATGCCTATGTGAGAGGAATCCACTGAATAACTATCTCCTTGTTAAGTGCTGTAAGCTGCCTGGTGAGTCGTCTTGCTTCCAGTGTGCTCCTGGATGTTGCTCCTGTATTAGGGAATGTTGCCTGGATGGCAGACTTAGAGTCCACTTAAAGGACACCTTTTGAAAAGGAATTTGGCCTCCAAATGAGGTTTTGCAATGCCACTTTGATAGCCTCTACTTCAGCGTCGTAACTTGATTTATTTTGTCCCACTGCAATGTAGTGAGAAAACAATGAGGAGAACACTCCTGCTCCAGCACAACCCACCTCATCCAGCAAGGATCCATCAGCATATATACGTAGCCAGTTTTCCTCCGGAAATCTCTCATTGATGGTTGTTAGCGTTATCTGTTTTAGTTCTTCTGGAGATCTTGTCTTCTTCATAACATCTTCTATCAGACTGAGATGTACTTCATACCTATGAAAGTCTAGTGGATTTTCCAGGGCGATCACTTTATTAACTGTTGTTGGTATGCTGTGCCATTGAAGGTAGTTGCTACTTTGGTTTAGCCAGATCTTTTGCGTTTTGAGTCTCTGTGGTTCCATCCTCTCATGAACCCATGATTTCTCAGGTAGTGACTTAATTCTGAGGTTTAGCAGTGCTGTCTGTTGCTTAGTTTCCTCTGTTATTGGTTTGTTGCCTGTATATAGTTGTAATGCTGTAACTGGAGTTGATTTGACGCCAACTGTGATGAGTCTTAGGATGTTGGTCAGCAAAAGTTCCAGTCTGCCCTCATTTGCAGGAGTGCTTGTGATGGTTCCTTCGCTGCCATAAGTTATTACTCGCTTGATGTATGTTCTATACGTCACGTTTAGAACTTGTTGTGAACATCCCCACGATACTCCGGTGAGACGTTTTATAAGGTTTGTTCGTTTGTTTACCTTCTTAGTTATGCTGTACCCTGTTCAGAAGTTTTTTCAGCGGAACTCAAGTTTCAGAACCATATAATAACACTGGAACAGCCATTACCTTATAAAAGTTTGGTCCAGTTTATTTGATTTCTCGAAATTGTATTTGCGATGCTTGACGATTTAAATTCTTCTGTCTCATTTCGGAGACTTTTGTGTATTACACTAAAGTTTATTGTGTGTATTTTTTTTGTATCGGCCATCTAAGGACCACATACCAATTTCAATTCTTTACTCTTTGTTTTTTCCTTTTTCTCCAATATTTTTTCGTCTTTTCACTGTGTCTCTTCTTCCTGTCTTCAGTCCACTTTGAACCTGCGTTTTTCTCCCCCCTACCCTGGAATCCTTCCATTTTTAACAATTTTGCCCGAGAAACTTCTCTTTCCATTGCTTTTTCTGCGTGTATATTATTTTTTTATAAATAATAATCCAACTTGGACTTCTTTAATCCAACTTGATGTTGACTTCTTCCCCACAGATATTTAAAGATTAGCTTTGTCGATCTATTGTCGTCTATTCTATATAAATGTCCAAAAAATAATAGTCTTATTTTTCTCATTGTTTCTGTTATATTTTATTAATATGTGTGTATTTTATTAATTTTACATTTAACCCACTATTGACTATGTAGTTAACAACTTTATATGAACATAGTAATTATATTTTGTTAGAACAATGTCATGATTTATCTTTGTATAAACACACACACACACACACACACACACACACACACACACACACACACACACACACACACACACACACACACACACACACACACACACACACACACACACACACACACACACACACACACACACACACACACACACACACACACACACACACACACACACACACACACACACACACACACACACACACACACACACACACACACACACACACACACACACATGTAGACAAAAAGATTAAAAAGTATTATCGGATTCTAAAAGCTACAACATACAAATAATAATGTTTAACTGTGTTCACATAAGCAGAGGTAAAATGTGGATCTCAAAAGACTTCTCCTAGGCTTTAACCGTCTACACTTATGTACACAGTCAGTTGTACATAAGTGTTGACTGTGTTTTTAAAATGCATGTTTCGTTGCTTTGTTGTTTGAGTAGTAACAAGTAAGGAAAAGTTGACAAAAACATTTAAGGTATAGAAAAAGCGCCTGAGATAACGCAAGTTGGCGTAATAAAAGATAAATTTTAATAAACAAATGGAAGTGTGGAATTTTTATCTCATAATATTACTTTCAGTTCAAAGAAGGAGAATCTTCTTAGCTGAATTTTTATACAGAATTCAAAAACCGTTTCTCTTTGTAACTTTTATTTTTCCTCATTTAAAAACTCTCTACCAATTGATGCAAGAATCGATTTTGATTGGTATCAAGTGTTTCTTTGCTGCTATTTGTGTGATTTTACTGTTAAAACCATACGTTTGTGGAAGATAATGTTTTTACTTAGCAAAATTACTATTTTATTGTTAAAAATATGTGACTTAATTTAGCTGTTTCAGTTTTTTATCGACGAATTTATTTAGCATTTATTTTTACTTAGTAAATGACAAACGTTTAGTTTCCTACAGTATATTGAAAGCTAAATTCTAAATATTATATTTAACATTAATTAATGATTATTATTTAAATAAATAGTATTAAACTATTTGTAATATTCAAATATAACTTTTAATATGTTTATAAATAATTACTATTTAAACTCACAATGCATATAAACCGGAACTGGTATCGACACCTAATCCAAGATAATAATAATAATAATCATAATAAAATGAAGAAGAAGAAGAAGAAGAAGAAGAAGAAGAAGAAGAAGAAGAAGAAGAAGAAGAAGAAGAAGAAGAAGAAGAAGAAGAATTCTAAGGAACGTTTTACAATTTTACTTATTCTTTCCCTTTTTCTTATTTTCCATTCCGTTTTACCGTCAAATGTCGTGATCCTGCATTCATGTCCTTAACTCCCTTTTATCTTGTGCTTGGATTTTACTTTTAAAAGGGTTCCGTTGTAGTACCCGCCCTCTCAATATATTCAACCGATTTCAATTGTGGTTTTCCTCTTCCAGTTCCTTCTTCTGGTCGCGCTTCTATGACCTACGGCTTCTATAAGCTATGGCTTCCTTGGCCAAATCTCTTCTCCACTATGTCCTCAAATAACTCCTGCCAAGACTCTTACTTCCGATGGTCACATTCACATTACTAATTCTTGCTTTTAAACATTTGTGGTTTTGGTTTGTAATAACATTACTTTTTTTTTTTTTAACACGCGTCGTTTAATTTCTTTTTAAACCAAACGTTTTGCTCGTACTAGGATGTGGCATCGTCAGTGGACTACTGAGACTGGGACACAACTAATAGGCCTAGTATTGTGGATCGAGTATGGCTAATATTGTGGGTTGTGGATAGTATGGACGAAACGTTTGGTTTTTGTAAAAAATATAAGCGACGCCTGTTAAACTTAAAACTAGTAATATTATTTAGACACGATCAACCTTATTAAAATTGGAAACGATGGGGGGGGGGGGCTGTGGTCTATTACTTACAATGTGATTTATATTTTTTTTTCCTAAACTTTTTGCCACCAACTTGGCGTTCTTGTTCAGTAAAAACACGTTCAACAAAGGATGACAAGTCGAGTGCATCTCAAGCAGAGGTATAAGCAATAGTTACCAAAACGGAATTGTTATTATAATCCTAACTAATTTTCTCCTAGGTATTCCTAGTTTACTCTTCAAAATCTTCTGCTTCTTCTTATTCGTCTTCTTTGTCTCCTCCTCCTCCTCCTCCTCCTCCTTCGTCTTCGTCTTCGTCTTCTTCTTCTTCCCCAACATGGATTAGGCCTTGGACTTGTTCCAGCTTCATAGGATTTATTCCCATCTTTACTTTGGTCTCCCTACGCTTCTTCTTCGAGCTGGTTTGTATCTACTTGCCGCTTTGGTAGTCTTCGATCATCTATTCGCTCCAGATGGCCTTTCAAATTTATTCTACGCAACTCTATTGTTTTATTTAAGTTGTGCATTTCCACCTCTTCTCTAATCTCTTTATTTCTAAATCGATCTTGTTTAGAACAACCTTTGATCGATTTTAGAAATTTCATTTCCACTGCTTGTGTGTGGCTCTTATCTGTCTTTCTCATTATCCACGACTCACTCCATAAAGAAGCATGGGGACAGACAACATTACCTTGTAAAATTTGAGCTGAATATCTTTCCCCGTCTCGTTTTTAAGTGTTCTTCTTATCTGACACATATGTTGTGTCAATATTTGAAGTTAACTTCTGTTATTGTTACAGATTATGATATGTGACATTTCTAATAAGATTCTTACTGGTATCTACTGTGCATCTACTGTGTATCTCAATGCATTCTTACTGAGAAGATTTGTTTTTTTTTTGAATCCACGTTTTGAACATTAAATGAACTACGTTGAAAAAATTATAATACTTTAACACAGCTTACTTTACGTTTGTACATCTTTAGAAATTTTTACACACTGAAGACGTTAAGTTAGAAATCTTCATTACACGACACTAGAAACTTAATTTATTTTAACGTTTGTATTTAATAATTGGTTAATTGGTTGATTTCTTTCGAGCTGAATTTGCCAGTGATGTCGATAAAAGCCGAGATTTTCAGCATTTAAAGTTAACTATTAGAGCCAATATTCCAGTATTAGCATCAGAATTTTCAGTCTATGGAGAAATATACTACCGTCCACAAGGCGGCGGTAATGTCCGGTTGTCGTTATAAATGTGGCAACTGCTGTCGTGTTGTTAGCACAGATGAATTGATCTGTTTAATATAGGATGGTTGATGAACATTAATCTTATGTTTGAATTACAGATGTGCCAAAATTTGGGGAACCGATCACCAACGTGACGGTGCCGGTGGGAAGAGAAGCGACGTTAGTGTGCGTCGTTGACGACTTGGCAGGATACAAGGTGAACCTTAACACACATACTGAACTGTACAATCTATTGTAACCAGTGTCTTATGAGATTCTCTTACAGATGATTTTAGTTATTCAATTTGCAATTTTTTGGGGGATGGAGATTTGCTTCCCTAATATAGTGATCCCTTGGCTTAATTTAACATTGCATAAATTTTCTGTAACACATACTCTGTAGATATCTTTATTCTACAAATAGAATTCTCCCAAACGAACAGACAAACGCCTAAATGTTAAAGGTGGACCAGACGTCGTTTCACAAAAATACAGTCTCTGATAAATTGTAGTGATGACAGGTTTTATAAGATTCCATCATTCACTAGACTGAGAGAGAGAGAGAGAGAGAGAGAGAGCGAAGACGTGCGCACGCGTAGACACGCGCAGTGGTGTAAACAAATCAACGACTACAGAGAAATACCTATTCGCATTACATTAACAAAACTCAATCAATGATCACTTTCCTCTCATTTAAAAAAAAAAATACTTATCCCAGATTTCCGAAAACTTTTGTTTTTTTGCACAAGGTACTTGCAACACATCATTACAATTTCTAGTTTTTCACTTAACACTTTTCTTTTACTTCTACATTTTTTCCACTTGAATCCCAAACTTTTAAAAACTCACGGTAGTGATTTAGTGCCCCGTGGGAAATAGATTTTTTCTTTCACAATAGGTAGGAGTTTTTTAACAGTGGGTAAAACATTTTGATTTTTATAAAAATCTTGAACATTATTAATTTTTTATAAAATCCTGTGTTATTTCTTACTACAGATTTATCAAAATGATCAAGAAATAGTTTCCTTTTTCACATGTTTTACGTTTTTTTGCGGGTGTAGAGAGTTTTCCTTCTGGACTACATTTTCTTTGCTTTCTCAATTATTTAACGAAGCCTTTCGGTTAATTACATTAATACGCATCTAGTTTTGTTGCTTGATTCAGTGGGTATGTCAGTTTAGTTGTTTTTCTTCATCATATTTTTGAATTACATTATTAATTATTTCGCGACCTTCAATGTGAACAACAAAACTTCATTTTCATTCTTTCGATGACCCTTGAAGAGACATTGTGAATTGACAGCTGCAGATAAAAAAATAACAGGATAATTCACTCACTAGCTGAAAGTAACTAAAAGTACACTAATCCTAAACGAGTGGATGCTAGTCTGACTGTGAACAGGGCGTGGCAGTTGTCATGAATCTCTGACCTTGACAAAGTAACGTGGCTTACGCTACTAACGCTCCTAACACAAACACAGGTTACTCATACTTTATCCCCTCCACCAGAGATACAGAGTTTTGTCTCATGCAGTACATCTCACAGAAATACAAAATATGCACACGTACATAAAATTAATACTGACATAACGTTAGACAGGGAATAGAGCCTACTAAGTTTGCATAATTGGTTACAGAAAACAATAGCTTGTATATACTAGTAAGCTCCCTGAGCTGCAGAAATCGTTCACTATTTTGAACAAAGTATATTCGTTATTACACAAATTTCTATATTAGATAAATTATGGAATAATTACAAACATCCTGATTTATTATTTCTTCAGTAATGTAACAACTGTAGATCTCACAATCATACAATAAACACTAAATATGCGTAACATTCAGATTTGGGTTTACATTTCCTGTTAGTGTGACACCATGTTGGATTTTCACAATTTATTCAAATTTTTAAATTACTTCGAATGCTTTCACGGTCGGAGTCAATGTTGTTAAATTGTGATACCAGGGTGTATGGCCGTGGTCCGGTGCTAAATTGTGATACCAGGGTGTATGGCCGTGGTCCGGTGCTAAATTGTGATACCAGGGTGTATGGCCGTGGTCCGGTGCTAAATTGTGATACCGGGCTGTATGGCCGTGGTCCGGTGCTAAAATCTGTAGCAAACGATCCGGCTGTGCCATTGACGGCCATCATCAGTGCAAATTATGAGCTTGTGCTAACGTAAGGTGACACACGTTAGCGACCACAGTACTGTCGGTAATGTGGCTCGGTAAGTAAAATCCACTTTTTACGATTTTATGAAAATTTTCAACTATTTTTAGTCCCCAATAAAAAAATCTATATTTTCAAGAATGAACACTGCATTCAGATTGTGGTTTGAAGTGGCTTTAATTTGATATCCTTTAATCACGTGAAGTTTTGCGATTTCTTCACGATTTTTACCTCTCACATTTTTGCATCCCCCCTCCTATTTTTGTAGAGATCAGTCTCACAAACAACAGTGTTCTCTTGGGTTAACACACGGACAAGCATGCCACGTTTTTTGGAAAATCGGTTGATGCGTTCACAAGTTATCGTGTGACATACCCCAAATTGGTAAACAGACATATAGACAAAAATATATGGACAGACGGACAGACATACACATAGATAGATGGATGGATAGATAGATAGATAGATAGATAGATAGATAGATAGATAGATAGATAGATAGATAGATAGATAGATAGATAGATAGATAGATAGATAGATAGGTAGATAGATAGATATGTAGATAGATAGATAGACAGACAGAAAAATGCCAACCCATATAGTGTCAACATATGGACAACCATGCCAAATGTTTCAAAAATCGATTGATGCGTTCAAATATTATCGCGAGACCCCAAATAGGTAAATAGACAGACATACAGACAATCAGAAAGTCACATAGATAGATGAATAAATGGATGGATGGATGGATGGATGGATAGGTGGATGGATAGATGGATGGATGGATGGATGGATGGATGGATGGATGGATGGATGGATGGATGGATGGATGGATGGATACGTAGGTAGATGGATGGATGGATGGCTGGCTGGCTGGATGGATCGATGGATGGATGGATACTTAGATAGATAGATAGATAGACAGACAGAAAAGACAAAAGTTGGAGTAAAAATGAGAAATTTCCTTGCTTGTCCAAAAATGAGTCTAGCAAATCATGTCAAAATTAACATAGCCTAACAGGTTTTCTAATAAACATAGCTAACTGGCAACCAAAAGTCTATTCAGCTAACGTGGGACAAGTCTTCACGATGTGGCTCGCTTAAGTATTTCTTTATAGTGTAAAACGAATGTTATGAAGACATGTTACAGCAGGAAAATCACATATTTTTTAAATCTTTTAAAATGATTAATTATAAATTTAATAAATGAACTTACGGCAGTTTGCTACATCTCTTTTTTTTACAAGGTACACCGTATATTAGGAAAATAATTAAAAAGATATATATATATATATATTAATTATGTAGTAATTATTAGGTCACTAGATGCTTACGCTAACGAATTAATTACACATTTTGTAAAACGTTACAGGTGGCATGGTTGAGAGTGGACACGCAGACGATACTGACTATCCACGGTCACGTGATCACCAAGAATCACCGTATCGGCGTGACGCACAGTGATCACCGTACCTGGTATCTGCACATACGTGAAGTGAAGCAAACGGACAGGGGTTGGTATATGTGCCAGATAAACACGGACCCGATGAAGAGCCAAGTCGGATTTTTGGACGTTGTAGGTGAGAACGTACGGTAAAAATATGCCAGTCTCTGGTTGAAACCTGTTGCGAACTTTATAGAGACAGTTTTTGTTTCCTGTCTACGATCTACTGTACCAGGAATAACCTACAATTGGCCGCACACGAGACCGGTGAAATCAGATGTGTTAAATGTTTAAATGCACTAGGGATTCGTTAAAAAAATAAAATAAAATTCATAAGATTGAAAAAGGGAAAGAGCAACGTTATTAATAGAAATATGAAAGTACCTGTAAAAATTGATATAATTTTTTAAAGTGTAAAACGTTAACGTAATTTTTTCAAGTGACTTTGTATACGGCTTCTGCGAATAAAACTTTGAATCAATATAGAAAATATCGGTATGGAGAACCATGTGTGACTTCCATGTTCTAAGATTTATACTTAAAAATAATTTTCAAAATGAAATATTTTCATATAAACTACTTCGTTCTACTTCTTTCTTCAGTCTTAACCACAGTACTGTGGTCACTAACGTATACCACCTCACATTAGCGCACTCGATTTTCACTGATGTTGGCAGTCGATAGTACTGAAGAAACGTCTGGTTTTGCAGAAAACATTGGGCCACGGCCAAATAGCCCGGGAAGGAATTTTAACAACAAACTACTTCTTTGTGCCGATAACATAGTACACACATAAAAAATTATTCCCTCCCCCTTCAACGATCCTTTTTATTTATAGATATTTCATCTACATTTCTACAGTGAATTATTACGACCTTCTTTTCAGGATATTTTATTTATCAAAATTAAATACTTTACTCTTGTTAAAACATAAAACATTGCAGGTAAACTACTCCTTCCCCTTAACCGATATTTACCTAAATCAATAGTCCTTGAGCCCTCTACAACTCAGGCACATATGCAAAAAAATATTTTATTCTGTTTGAATTTACGGCAGTTATCATTCGTCATAGAAAACATTACTCTTGTTAAAACATAAAACGTTCCGGGTAAACTACTCGTTTCCCTTAACCGAGCTTTACTAAAATCAATAGGCCTTTCCCTAGCCCTCTACAACATAAGCGTACATGCAAAAAATTATTTGATTCTGTTTGAATTTGCGGCAGTTATCGTTCGCCATAGAAACAATTCTGCACGCACACACACACACACACACACACATTTCGAAAAATGACTTGCTTGTGTCTTCCTCTGCCTCCGAGTCTGCCCTCCAGCACTGACAGTAGACCTTTCTGTAGATTTCTTTCAGACATAGGAAGTCTGATTTAAAGATTGCCCCGGCTTTTAAACCGTGCATCGACACTGGAATTATCAAAGATCTGTTGCTATTGCCTTACTTGTTCAATTTAAAAAAAATTCCTAAACGTTTATGTACAAATCATGAACTTTTTACTAAAGTTTGTTTTCTAGATAGGTGAGAGAACATAAAAACAATAGAACTAGTCATAAGTAATTTTAACATGAAAACAGGTTAGCTTTCCTTAACTTTACTTCAATACAGTTGTCTTAACATATATGTTTGCGTATATGCCTGTCTGGAAAAGTATTGTAACGAGAACCGTATCGAACCGCGTGGAACAGCTGAGAGCGTCCTCCAATCGGTCCCCCCGCTAATAGGCAGCTGTTGCGTCAGTCACGTTCAAGTATGTTCCAGATTCTTCAATAGCACACTTGAAATAGCTGACACACCACATTGAGGATAGAAAATTTCTAAAAGGCTCTACTTATAAAAAGCCATAGCAGCGGGCTTGTCAGTTCAGTTGTGTTGAGCATTTCATTAGCACGGTTCGAGTGTTTGTAGAAGTATTGTAGCGAAGTGTTGTTGTGTTATAATTAGTGCGGGATTCTTTATTGTTGACATTATTATTGCGTGTGGACAAATTTACTTGAATTTTTGTAAGACACTATCTTGTTGATTACAAATTATTAATTGTGATAATTAAAGCTGGTTATTAGTCACTTCATTGGTGTCTTGTATTTTGTTTTCCACAGTACCGTACGACGATCAGTTAGACCGTCGTAACAGTATTATCAACTTATACTTACGGAAACATAAATTACACTATTGTAGAAACACAAATTCACATGCAGCCGCATTTTGGACACATACATTTGCCATGTATTTTGTTCAATTTTATTAGGTTTGAATATTTGACAATGCAGTATTAATACAACCTTGGTAATTGATTGTTGTAATTAATACAATATTGTTTGTTTTCATACAACTTTGTTTTTTTTTAAAGGTAAAACCGTTTTCTTGTTCGACAAGATTAACTGTGTGTGTCGAGCCTATTACATTTACAACACAATAACAATGCAGTATTGTGTTGTGTTACAGTGCCTCCAGACATATTGGACTACCCGACCAGCACGGATATGGTCATCAGAGAGGGGGCGAACGTCACTTTACGATGCGCTGCTTCCGGATCGCCCGCCCCCAGTATCACGTGGAGACGAGAGGACGGTGAAACGATAGCTTTAGGAAATGGCCAAGAAGGTAATGTAATGAGCAAACGCCCATAGCCTCTAAACTGTACACAAACAGAGAATCAGCACTCGGATACAATACGCTTAATACTTTACGCATTACGATGCATTTTATATAAAAGAAATTGCATTAATAAAGTTTAATGAGCGACGTAAGAATAATTAATAAGTAATGTATATTTTGCGGATTGTTTTAGTAGAAAATATCCAGACAAATGGGACATACTGAAAACTGATTTATTTATTTTTGATATTATTATAAAAATACAAATTTTTACAAGAATATATTTTTATTATTTTCTAAATTACAATGTTTCAATAGCATTCCGCTATCATCAGATATAAATTAATAAATTAAAATTCTTAAATAAATTGTGCAAAACAGATGTTTTATATCTAGACTAAATTTCATATTTTATATGTGCATATAAAATATGTTATATAATTAATTATAAAATATAATATAAAATATTTATTATTTTATTAAATTAGTAATTTGGAAAATATTATCATTTTTTTGTATTAATCTGAACTCGTTCTGGTATTAATTTATTATTTGTTTTATGTTTAAATATTTCTCAATTTTTCGATAAGGTCTTTTTTGGATCTTTGGAATATGTTTTAATAAAGTGATGTTATTTAATTAGGAAAAGTGTGTCCGTTTTTGATTGACTGCGTAGCTAAATTTGATTTGTATACATCTGGTTTTGAATATGAAAACGGTGTTGCATAAATCTTTCTTTTAGGCGTTTTTTAGTTTGGCCTCCTTAAATTTGTTACAGTCAGGGAATTCAATTTTATATACTCCATTTAAATTATTTATTAATTTGTGTGCTATAGGTTTGATTCTGTTAAAGTCTATTTTATTACTGTAACAGGTTGTTTTTATGTTTAGTTTTTGAATTAATTTTGTAATTTTATTATTAGACCTAATAGTGTCTATGTATGTGAAATTAATGTATTTAATATTTTGATTTTTCCGTGCATTTTACTGAAAGAATTATTTAGCATTTTTTGATTAATTTTGTTTATTATGTTATCAATAATTATGAATGTAATACAGTTTAATAAGAGAAGTAAGAGTTAGGCCTATTAGTAGATAATGTATATTTTGCGCGCTGTTTTAGTAGAAAATATCCAGTCAAGTAGTAACTTACATACTGAAAATGTATGTATTAATTTTTGAACAGAACTGTTCTACTGCTGAGAGTTTTATCCTATCTAAACACTACTCGTATAACTTTGTGCATTATCGCAGAACATATTAAGCTCTTGCAAAGAATTTAAAAATACAAAATATGTTTATCTTTGATAGCGTTTTGCCACTTACATTCTTTGCTAATAAGTTATATAAATTTATTAAGGAAGTTATTTGTTTCATGTTTATGGTTTTATATTTTTGAAAAGTGGCAAAAGAAACAGATTTATTTACTTTGTACCGTACATAAAATAGACTATTTATTTTACCAACTTGTGTTAAAAAATAAGCTTGTTTTAAGCGTGCGAGCGTGTGCCAGTATGTGTGCACAGGGGTTTTAAACTTCAAGCCGCATATCGTTTGCTTTGCAACATATTAACCGCTCATGCCCAGTCATACACATGTAACCCCACATTTCTCATCACCAGTCGTTGGACGACCCCGTTTTCCTTTCTCTTTCCTCCGTCTTCTTTCATCCATTTCTAGGTTCTGTTTGTTCGCCCATCGTCCTCGAGGACTGATCACAGAAATTGTTTTTGATATACGGGTGGCCAGAATATTATCTACACGGTGTTTTTCAGTATTCTAGTCTGTTCCTTTTTCTGTCCTTAAAATTCCAGCTGATCTTCTTCACTAGCTAGTCTAGCAATTCCTCTCTACTGTTCCATTTCCATTTCCGTTCCATTTGTACAGCTTCAAAATTTTGAGACGCACATTGAAATACTCTTAACAATAATTTTGTATCTGCTGGGTTTTGTTTTATTTTGTGAATTTTATCATTTCACATCACTGTATTTTACAACTATATTTATTACTGTTATTTTAAAACAGTTAAGAATTTACTTAAATTTTAAAACAGTAATTGTTTACTGTAATGTTTAGCAATCAGTATAAATAAAAATTATTATCATTTGTCTTCTACAGTGAGAACAATAAATTTCTATTAGGAGGGATGTAATTTAATTTCTATAGATCATCATCATCATCATCATAATCATCATCTTCAGCAAAGATTAGAGCTGGTTACTATAGCGCTTCCTCGGACGTCCCACACCTCTCCGTCCACTCGGCTTATAGTTCCAGAGGTGTTTGGGGATGCGGCAGTCATCCATTCGGCAAAGATGTTTCCACCAATTCAGCCGATACTGGGCGATCCTGTCGAGTATACTTATTATATTCAGTTCCTGGCGTATATTTTTGTAGATACAAACTTAAGTTATTACTCGAACGAATAGACCTGTTACGGCTGTGTTTGTGTGTTGTTTAAATAATTATTTACTTTACAAATTACGTATTTAAATTTTAAACAAAATCTGTGTACCTATTTATTCCATTTATGTTTTAATCACGAAATTACTGATGTTGTAACGAGTTCTTTCAAAAGAAGAATCCTACTAGTACATAATCAGAATATACATAGGAATTAATCTTGCTCTTATGAAAGAGCTATTATCTATATATATAAAAATTAGCTGTCACAGTGTTTGTCCGCGATGGACACCAAAACTACTCAACCGATCTTAATGAAATTTTTTTCAAAATGTGTGATTTGTTCCAACTTAGGCTATAGGATAGGTTTTATATCAATAAATACTATAAATATTTTTTTATTGCAAATTAATTGTTTCTATAGAACGAAAGGTCGCTAAATATTTATGTTCTATAATTTTCCGGCAGATGGCAATGTAAGTCAGTGTATTGTCTGCAATCTGCTGTCAACTAAGTTACGTTAGCATCAAATAGATGGCGCCGTACTTCAATTCATAATCTCTTGATGCTACAATTTATTTCATGGCACACGTGTTTTCTAGATTCGCAGACGACATAACCGTACTTTTTCTGTTTATTCGTATATCATTATTACTGTTCTGATTCCGGTATTATGTCGTATGTTCTTATTCCTTACTAGGAAATAATTGTGATTCTTGAAATTTTGAGTATAACTTTCATTCCGTTTTTCAATTTACTATTTCTTTGATGTGAATAAAAAATGTGTAAGTACCTACTTGATTTTTATTCTATTATTATTTTCTTTAGTTGATAGGGTTAATAATAATAATTATAAAGCACACGTGTTTTCTAGATTCACAGACGACATAACCGTACTTTTTCTGTTTATTCGTATATCATTATTACTGTTCTGATTCCGGTATTAATTCGTATGTTCTTATTCCTTACTAAGAAATAATTGTGATTCTTGAAATTTTGAGTATAACTTTCATTCCGTTTTTCAATTTACTATTTCTTTGATGTGAATAAAAAATGTGTAAGTACCTACTTGATTTTTATTCTATTATTATTTTCTTTAGTTGATAGGGTTAATAATAATAATTATAAAGATAATAATAATTATAATTATAATAATAATAATTATAATATTATTAATAATAATAATAATGCTTAATAATAATAGTAATATAAATAAATGTTGAAAATATATTTTGAAGTATTTTTATTAATTAATTGATGAGAAGTTGATGTGTTTTACATTATATCTGGAAAAAGAAATAGTTCAGACGGAAAGCTAGACGTATGTTTGTAATTTTTGTTAAGTGTAAAAATTAAAATAAAATCAGCTTTTTAGCCACAATAAAAAGTGTTATCCACCTTGTTACAATAAAATGCGCTTTATGACTCTATTACTTGTCAACAATGTCACGTCTGTTTCTGACACACCTGTCCAGCGTGAAACTAGTTGTTTTATCGTACAGAATACGATAGTATTTTTTGGCAAGTACTCTTTTAAATTTTAAATTTATATAAACTAAAACTTGGTACAAATTTTTATACAAGTGGTACTAAAAATAGTGGTAATTTTTACTTCCATTTTTCGTAAGGAAATGGAAGTATGGTGATCGCGAAAAAAATCGTGTTGGAGATAAGGGCCGATTTTGATTGTACTACCCTCAAAACATGAAGAAAAGTCGTTTTCCAAAAAGTGTCCGTGTGTCTGTCTGTGTGTTTGTGTGTCTGTATGTCTCTATGTAGAGATATTTCTATGGCGAACGATAATTGCCGCAAATTCACAGAATCAAATAGTGTTTTGCATATTTACCCGAGGTGTAGATGACTCAAGGGCTATTGATTTTGGTGAAGGTCAGTTGAGGGGAAGGGGTAGTTTACCTGCAACGTTATACGTTTTAACAAGAGTAAAGTACTTAATTCTGATAAATAAAGTATCCTGAAAAGAATGTCATAATAATCCACTGTAGAAAGGTAGATGGAATATCTATAGATGAAAAGGATAATTGAAGGGGGAGGGGATAATTTTTTATAAATAAAAATGATAGTTGAAGGGGAGGGGATAATTGTTGTATGTGTACTACGTTATCGGCAACATAGAATATTTAATTTTATATTTCAAGGAATATGTTTGATATTTAATTTCAACTTGTCAAACATAAAACTCAATTTACAAGGAACACACCTAACTTGTTAGAAATTATAAAACCGAATTTAAGTAAATGATTTTCAATATAAATCTTAGAAGTCATATATGGTTCTCCATACCGATATTATTATTATTAGACTAAGTGATTGTAAAAATTAAAATTAGCTTGTATGATTGTAATATGCTTGAAGCGATAAGTTGTTAGAATTTCTGGCTTACTGGGAACAGCGTCTAACATCGACATTCAGCTGTAATTAATTGTAACAACGTCTTTCTGATGAAGGGGCGTTGCTGAAATAATTTTTTCCAGCCAATACGGTAATAGGTAAGGAAGCCGCGATAATGCAAGCACTCTGTGCACCGTCCGCAGAAACAAAAGCATCCGGCCCATAATGGAATTACATTAACTTAACAGCAGTTTCCTTCTGTCGGAAAGTAAATATTTTATATCCATCACCAACTGCGTCTGTTTACAAACGGTTTTACTGTAATCACTTGTTTTTACAAAACACTGGTAATGAACGTAATAATCTTCGTTGTTGTTTAATCATTATCTAAGCAAATATTGTTTGCATTTGTTTTTAAACATAATGGCTGTATTTAATTAAAGCTGCTTTTTATAGGACCTAATTAATAAGCAAAACGCTTCTTTAAGTAACAAGTCTCACGAATCCTTACTTTGATCAATTTAACGAAAGAAACAGTTTAATTGTGTTTATCGTTGTTAAGAAAAGTCGAACGTTTTTGGCGATTACTTCTATCAATTAAAATGTACAGCATCGTTTCGCAAACAAGCTTATGGAAGGGAAAGGCGTGACCACGATATTTTACACGCATTATATGAGCAGCAGTTGTATGCCACAAGACTCTCGCAGGTTGTAGAGTTTACCTGCGCCTTCCTGACAATCATTCTGCACCAGCTGAGACTGTCTCATGGCGTTACTGTGCAGTTACGTATCTAGAATCTTGGTGGGAGGGGGCCCGGACGAGTCATCTTCATACAAACGAAGAAACAAGTTAGGACTAATCAACATTACTATCTTTAGAGTGGTTTAAAACCATATGATAACGTCCTAAAATCAACCTATTAAAGAGAACGAAAATAACACATTAACAATACACGTTATTAAAACATTGTTTAGCAGATACTTATTAACTGAATGGGTTGTCGTATACGGTATTCCATATTTCGAACGTACGCAAATTCTGTGTAATAAACCTGTTTGTATATTTAAAAAATGGTTACTAATATAGTAGCGTACACAGCTGAAAAAATAATAAAATTGTCTTAAAAATAAGAGAGTAACAAAATTAGTCAACCTTTTCAACCTTCTGGGGGGGGGGGGGGAGGGTCTGGTCTAATTGTCTCCCCCACCGTAAATACGACCCTGTTATGCGAAGTGTAACGAGATACGTTTTGAAAGCTGTCAGTCAGTTTTATATACGATTCAGTGTGCGTTATTGGCCAGTGGTTTTTTTTTGTAAAGTCCCCTCCCACTTTCTGAAATGTTTCACGGTACGACGGTTTTTTGTATGATGTAGGTCGGCCTAGAAAACGATGGTAGGATGATCTTGAGGACGACCTGCGCGACCTTGGTGTAAGAAGACGGGGACTGAAAGCAGAGGATCCAGACGTCTGGAGGCGGATTGTCCAGGAGGCCAAGGCTCTCCAAGAGCTGTAGCGACAATTGAAAGGCAGAGAGAGAGAGAGAGAGAGAGAGAGAGAGGTCGACCCACTATAATCTTGTTTAATTTTTGAATATTATTTTACGGTAGTCTCTGGCATTTGGCGTCAAAAAATTGAAAAATTTGTGCAAAGCTCTGTCATTGCAGTTAAAAATTATCCATCCAAAACTTTTATCTTTTTCTTTAATTTTCATCTACAAGACTCATGTAATTCAAGCCATTATGATGTTAGGTTACCACGATGGCGATAGCTGCAACTGTTTGTGCTGGTTCGTCTACCGACTTAAATACTGACCACATAAACAATCAATAGAACGTGTTGGGAGCTTACTTCATCATCATCATCATCATCATCATCATCATCATCATCATCATCATCAACAACAACAACAACACCACCACCACCACCACAACTGCAAGGATTAGGCCCTAGACCTGTTTTGGAACCCATTTCCTCCTTGGTCTACCAATATCTCTTTTCCCAGTAGGGTGATAACCCAAGGAAGCCGCGCCTAGACGGATATCAGGCATGCGATTAAAGTGTTCACACCATCTCTTCTGTGGTCTTCAATCTTCTGGTGCAACGATACAACGTTTAATTCGTTTCTAATATCTTTGTCCCTTTTCCGATCAAGGAGAGAACAACGTTGCGTCCTTACAGGGTGTAAGCTGGACAATCACCATAAACTCTGTGGTTCCACAGCCTTTGGAATATTAGAAGTATCAACTTAAATTTTTCGCAGTCTTCATTGTAGTCTCCAGTTTCTAATATTAAGTCTTCGCATCTACTCTCCTACCCAATCCTTCAATCTATTTCTTAACCTTCTTTCTCTGGGTGTATTACTGACGATGTTATATTAAACTGTTACTTTGTCTCTTGTGTTTCATCCATTCCTTGTATATGCTCAATGCAGCTGAGTCTACTTTTTTGTGTTAAACGTCTACAGTAATTAATAAATAATAATATACTCTCTCCCGCTTGTAACTATTTCTCTGTAATAAGTAGAGTTCAGCTGCCTTGGTAAAGAGTTCTGTTTAAAACCACTGCGGAAGGAAGAGGCAGTGTGGTTCACTAAGAAGAGCCATTCAAACTAGTTCACTATCCTGATCGAGGGGCGTAGTGTAAGGGGAAGGCTCAGACAGGAGTATATATATATATATATATATATATTTTTTTTTTTTCGGCAGGGCAGGTGAAAATCTCTATAGACACAGTGGAGCCCCGTAGCTCCAGGTAGTGTGGGACTCTAACCGACTAAAAACACCTCCCTTTGCAACAACTGAGCGAGCCCAACAAGTTGCTTTTCTTTAATATTACAGTCACGGTTTATGGGGTAGAAGCCCACTGGCTGTTCCCCGGGTTGAGATTATTGCCTTTCTCTCTTTTAGTGACAGGAGTATATGGATGAAATAAAAGCTGATAGAACGTATGTAAAGGTTAGGAGACTGTCTTTGGGAGAGAAGACATTTCGAACCCATCAACTTCTGAGTTGTGGAGAACCCTTTCACCAAGAGTCCATGTCTCGCTAGCATACAGGGATGTGGGGGACAGTCACAGTTTTGTAAAATTTAATTCGGGTATGCTCCCGTGTTTTATTTTTCAGGTACTTATAAACCGTTCCACAGATGTGTCTAAATTGGGAGCGTACAAGTAGTAAATACCTACTTTAATAAGGGACGAGGCGCCGTAACAAATAATCGCATGGTAACACAATAGTGAGTAACAAATCTACCGTACATCAGCTGCTGATGTTAGCAGCGTTTTCCAGAACGTGATTAGTGTGATTAGGTTACGTCTGTCTGTGTGTGATTAGATTGAAGACGTGCTACTAGACTTGGTTATCACCATCCTCAACTGATGATGCAAACTACCGCGTTCCTGTTTATTTACCCTGTGCATGCAACGCTTCGTGTATGGCGGCCATTAAAACTCGTGCGTTCGATGCGGCCTAATTAGTAATACGTCTCCTTTCCATCGCAGCCAACAGCATTTACATCTCCAGTCTGCTTTCTTCTATTCGTGTTATTTCTACAGTTTATGTTAATTTTATTACTTAATTATGATGTTTACAGTTTTCTTTAAGAATTATCTCGATTCAAACTGTCGTTAAACATTAATTAATTTACATCGACTACACAAGTAAACAAAGTTATATAATGAAAGTTGTTTTATTCACAGTGTTTAGTAACCTGTAGCGGCAGCGACAGGGATTTGATTCCCGTGCCAGCCTCGATTAATCTATCAGCGCTGAGGGGATGTGCACCTGTGGTCCGGTTCAGAACGAAATATTTTGTTGATTTAGGGGCCGTACAACGGCATGCTCGTAGTAGGTCGTTCTATTACAGTATTTGGCAAGGCCATTTTTGAGAATCACCGTGTCATACGGTACCTGCCAAGGCCGGCTATGAGGGGGTTTTCTGGGTCGCAGAGGTTGCACTCCGCTAGGAAGACGTGGACGACGTTGGCGTCGTAAGAAACGGAGCTCGAGGCAGAAAACTCGGAGACTGTCAGCTCATAAGAGCGGGAAGGCGGCTTGACAATCGAGGGATTGGTGGAAGCCTTGGGTCTAGGGCCAGAGATAGCACCTTCAGTGGAGGCCGGATCTGAAGCGACAGCGTCGGTCTTGTCTTTCCCGCGACAAGCAGGCTTTCTGGGGGGGGGGGGGGGTGGATAGAGCTCGGATTTGAGCACCACGGGTCTGAATTACCTGGTTACCTTTGCCTGCGACATTGGGGTAGAGAGCTGTGGTGGCAAGTGTGGCGAGGCTGCATCCAGTGCAGGGGTTGGAGTCTCCGAGGAACTGGAGGGTTTAGGTTCGTCAGGCTCCACAACCGAGATAGTAATGGCTGACTGGGACGTCTCCTTAACAGATGACGGAAGGTACGCTTTTTTACCTTTGGGCGGGCTGGGGCTTCAGTCGGAGCCTGAGGAGAGTATACCTGGGCAACAGGTGTTTCCTTCAACCTTTGGGACTTCTTAACTACCTTAGAAATTGAGGCGGCAGGCACGGCATCTGTAGCAGGAAGCCTAGGCCCTGTCTGTTTAATTGCAGGTCTTGAGCCGACGCCCGGGTGGCTCGGTCGTGGCAGGGCATTCTTTGGTTTCCGACGCTGGAGCTCCTGCTTGTACATCGGGCAGGACCGGAGTTGGTGGTGGGGGGTTGTTGCCGCTGCAATTAATGCACCGCTTGAAGACGGGCGTGTCACAATGTTTAGTGAGGTGAGGAAGTAAGCTAGCGCAAACAGCCGATGTAAGGGCTGCTACAGAGCAAGATCGCCCTACGTGGGCAGGCCCGTGAGGCAGGAGCTCCAGTAGGTAGCTTGGAACTCAGTTACCAGCGTGTCTCTGCGACACAGCCCAGAGTAAGGAAATAATTCGGAGTACAGGTGTAGTAAATTTTCCAAAATTATTAACAATAACAATAATAGATTAACAAAGCGCCATCGAGTGAGAAATACAATACATCGATGGTGCACGACCTTTTAGTCAAAAAAATAAAGAAACTTAATTTAATTAATTTATAATTACATATAAACCAACTTAATACAATTTTAATTTATAACCCAGTTTTGTAACTATAAATAAAGTGTGAAATGACGAACATATTGATTTTAATTATAACATACACATAATGTAATACATATAATAATGCATAATTATATAATATACATATAATATAATATATGTATAATATAATATAGTATAATGTATATCCATATAATATATATAAATATAATATAATATACATAATGCATATAATACGTCTTCCCGGTCGTCACCACCAATTTTACCAACGTGTCCTCGTTATGGATCTAAAAAAATAAGGTGGGTAGTGTCGGGATAACTGAGGTTTTTGGCGGAAAACGTCTTACTCTGGCGGTATTGGTGGGACGGGGTGTTTGTAGGTTTGGTAAAAGAGAAATGAACGAACTTACATGCTTTTTCTATCCGCCATCTAAGGACCACATCCAAATTTAAATTCTATATTCTTTGTTCTTTTCTTTTTTACAATATTCTTTCAAATTTTCACTGTGTCTCATACTCCTGTCTTCAGTCCGCTTTGAACCTGTGTTTTTCTCTTTGCTACCCTGGACTCCTTCTATTTTTAACACTTTTGCCCGAAAAACGTCTCTTTCAATTGCTTCTTCTGCGTTTATATTATTTTTTTCCAAATCGTTTTGGACTTCTTTAATCCAACTGATCTTGACTTCTACTCTCACAGATATTTGAAGATCTGCTTTGTTAACCTATTGTCGCCCATTCTATATAAATGTCCAAAAAATAATAGCCTAGTCTTCTTTTTCTCATTGTTTCTGTTACATTTTCTATACTTTCTATATTTCATCATTGCTTCTTAATTTCCAACCTTCTGAAGTTTTTCGTGGGCCTAATATTTTCCTAATAATTCGTCTTTCCAATATTTCTAGTTTGTCTAAACTATAATTCAGTGCTAGACATTCACTTGCATATAAGCATTCTGGCTTCACTACTGTATTATAATGGCTTATTTTCGCATTTTTAGATATGCACTTTTTATCGTAAATATCTTTAGTTATACCATGTTTGCATGGTATATTTACTATAAATTTAGTTGCATGTTTTTATTTCATTCGTTTCTCACAATGCTGACTAAATTGTTAAATTCTGTTAAACAGAGGACAATAGTACGAGTAGTACGATATGTAACGCTTACATGCTACAGTTACGTCACTAGAGAACGTTAAGTCTATGGTGGTATTTCGTAGCATTCCATCAGTCCTATCTCACTGTCGACATTCGTTGTTTGTGAACTGGCGTTAAGCGTTGAGGCGTCTGCGCAGCTGGTGCTCGCCTCGAAATTTAGAGGCTGCCTCATCCTCCGGATTCGTTCTGCTGCTGTCATAGGGCCTTTTTGGATTCCTCGTCCATTTTTTTTTTTACTTTGTAAGCGTTTATGATAGGCATTTAACGCCTTTGTGAAGATATTTTTACATTTTTGAAATTTTAAGCAAAATTTGTCCAAGATCAACACTTTGTCACTGTATTATTTACTATGTTTTCGCCGCTATCTCTATTAGTATTTTATTTTATAGTACTTGTAAAGCTTTATAAAACGGCGCCTTAAATAACCTTCTACGCATACGCGTTCCTGAGCTATACTATATTTTCCGCGCAGCGAACCGGTGATTTGCCACTCCAACCTGGCGGCCAAGCCAAGCGTCACTCTAGCGTGTGACGTCACGCTCTCAAGGTTAATATCGCGTGACATTCTTCCATCCTTGCTCTTTTGAATCGTGTATTGCTTATTTAAATACGCGTTGTAGTTTAAAGATATTAAAGCTTGTCTGGTATATACAAAATCGTAACATCGACTTTTGCATAGATCCAGATACCTGGACCCGAGGTGTAAAAGGTTTTCTGTCAAAATATAGTAGTACTAACTAAACTATATTAGCATCACAACTACTTCAATTTGTAAACACAATGAAACGAATTTATAACTTGTTAAATATTTTTTACTATACAAAGCGATACCGACAGGGGATTAGCAATATTCATAATTGACTTTGCTAATAGTAAAATATACTTTTCCAGATTTACGACTTATTAGTATATTGTAGACATTAATTATAGATGATGTGTTCACAACAAACAAAATTTAGATGTCTTCAATATGTTGCTCAACTACATACTCTGTTAAATTGATCTTGTGCATTTTATTTTCTTTCTTTACGGATAATTACATAATAGATTACTGATGTAAGGTCAACTATACTTTTGTTAACCGAGATTTATTTACTTAAACTGAGTTCGCGGTGACAGTTGCAGAACGTCGCTGTTGGACTGTGATAAGAGACTGTTTATGCGGCCGTGGACTCGCTACCTTAACACTTATATATGCGTTTACATTTTTCAGTAAACAGCGTGGACGGCTCCGTATTCAACATATCTCGAGTAACCAGGTTACACATGGGCGCTTACCTGTGCATCGCTTCCAATGGTGTTCCGCCGTCAGTGAGCAAGAGGATCATGCTTATAGTGCACTGTGAGTACACGTCAAAGCTACTCTCATGAACAACTAAAAAAAAGTTTGTTCACTTTTGGAGTGGATCCCGATGTAAACAAAACCGTGCGATTGTACTTAAGACGGATTGATTAGACGAATGATCGTATCACTAATCCTACGCTAGAAATAAAGTAGTTTGCATTGATTGTTACTATAAATTGATTATAAATCTATCAATAGTTTTTTTTGTAATTCAATTATAAGTAATACAATAAAAAATAAGGTAAATGATTTTATATTTATTTGGGTCTGTTGAGAAAGTTTTAACTTTGTATTGTATGCATACACGCCTCTGTATTTTAGCCGCTTTGCTTACATCAGGCTTTACTCTAAGAGTGAACAAACTTTACACTTTTTGGGGTCTTAAATTAGTCTATTTTCGACATAAACTAACAAAGATTTAAAAAGTTTATTGCGTGTTTAGTACGATTAAATTTAATATAAGAGAGAAAAGGGTAGCAATACTATATACACGCACGCACGGGCGAACACACACACACACACACACAAGCGTTTATTTATATAAAAACTTAGTTTAAGTAAACTAAGTTAATTTTTAAAAATTGAAATGCACGTGTTGAGCTTTTATTCAAATATTCAATACTGTCTCACAGAACACATTCCATTAACTTATAAATGAATACGAAGCATACGTAGCGTGCACCGTTTCCTAACTGGATATCGGTAAATTGGTAAATTTTGTTTTCAATGTTTGGTTGGTATTGCTGTGGCAGCCTGGTCAGTCGGTTAACATAAACAATAACAGACGCTTGTCAGTGAAGGTGGCGGAGTATGTTCTGTTTGTGTGCATTTTGTTATAATCCTTCAGCGTTTATTTATTAAAAAAAAATATTATTATTATTATTAATATTATTATAATTATTATTATACATTAAAATGGAAACCTGTTCAAAATGAAATACCGATTAATTTTTATAATTAAAAATCGTCGTGATCTTGACTGCATATAAATGCAATAATAAAATAATATCTGAAATTAATTTAATGAGATGTAGGTCAAAAAGAAACTTTGGAGGGGGATGAAGAGACTTTCGGGGGTAACTTGCGTCATTTGCCTTGGGGAGGATGGGCATCCCTAGTGGTATCCAGATAATCATAAATCTATAACCATAATTACAGCTGTTTTTGTAATAATAATACTAATACTAATAATTATTATTATAATAATTATTATTACTGATAGGTCTATTATTTTTGTTTCATTATACTAAAATCACAAGTGCAGATGATTAACTGCAACGTAACTGAGAGTAAGGCCTGAGCGACCACCTAGCCAACTCGCTCAGTTCCATGACGTTGATCGGATGAATGATTATCAGGTCTTCGCGCTGAGTCATTCGAAATACTTTCCAATAAGAATCAAATTATTGTATGAATACTTACTAATTCAGGTTGTATGTAATTCCTGTCTTGTCAGTAATTACTACAGGAAGGAATGAGACATATATGCTAGTACTGCAGTTACTAGTACTACGTTAGTGCTGCAGATACTAGCCCTAAGTTAGCAGTGTATACATTGACACACTTATTGAGCACAACTGTTCGCTATATCATTAATGTACAACTGACACTTCATGATGCATAAAATCTATTACTTACATTCTGTTATAGTTCCGCCATTAATATGGATCCAGAACCAGTTAGTGGGCGCACGAGAAGGGTCGCCATTGACACTGGAGTGCCATTCTGAAGCGTTTCCCAAGTCCATCAACTACTGGACAAGAGAAAAGGGGGAAATAATTGCTAACGGTAAGCAAACATTCCAAGGTTATATCAGACCAGTGGTTTTCATTTTCTCTGGTTGTTTTATCTGATAGAGTCCTGTTACTTTATAAAAAATATAAGGTAAAAAGGTATGCATTGCGTATCTAACACAGGAGTATAATGCAGATTGGAGTCCAGTAAACAACATAAATAAAAGAATAAAGGCTAATATATTTTCTCAGACATACAACACTGAAAATTTAGAAGACATTATAATCATTGTAAAAGTTTACCAATTATTTTAGTAATATTACGTCTTAAATACGTATATTGCGATCTTCGAACAACTTTTAAACTCGTTTTCGCATCCTAACTTCTAAACTTTCCGATCTTTCCAAACACCCTCCTTCAGATTTCTCTCTGTGTTATTGCATTCCTTATGTCTATATCTATTGCGGCATCCTTACTTTTTTCTTCTTTTAGGAGGGGACTATTCTAGTAATTTCTTTGTCTATCTATCTATCATTGCTCATACGACACAAATTCTCACATTATTTAAACTTTGCATCAATTGTGTTATTTATATTAGTACATATATTCATTCTTAATCTTATTTCTTCGTTATTAACCCTATCTAGCAATGTAAGTCTACAGCAGATTGCTAGATTACGCTACAGCATCTTCTCCAGTATTTCTGTTTCCATGGCTCGCAACCATTTGCTCATATAGCTTACCTTGGAGAAGAAATATAGCCTATGTCCAAATTCAAGAGTTCTTTATTGTTTTCATGAGCATTACATTCTTCATTGTGTATCTATTGAATGCAGAAGTATTATAAGTCCATTCTTCTATATTTTACATAGAACCTAATTAGCCTACATATGTCTATCATCATAAATTAACATAGTACAGAACTACTCTAAGTCCACCTCATTAAAAAAATTCCTTAAAATTCATTTATATGATAACTAAGGGTATACGTCGTTAGCAGATCATCGCCACACCCAGAAGCAGCTAACGAGCTGTCCGAGTACTCAGACAGTTGACAGACAGCCGACGCGACGTGCAACTGCTTGTTTGTCCGCAATCAGATGCTCGTAAATGATCACTGGCTCTTAGCCAGAATCCTAGTCACTTAAAATGATGCACTCAGTTACGTATGATTGTCTGTGTTTCAGGCGCCAGGTACAAGCACATAGTGATAGACGAAGCGTTCAGAGTTCACATGAAGCTGACCATAAGGGCTGTCACTGCGTCCGAGTATGGGACGTACAAATGCGTCTCCAAAAACTCGCTAGGAGACACTGACGGCACCATCAAAGTTTACCGTAAGTAAATGTTTGATGTATCAGGCGATCGTGTTTCACAGAATATCCACCAAATAACAAAAAATTTACTTTTGAAAGGAAAATATATTACCAAAATAATGATAAATAATGTTTTAATTATGATATTGACTATTATGATAAATGATAATGACATGATATTCTAAACAACCACGTATGTTAAAATATATTCATACGTTACCATAAGCACGCGTGATATACTGACGTATCAGATTGCCTTGACGTAATCGGTTATTTTTAACTCTCTCTCTCTCTCTCTCTCTCTCTCTCTCTCTCTCTCTCTCTCTCTCTCTCTCTCTCTCTCTCTCTCTCTCGCTTACTCTATTTACAGTTAAAATAATTAGAGATAAAACGGCTGCGCTGTGGCAATAGGCTATATCTCATTGCGCATGCGTTACTTTGACGCGTTGTTCTAGAATCAATTATTTTGTGTTCAGAACAGCTCTACGATTGGTGTGTCACATGGTTTTGTGTTTCATGGTTTGTCACCTCACAACTCACTTCCTGCACTGCCTTCCTTGCCACCACCAAGATCTGCGCGAACCGTTTCATGTCTTACTATTTCATTTATACTGCCATGAGGGTATAGTGACATTTTGGTGTTGCTGCCTCAGTGGTGATTCGCTAGGCCTCTCTATCAGTGTGTCCTACACTGCTTCAGCAGGCGCAGATAGCTCGTTGACCCCGTTACATCAAACGAGGGGGGTTTCGTAGTACTCCATCCTGTCGAACGCTTTCTGTTTTAAATTATAAGTCGAGAAAATTTCATAAAATCATAACTTACAGGCGCTTCTGTCAGTTCCATAGTCCTTCATTCTGTCTTCAGGTGGATTCATTCTTGTGTCCGCTAAATCTTGTTTCCCTGCTAAATCTGAAGTAAAGTTGTTCGTTGTTTACACTTCTAGGAATTTAAGTCACTCGACTTCACATCTGTTTCGAGCTCTTTCAATGTTTATTCGCTCTACAGGCTTCTATTCAATACTGCTTTTGAAATCCGTCCCGTGGGTTTTCTCTGTACATTCTGCTACAGTTTCCTCCCATATATGGCTATGTCATTTAGGGTACTCTGAAACCAAATTCTTCTCGCATATACAAATTTCTCAATCTATGGAATAGTACGCAAAGTTTAAGTTTTCTCATTCTGACGGTTCCTTTAATATTCCCAAATTTTGCAGTCATACAGTAGAATCGGTTTGGCCACGGTCCTATTTAACACTCAGCTACGTATCATACATTCCTGGAAAAAGAAAAAAATCTTCAAATTTTAGTATTCTTCTCTTTGTTTAGTAAACTGTCTACGACAGGTTTTAGCAATGCTTTCCATTTTTCTTGATTCTGTGCATTTTGCTTCTTCTGTCTGTAGCTTCTTCCATGCTTTGGTGTTATCAAACATTCCATCCTATCTTCTTCCCCGTACTGTACTTTCTTTCACTTGCTTTCTATAATGCTTAGGCTTTTTAGTATCAAAAATGTACTTTTCTCTTGTATTTTCGGCAATATTGCATTGATTTTCACTGTATTAGTACGATTTACATTAACCGTTCTTTGCCACAACCACAATTTGAAGCTCTCTAGATTCCTTTCTTCTTTATTTTTGATGGTCCATGTTTCACTTCCGTATAAAACCAAACTATAAGCTCTGGATAATAATGATAAACAATGGGTATCCTCCACACCTTGTAAATGCAGTCAAAAGCTTCTATCATGCGACAAGAATAGTAATAAACACAGGTAATAAGAGAACGGATGAGATAAAAATTAACCAAGGAGTGAGGCAGGGATGTAGCTTATCTCCCACTCTTTTCAGTATATATATTGACCATGTTCTTAAAAAATGGCTATCAAAGGAATATCCTGGAGTCCAGCTAGACCGACATACTTACCTGAGTACGTTACTATTTGCTGACAATAAAATAATAATACAAGAGAATGAAGATAAATTACAACTGGTAGTGTAGTTCACCGACTGAATCAAATATGTCCAGAATATAATCTTAAAATTTCCTTCATAAGACGAAAGTTATGGCATTCCAAGGCAAGTATCCCGTTTGGTCGAAAATAATTGTCAAAAATAAGCCAATCGAACAATTATCAAATTTTACATACTTGGGCTGCGACACAAGCTACAATTATGACAATGACATGGAAAATAAAATAAATAAATTCCAGACAATATGTGGTACAATACATAGAACATTAAGTAATAAAACACAAAAAGACACAAGGATAAAATTTTATAAAACGATGACTGAACCTGTACTTATGTATGGGAATGAAAGTTGGATAAATACCAAAAAAGGAGACAGCAAAATACAGGCAGCAGAAATGAGATTTTTGAGACGGGTCAAAGGCTGCACAAGAAGAGATTTAGTAAGAAATGAAGACGTGCGAAAGAAACTAAATGTATATGCAATAAATAAACAAATAACTGAATATAAAGAAATATGGAAACCTCACGTAAATAGAATGGGAAATGGGAGAATTCCCAAAAAAATACTTTTCCCAAACTACAACCCAAGAGGGAAAAGAGATATAGAACGGTGGTCGTAAGTTTGTGAGGACGGAACAGGCAAATGCCTAATCCTTGTAGTGCAGAAGAAGAAGACGATAAAACCAAACTACAAATGGTCTGTTTCTCACGTCCATCAGAATCCTCCTGGCTGTTAGTAATGCTTTTACTTAAATTTTACTATAAAGGTGAATGTATTTGTGTTCCTCGTTTATTTCTACTTAAATATTTTTATGTTGGTTTCAGCGTTACAGACGCCCGTCAAGTATTCAACTCCACGACCGCGGCACAAAGGTAAAAGCATTTGTATAGAATATCACTTGTAGCCTGTATGAAGTAGAGGCCCGATAATTTGAATCCTTGTATAATAATAATATCTGTTTCCAAGCTTTTATCATTAAAATTTTTAGAATACTTTCAAAATTTAAATTTTAAAACATATTATTCAGAGGATTCTAGAATACTTGACGAAACAATACAAATAGTGCTATTAAAATCTGCCTTAGAATCAAACAGAAATAACACTGTGGTACACCACTATAGAAAAACGTTTTCCGATTAGCGCTTTTAAGCTTCACAGGTCATCATCAGATCGGAAATATCGTATATTGCCCATCTAATGATGAGCTTTAAACCTCGAAAGCGTTAATCGGAAAATTTTTGTTCATTAGTGGTGTGCAATAGTGTTGTTTCTGTTTGTGATTATAACCACTAACACAACTTTATTAATTCAATAATCCTTAAAATCAATTGAAGGGATTCCTTGTAAAACACGTTCCAAGTACTGCAACTTTATTTCCTGATTACCAAAAGTCAGTTACTCTTCTTTGATTACTGTCCGTAAAACTTCTTCACAGTTTGACAATCTCGGTATACACGACATTTTGAGAAACTTCCGATATATCCAAAGTTTAAAAGTCTCCAAGCTATCCATGCTGTGTTTTTTAAGCGTTTAAGACTGGGTCACGAAGAAAAACTAAAAGACGTATCAACTTGTTACACACATCCTCAAAACAAGATTCAGGCTTTTATCGATGATCAGGCTTTCCATTTTTATAAATCTAGTTCTTGCCAGTTCTAACCGCGTATAGATTTCATCCGTACAGTTACGCTCTTTATTCAAGATCGTTACTAAATACTAACATTTTTCCAACTTCCATAAAGTACAATGTTGTCGATATGTTGTTGATTAACTACGACTGTACGGTTGACAACGAATCACTGATTAAAATATATTTTGTCTTGGCAAGGTTTATATTAAAACTATAAACATTTCAAAGGTTTTGTAAAATATATAAAAAACACTTGATAAGTTACACAAATTTTTTAATTAACTCTGACAGCTGTTTCGACTAACTTAAGCCATTGTCAAAGAGCGAGTGAATGAAATTACTGAACACAGGATGTTAGAGTAGTGTAGGTAGTAAACATCTGTTTAGGGCGTATCTGGAACATCTGTGTTGTGATGGCGAGGGGGGGAGTGTGTGCATGAGACAAGGGAAGGTCTGGTTTCTTTAAAAACTAAATACAATCATGAATGCAAAATATAAAATTAACTGAACTAAATATAAACTGAATGCAAAATTTAAAATAATGATGAACATTCAAAATAATATAAAATAAACTAAACTAAATAACAGATTTTAATAAAGGGGATACACAAAATTCAGTCTGTTCATTGGTTAAATTTTTGTTATTTTTTATTGCTTTTTTAATTTCTAAAATTTCTAACAAATCCATTTTTTTACCTTTTTGTATGTTGTGGAGTAGTGTTATGTTTTTTGTGTCTATGAAGTGATTGTGTTGTAAGCAATGATCTGCAAAACCTGTATTAGATGCATTGGTTAAAATCGCCTTCTTATGTTCAGAAATGCGATGTTTCAGAGCACGGCCACATTGTCCGATATAAATAGCATCGCATTCTGCACAGTGTATTTCATAAACTCCATTTTTCTCCAGTGTGTTAGATTTTTCTTTATTATTGACTAGTAGTGAAAAAAGAAGTATGCAGAATGCGATGCTATTTATATCGGACAATGTGGCCGTGCTCTGAAACATCGCATTTCTGAACATACGAAGGCGATTTTAACCAATGCATCTAATACAGGTTTTGCAGATCATTGCTTACAACACAATCACTTCATAGATACAAAAAACATAACACTACTCCACAACATACAAAAAGGTAAAAAAATGGATTTGTTAGAAATTTTAGAAATTAAAAAAGCAATAAAAAATAACAAAAATTTAACCAATGAACAGACTGAATTTTGTGTATCCCCTTTATTAAAATCTGTTATTTAGTTTAGTTTATTTTATATTATTTTGAATGTTCATCATTATTTTAAATTTTGCATTCAGTTTATATTTAGTTCAGTTAATTTTATATTTTGCATTCATGATTGTATTTAGTTTTTAAAGACACCAGACCTTCCCTTGTCTCATGCACACACTCCCCCCCTCGCCATCACAACACAGATGTTCCAGATACGCCCTAAACAGATGTTTACCACCTACACTACTCTAACATCCTGTGTTCAGTAATTTCATTCACTCGCTCTTTGACAATGGCTTAAGTTAGTCGAAACAGCTGTCAGAGTTAATTAAAAAATTTGTGAAACTTACCAAGTGTTTTTATATATTTTACAAAACCTTTGTATTAATATGTTTCACCAAGTGCCCAACGAGTCATCAATTAATATCGTTATAAACATTTCTGCTTCTCTGAAATCTTACTATCATTAGATCCATGCACGCTATATTATGCTTACGTAATTCTATGAACCTGAAAGTTCTGAATACATTTAGTAGTATTCGTAAATATGTACATATTGAAATGTGTTAAGCATATATAATTTTAATGCAGTTGTTACGACTAATTAAGTAAAATGTGCATATGTTATTGTCTGTTGACTATCAGCAAATGTCTGCAATAAATTGGTCTTTGTGTTTAGAAAACAAGTTCTTCAGTAATAGCTGATTTGTTTGTCGTGTGTTGTGCAGAATTGAGACTGAACGAGTTTGATGACGACGCCAGCGGCAATACGGTCTCTAATGCGACCCAGTTTAGTATCGTCAGTGTTATACTGCAAGTGTTGGCCCTACTGATGACGTGAACAATACTATGTCGATATGCTACGTGGTGGACAAGTGCGTATTTGTGTTGAGTTGACTGGACAATACACCAAGAGCGCTGGTCTTACACGGTGTCTAACAAAGACAATGTATAATGCCTAAGTTTTGTATGTAATAAATAATGTAAGTTAAGAGTTATGTATAGGTACATACCATGGCGGATAAGGGCCGGGGGCGACCTTTCATTTTGAAGAACCAGTTACGGTTCTTTGTCGGTTATATATATATAATAATTATATTTAGGAATACGTTCCTAAATAGTTTACTCATTACTTATAAATTTCAACGGAATAAACAAAACGTATGAAAGAAGATTATGTTTTCGAACCTTTATTTTACTGAATATTTCTATTACAACATCAAATTCAAAAGAAGGTGCAACATTTTCTTCTGTAGCAAAACGGCAAAAGTTTTTGCTTCTCCTCACTTCTTGTTGATCTATGATGATTCTTTTTGGATTTTGTTGTCTATGATGTGTCCGACTGTTATTACTAACGAAAATATATTATTACATCGCGAAACACAATTAGTTTACATAAAATTTAAATTTTTTTTACCGCGCTGTATAGAAACAACATCCTAAAATAACAGACACAATTTAAATTACACATACTATTTGAACAAATTACACAATACAGACACAACAATGGTCCTTCGAACGGGGGACAGAGCCGTCTCAAAAACAGGACAGACAGCGCTCCTAGTGGCAACTTCCGATGAAGCTCGTAACGAGTAAAAAATGTAAGGTAAACATTGAAAACAATTTTTATCTGAAATAACTGTGTTCCGTGTCGTAATAATATAGTTTAGTTAGTTATGGGATTTTTAAGGTTTGAGAAACTTCTTTCACGTAAGGCCACAGACACACAAATTATTAAAAAAACAGTGGCGGATAATGATAGTGTTGCAAGGTAGCACAACCCCCTGAAAAAGGTTGCTTCTTAATAATATGTATTATTTTTAAAATACATAATGTTTAAAACTTTTTGAAGCCACTGTATTTTGAGAAAAAATTATAGGCATACAGTTTCTATAAAATATTTTTGTTAATTGTAAACTGTAACTAGCCCAGTTGTTCACCGTAAGCTACACGCTGCTGGGAAGGGTAACCGTGTAAAAAATAATTTTAAGTATTGTTTTTTGGTTTTAAGTTATAACTGTATTACTGCTTAAAAATGAGTTGAATAGTTTTTTGAAACAGCCGTTCAACATACTGTCTCGACAAGAAAAAAACTTGAATACAAAATTTATGTAGGCCTACAATGATATTTAACATTTCTACAGAATTTTTAAATTTATGTAACTGATAAATTTGGATATATTTATAAAAATTATGTGCGCTCCAAATATTTTGTTTTAACTAATATCTGAGTTTTACTATCTATGTTAACACAATGAGGAATATCTTAAGGTTACTGCACAAAGTTGGTAACTAACAAAATGATGTTTTGTAGTAAACGTCATTTGAACATTTGAAATATTTTACTGCAAACTTGTTTGACATTCGTCAGGGTAATGTACATAAAACATGATGTGTAATGCATTTTTCATTTATTAAATAATTGTACTAAAAGTTAATCACGATTAATAAAAATATTCTTTATATTCATTTATTTTTATTTCTTAAAATTATATTTGGTACTTGCAAAGTTTGTGCAGACAGTACGTTTTGGCTGAACGTTGTAAACACAGGACTAGATTTTAAGGAGAATATAATATAAATTAATGGTACTGAAGATATAGCGGCTTACAAAACCAGAAAGCTGTTATTATATTTTCTTTTTTAATCTGACAATATGAAAACTTGCGTCTAACACAAAAAGTAAACCAATGAACGAAATTTAAAATTACAGATTTTAAATACTCTCTTACTCTCCTATTTTAAATACAGAATGAATAACTATTTTAAAACACAAAATAAAACAATAATTTTACACAAGATGAGTACAATAAATCATCTGAGCGAAAAACTCTGCTTGTAGTCATGTTGCCAACAGCATGAATCCACCGGTTTATCACTTACAGATAAAGTTATCAAAAACAAATTTTACAAACTCAAACTTTTTCTTATTAAAAAGAAAGAAGTATTTCCAAGATATTTTTCTGTTCTTTTTGCTCACTGTAATAGCTTTCACTTATCCGGGAAATGTTGGTATACTTCATATATGACTGTCTACCGCACAACATAGTAGTGTAAATAAAAACTTTTGAGAAACTCTTATGTGTACATCAATAAATTGGTAACTGCACTTACTGAATTCTTCCAGTTAAACTTTCACTTACAAATGACATGACAAAGCAGCGAAACCTGTTACCAATCGTTACAACTTCCTTAAACTCAATAAGTTGTTCCAAAATGCACTTAATAAACAGGTGACACTTTGAAAACACACTTTACAGTTATTAAATTACTTACTAATTTACTAATTTTTCCCAGACAAACATAACCATCCTGGTACCAAAATCAACAAAAAATTATTTTTGGAAAAATGCACTTACCAACTTTTTGCAGTGACCGAACGATATAAATTTGACAGTTTTCATACGTTTATGAAAACTTGCACCCCCCTCTGTTTGACACCACCACCCACTGCTGTTAAAAAATCCTGTAGAATGAGACGTATGTTGGGAATAGATTCACTGAAGTCCCATCTTATAACAAACTGAAGAACGTCCTTGGCAGTCCATGTAACTGCTGCGTCCGCTGTAGTACGTACATGTGGAAATCTCTTTACGTCTTCCATCGCTTGTTCTTATCAAATTCACTACGTACAAGACTGAGCTTTTATACAACCGAGTCACTATCAGAGACTTCCGTTTCAAATTATAGGGTTAAAACAAAGATAAGTGATTCTAAATAAAACTTATACAGCTCTCCCGTACAATTATGGACCCCCCCTCAGTCACCTCCGCCATTTGTCCGCCACTGCGTACATACCCACACCATAATTCCCTATTTTCAAATAAAATTTATAAAGAAATTTTAAATTCTCTATGATTACAAGGCGTTTGTTACAATAGCGTATGGTGGAGTGAGCTTACTTGAAAATTGGATCAAAAGAGAAATCCCTGGGATGGGGAAAGTTTTTCTTTTAACGTATTCTGGGCGTCACACAATAGTCTGCGTGTTCAAACGTGGCCTATCACTAGAACCCCTTTTAATCTGTTTTAGTGGGTGTTTCTGCAGTATTTAAAAAATATCTTGTTTTCTGTATATCATGAACAGAAAAAAATGCATATAAATATGCAGGTTACACTTCAGGGCATTCATAAATTTAAAAAAAAAAGGTCATCCGATACAAGAAAACACTCAGAACGTACCCCATGTTTACAGTTTACAGGAAGTACAATTCTAATCACGATGAAGGCTAAAATATTACTTATAACTTCAGTAAAACACAATGTCCTGCAAAAATCGATTAGCTGACTCTAAGGAGACGGTATAGTAACAGAACGACAAAAAAATTATTATTTTTTATTTTAAATCGAAATAGCGGATTTCGGACATGGGCCTAGGAAGAAAGTAGGAAACTCGAGGGCAGATTGCGTGCATTGCCTAGAAGCGTTTCAGAAAAGTTGGTTATACTAGAGAATTGAATTACATTTTTGACATTTTTAGGCGTGGTACATTAGAATGTTTAGACAACACCGCATACATATAAAAGCTAAACATTGCACAAAATGTTAGGTAATGTAGCGGGTCTCCGAGATTCCTTACAGAATTAGATTCCTTACTTACTTACGCTATACTACAGGTTCGTATACACTATATATAAAATAAACACACACAAACGCACGCGCGCGTACACACAACACAACCGACACGCACGCGCTCGGGCGGATCCAGAGAGTTTTGGACAGGAATGAATACAGAGTGAAGAAAATCTGTCTTTTCCCAATATAAATTTTAAATAAATAAGCTGCATTATTTAAAAAAGTAGCTATTCTTGAATGAAATGTTTAATTATAATAAATTTAAAATTAACTCTGTCTGAAAAAAGAAACAATTTTCTTTAATAAGATTGAGGAAAATTTGTGTTTAAATTTTTGGGAAAGTAAAATTCCCGATTTCCACCTACGCGCATCTCCCTTGTTGTTTTTGTTGCGCGCGCGCGTGTGTGTGTGTGTGAGTGTAAGTCATTGAAAAACATAAATTGTAAACATTTCTTTATGGTTTTTACTTTCTTGAAAAGAAAAGATGTTTATACTTGAAGCTTATATTTTTTTTAATTAAAAATAAACAGTTTACCTATTTTGGTATTGTGTTTTAGTTTAGCAGGTTTCTTGTGTTAATCACAAATTGTTAATATAGTCCATCAAGTTTCATACATAAAGATTTGTAAAATTTATTTTTAATTGTATAAGTATCTGATTTCTATAAATATCTAATTTGAAAAGAAATATTTGTTTTTAATGTTTCCTTAATCAGCTGACTACAAGGTGTCTAGAATATAATATGAAAGTTATCATATCATAAAGAAAAGTGTGTTTTATGTGTTTTTGTAAAGAAAAGTTTGTTTATTGTTTTTTATTTTATTTTAGTTCTAAGTTAAATAAGGTTTAACTCATATGTATACAAGGTTTAACAGTCTCGTTGGGCTGTCTTCTGGAAGATTATATGTGAATACAGGCATATTCAAGTTTCCAAGTTTAATTTATTTTAAAATATTGTTACGACGGTCTAACTGATCGTCATATGGTACAGTGGAAAACAATACACAAGGCACCAATTAAGTCACTAATCATCAGCTTTAATGATCAAAATTAAACAGTTTGTAATTATTATGATAGTCTCTTACAACAAATCAAATAACATTTGTTCACACGCAATGAAAATGACCATTAATAAAGTACCGCACAATTATAAAACACATACTACTTCGCCACAATACTTCAAACCGCACTGTGTAAATCGTCATTTAAAGGCACAGAGTAATCGCCCGACAATAACTAACTGATCGTCTCTGAGTACTTGTATTTATACCCCGATGAGGTTCAAGAATATTTGCTAATAGGCGTCTACCAGAATACACTAGAACGTAATTCATTGCGGTCTCTTTTATAAACATGGGCTGATACGGTTTTGTGTAGACCCGATACATGACGAGTAATTGTTTTACACCTTAAAGTAGCAGCATTATGTACGCACAGACACATTACAGATGGAATATTCGAGAAACTTGTAGAACGTTCCGTTAACGTAAGACTTTTTCCGCATTACATAACAATATGTTACACACTAATAAAGAAACGTATGAATACAATTGTTTATATATCCTCCTCTTCTTTTTCTACATTGCATCAGATAGGTCGCAGGACGAGCCACACATCTACTTTCCACCAGTTTTTTACAGGGGAACATCTTTATCCATCTGTCCTTAGCGTTTCGTTCCAAGAGCTGGGACCATCCTCTTTTATAAGTGTACGGTTACATGGGCGGTTTTTCCTGCCGTGCACGCCCTTGGAGTTTGGAAAATCGTACAATGGTCACACGTGCGGCTTTTTATTGTACGTGCACGGACGGAAGTGTAGTCACACACGCGGTTTATTATAATCGGACGGCAGCGTTGTTGTTTATTCACAGTTGACGTGTGACACGTAATAGGTCATGGATTTTGTAGATAATGTTTGCTTAACCGTGCTTCTGGTTAGACGTCGAAGGCATAAGAGGGCTAAGAGATCCTGGATCCACCATCTACTAATCCACCCCGGAACAACAACACTACAAACTTCGTCCCATGCTTTCTCCGTTAAATTTCAGTCATGGTATTCCTTACTGCTAATCTCATAGAGACAAGGTCTTTTTTCAGCTTCAGTGATCAGTAACTCACTGTCTATGTACACATTCTCCATGGCACTGAAAGGTAAAACGCAACTACGCAGAAACGTCCGTGTGACCACTCTCGTGCGTGTTACAAACGGAACTCAAATGTAGCAGGTTGCGTTTTGATGCGGGGGACCTTTAAAACGGAACAGCCCTGACGACCCGTGCGTCTTTTCCACGTCCGTATGACCAGTTTTATTGCCGCCTGTGTGTTAAATTCAGTACGTTTTCCAACCGCATGCAAACGGCCGGGAAAAAACGCTCTTGTAACCGTATCATAATTTGAAATAGTTTTTTCCTTATACTGCGACGATGATTTTGGTACTGTAAGTATTTAAAGGATTTTACGCAAACGGGTCACAGTCTGTTGCACAACCTTCAACTAGACGAACTAAGCAATCCCCCTAGAGATTTTGGGGTTAACATTCCCAAGAGAGGGAATGTCATTCCCACTCTTCATCATCGCTAACGACGTCTCTTCCCCTTTAACATGGAGGTTCACGGAACCTTCATTCAGCGTTACCATACGTTAGTTAATATGTTAAAAAAAAATCATCCTCTCTACCGTTCCTCTTTTTCTGCTTAACGCACAACCATAGTACGCCGTGCCACGAGGGGTCACGCGACCAAATTACAGTCTTCAAGGTCGCGTGGTCAGGATTCCAATCCAAATCTAAATTTTGAAGTGGGTACATTTTCTTGGACATCTGATTCATCTGCCACGGAACAATGGTGGTTTTTCAGAGTTTCATGCTTATCGGGGTAACAGTAACCCATATCGCCCTTAATACCATGACCAATCTTTCATTTTTTAATTTATTTTGCAGAATATTAACAGCTAAAATGGGATAAATTATGTTTCACTACCGTTATGTCACGATTAAAACAATTAGATTTGTTATAGATGCAAAGTGTTTTTCCATAGAGTGGTATCGGAAAAAACAAATACAAAACTGATTTTATTTTGTAATTATGTGAAAATAAATGTCAGCACGGGATCCAGAATGAAACATTTAGTTACAGTTAATTTGTTGCTAACGCGCCTACTTTGAAACAATTCCGCGTTGGGGCCGGCCAGCCAGACATGTAACATTCGGTAACAGTCACTTACAGATACATTGATTAGTTCTCATAATGGAACAGGCACCAGCAAAACTGTACTAGCAATAGCTAATATAGATTTAAATGCTTCAGAGCGGTTTGTAACAAACAGTATGAATTACCAAACAAAACATTGTCTTAATTACACGTATTAGGTTGATAAGAGATAAAAATTATTATCTTTATTTTTTAACTAATATTTCACTTTTATACGTACAAAAAAAAAAAATAAAAAAAATAATAATAATAATAATAATAACATTTTAACCTACATTTAAATTTGTATGTTGCTTTAAAATACATGATACGCTGTAGTAAATAGACAAAAGTATATGAAAGTCCATATCAATGTAGTAGTATTAGATAAGCGAAGAGTATTTTGGTATTTTGTTATCATCGTACCATGAATATCATTGTATTCTGTATAGGTGTATAATTTAAGGTTCGCTATTTAGGTGTTTAAGATAAGTAAAAGTATTTGTTAACAGATGACTGTCTTAATGTTACAGGATACGAAATTTTGTAACGATCGCAAATATGTAAAAATGAATATAAAAATAAATTGCCTACTGAATCGACGTAGGCGCAGCTTTTGCAAGAAAATTATTTTATTTTTAGATTTTGTTGTCCAGTAGCATGTGGCACTGTGGTAGCGGGGCATGATTGCAGGATCCGGGTCGAGCCTAATGGCTGCCTGATGCTTAGGTCTGGTGCAGTAGACGGGTTCCTAAAACTGGAAGGGACAACCGGCAACGAGTTAACTCAGAAGGTGAAGGAGAATGAAAACTTCGTTTTTATTTTTATTTATCGTTGGGAACTACCGCTTGAGCCGATACAGGCGATACATGTCGCCTGTCTCAAGCCCAGCTAGCAGACGCCATGAGGCAGAGAGCCTCCGTGCCAGTGATAGGCGTAACAGCAACAAACAGCACCATCTCAGCGTGCAAGAAGGGAAGGAAAGACATTTGTTGTCCATGTTGTCCATGACGGTGTATACATAATGCACTTTTCCGGCTTTGGAACACTACTGAATTGTTACGTAAATTTTTAATCACATTTTACACCTGTCGCTGAGCCCCAACTGTCGCTTGTTTTACGAGCTTCTCTGAAGCCGCCGATAGGAGCGCTACCTGTCAGTTTGGCGCTGTTGTTTGAATTGGTTATTAAATCTTCGATGAGTACGACATGGTTTAAAACGGTATGAGAAATTCAAACTGCTTTGTTCGTTTTGAATGCCATTACCGCATATTTTAGTGTGTTTACATATTTCGTGTTGTTCACGTGTGTTTAAACATGTATGCGGAATTTTACAAGATTTCTTAAGCAAATTCGGAAGGACATGAAGCATTCCTCCCCGCTGAAGTCTCTGCCCCTTTAAAATGTATCATCATCATTATTATTATTATTATTATTATTATAACTTACAAGAGATGAATCCATTTTTACAATTGGTAGTCTAAATATCGGTATGGAGAACCATACATGACTTCCATGTTCTAAGATTTACATTTAAAATCATTTTAGAAATTAAATATTTTCATAGAACTACTTCTTTCTTAAGCATTAACTACAGTACTGTGGCCACTAACGTATACCACCTCACGTTAGCGCACTCGATTTTTACAGATGATGGTAGTCGATGGCACTGCCGAAACGTCTGGTTTTGCGGAAAACATTGGACCACGGTCAAACAGCCGGGGAAGGAATTTTAACAACAAACTACTTCTTTGTTGCCGACAACGTTGTACACATACACAATTATCCCCTCCACCTTCAACTATCATTTTCATTAATAGATATTTCGTTTATCTTTCTACAGTGGATTATTATGACCTTCTTTTCAGGATAATTTATTTGTCAAAAGTAAGTACTTTACTCTTGTTAAAACATAAAACGATGCTGGTGAACTACCCCTTACCCTTAACCGACCTTCACCAAAATCAATAGACCCTAAGTACTCTAAAACTCAGGCACATATGCAAAAAATTATTTGATTGTGTTTGAATTTGCGTCAGTTATCGTTGGCCATAAAAAAAATTGTACACAGACAGACACACACAGACACTTTTCAGAAAATGACTTTCCTTCATGTTTTTAGGGTAGTACAATCAGAATCAACCCTTATCTCGAAAACGATTTTTTCGCCATCACCATACTTCCATTTCCTTATGGAACATGGAAGTAAAAAAGGGGGTTTAGTAGACATGGCGCCTGGACAATCACACAGAAAACAGTCGACATAGTAGACACCTTTGAAAGGAATATCCTCAGACGCATTATAGGCCCAATACAAGAAAATGGCTCATGGAGACTGAGATACAACAATGAACTGTATCAAATATTGATACCAGTCTCAAAATTTATAAGAATTCAAAGATTGCGTTGGGCTGGACATGTTATGAGAATGGAGGATGGCAGGAACCCTAAGAGGACTTTTCTGGGTACATGGGAGGGAACGAGACCTAGAAGTAGACCGAGGAAGAGGTGGGAAGATGTCGTTGCAGAGGACGAGAGAGACATGGGGATAAGAAACTGGAAAAGGGTTGCAGTGGATAGAGTGGATTGGAGGCGGAGATTGGTGGAGGCCAGGGCCCGACTTGGGCTGTAGCGCCATAGGAGAGAGAGAGAGAGTAGACATGGCGCCACTGACTATCAGTCTAGAGTTCCTGGGTTTGATTTCTGAGGTTACTATAACATCAAGGAGCGTTTTCCAACCCGTAGATCGACTCACCCTCTGGATATGAGTACCTTGAATAACATCCTGGAGGTAATAGTCGGCTTCTGAATTATAGTCCTGACTGTCACTACCTTCCTCGCATATCTAACGGCTCACATAAGACAGCCTACTCTGCCTAACTCCTAGCCTGCTTAAATGGTAAAAAAGCCATTGTATTTCGTAATCTAAAAAAGAACTTCAAAAAATAAAAAAACAGGAAAAGGAATTACCACTTATATGTTCTGCTGTATATTATTCTACAAAATAATGATTCAGTCTTACAACGTTCTGTGTATAGACTACATAAACTAGGACGACAATACTACAACCTAAAGGTATCTACCACCAAACCAAAAGTTCTTGACAAACATTGGATTTAAGAGTAAATCAAATCTCATTCCTGGGAATTGTCCTCATCCACTTCAAAAACAAAAATTGGTCGTCATCTAAATTGGAAGTCACTGAATTGACTTGCATTGTAGAAATCCTTACCGTATAGATTCTTACATCCTAACACAAAATATGGCGGTATTTGAACTGTGTACTTTGATATGTGTGTATTGTTCAATATATGTGTATAGCACTCAGGTTAATTTATAATTCACTGTTAACTCTAATCGACATAATAAAGGATTACAATAGACATATCGGCCAATTTTACTATATATATTGTTACGACGACCTCACGGATCGGCGTATTGTACAGTGGAAATAAATTACACACACCAATGAAGTCACTAATTACCAGTTTTAATTAGACAAAAATAACAATTTAAAATGTCCACACGCAATAATAAAGTCAACTATTAAGAGATACGCACTAATTATAACACAGTAACCATTTTTCACAATCACTTGATCCGCGCTGAATAAATTGCCCTCTGTTTCTGACTAACTAAGCCAGCCGCTGTTGCTCATATATAGCCTGCAGGTGTTCCAGAATAATTTTCCATGCCAGCATAATTTGCGTAGTTAACAAGCACCCGAAAGGTCTAGGAGGTATTTGTGCACTTGAGGCCTTGACAGACGCACGCACTTGCTCGGATAGCCGAGGAACAAGTGGAAGGACGCTCTCCGCTCTTCGACAGCGTTCCGTGTTTGTCGTAACAATACATTTCACACGCCAATTCCTCTGAATCTTAGTTACAACTTAACACGACACAAGTAATAAGTTATACTAGAGTACGTTGTAACAGCACAGTAACACAGTTTGTTGTCACACGTAACTGATAGGCTAAGCATCTGGACTACAGCAACAAACGCTAGCAGTGCCGACGTGATCACGGCACGTAACCACGTGATTCGTGTAACGTGATCACCACAGGGGCTATTTCACCTCAGTTTCTCCTCTTCTGTCCACTACGGCGCAGATACAAATTATGTCGAGTTTTTATACAGGTATAAGCAACTTTTGTGTATGGGGTTACCTCAAGTAAGTTCTACAATTTACTTTTTAATTAAAAAAATTGTGTTAGTGGTTATAATCACAAACAGAATTATCACTGTTGCACACCAATATAGAAAAATTATTCCGATTAGAGCTTTCAAGCTTCTCAGCTCATCGTCCAAGAAACGATCACCGATTTGACGATGATCGGAAATATTTCCGATCTGACGATGAGCTGAGAAGCTTGAAAGCGCTAATCGGAATAATTTTTTTATAGTAATTTACTTTTTGTGCATTATTTTTTGTCACTTTGTAAATTTTTTCGTATTTTATTTTTGTGATATTTTTTTGCATAGCTTTAGATATTATTCTGAAGACGACCTGAGCTTGTGACGGTGTGAAGCCTGACGATGACAATAAGTACTTCAATATAAATAAAGTACGATGGCTTCTGTCCGAAAGCAGGGGTTTTATTCAAGATCTACTTGCTTTTTTATTATATGTCGTTGTAGATTCTGTGTACAAAAGTGCGGATATTACTCCTAAACAGCTGATATAATCTAACTTTGCTTACAGCGTTTTCTGCAGTGTCCCGACTTCTGTGGCTTCCGATTCCTAGGCCAAACCTTTGTACGATTTTTTAAATATTTTTCAGCATCCTTTTTAACCCTTCTGAAGACGGGAATATATCAGCCCTTTTTTGATATGATTATGATCCAGGGGGGTGAACCAGTTTGAATGGAGTAGCAGGTAGCCGACCATATTACTTCACATTTTCTACAATGGTTCCAATCAGCATCCTTTTTTCACCCACTCTTCTCACAAACTCATTAGTTACTTTTTCCATTCAGCACCACATGGCCCTCCTCCGCCACATCATCTGCACACAATAATCTGTAGAATTTTATAGGGACTACATTTCTATATCATATTTAAAAGATATAGAACTCAGATTTATCCTATATATCCTTATTGTTACAACGGTCTCGGTGATCGTCGCATGGTACAGTGGAAACAAGACACAGAAACCAATTAAATAACTAATTACCAGCTTTAATGTATCACAAACGACAATTTGTAATCAACAAGGTGCTCTCGTACAATAATTCAAGGTGAATTTGTCCACATGTAATAATAATATCAACTATTAAGAGTTCCGCACTAACTATAACACAATAGTGACAAACGTACTAATGACTCGATCCGCACTAAAGAAATCGCTCAATGTAACTGAACTGATAAAGGCAGCTAGTGTGAGTTGTGTAGGTAGCGCAGGTGCTCCAGAATAACTTTCCATCCTTACTACGGCGTGCCAGCATAATGCGTATTTCAAGCGCTCTCCAGAACATTCTCGAAGCTACTTGAGTGCGGCCTTGAATGAGACGCTTCACCTGCTCGAGTAGTGGAGAAACGGGTGGACGGACGCTTTCGACTCTTTGAGAGAGTTCCGTCGTTACAATATAAATACATCTATTTCAAAGAATGTCTGTCTTCTCTATTGTAACCTATTTCTCAATGGACTATGTATGACAATTATTAATAGTAGAAGGCTCAAACTATGCCCAAGTTTGACACCTAATTTAAGAGAAACTCTTCTCATTGCTCTCCGTTCATTTGCATCCTAACCTTGAAATTATTATACGAAATTATTATTATATTATTATTATTATAAAATAAAATAGCTGTTTTGTAGAACTGATACATTTTATGGTTCGTATTGGTTGTGGTAACAGTGAGTTGTATAACGAAAAGTGGAAACGTTAAAATCCAGCGTAACACGATACTGACGACGACGTGTAACGCATAATAAACGTATTCACGTGACGCTACTAATTAAACAGAACTTGTAGTACTGTACTGTGTGGTGGTAGGAATTACTGTAATTTGACCCAGCCGAGTTACTGGAAGACCATTACCAATTGCCGTCTGTAATTGTATAGGGGTACGATAATTATCGGTGCGTGTACAACAGGCAAGTGAAACCCGAACTTTGCTAAGTAATAACACTTTAGCCCCAACTCTATCCTGTTATGCTGGGGGAGAAAACTCCCTCTGTCAGGAAATTATAAAGATAGCAATTTGCGCACAGGTTATTTGTAATATTAAATGTTTTACAAGAAATAATTTCATCATCGTCATCTCATCATCATCATCATCATCATCATCATCATCATCATCATCATCATCATCATCATCATCATCATCATCATCATCGTCTTCATCTTCTTAACTTTTTTTGGCTTTAGACGCCTGTTCCCATTCCATAGTCCACCTTTTCTTAGGTCTACCAACTTTTCTTCTGCCTCCAGGGTTGTAATCTTTTGCCATATTTGGTATTGTTATTTCTTCTGTTCTATCTATGTGTTGAATCCATTTTTTCTGTATTCTTTAATACTTTTGTTAGCTGTAAAAATATCTAAATCACTTTTTATCTCCTCATTTCTTATATGATCTCATCTACTACACATCTTAACTCATTTCAGAAATTTAATTTCTTCTATCCGTCTTGTTTCTTTACGACCCCAGTTTCAGAACTATACAGTAGTGTAGGTTGCCATTGTTTTATGAAAGTTTATTTGCGTTTCTTTCCTACATTTATTATCCAATGTTCTCAAAATTGTTCCACACATTCTTGTGAAATTTGCCGCTTTATTTTCTATAACTCTATCTTGATCATAGGTAATGTCACGTCCAAGACAGTTGAAATGTCTTACTTGTTCGATGTATGTGTTGTCTATCCATATTTTGGTCCGAACCGGTTCATCTCCTATAAAGGCCATTACTTCTGTCTTTGATTCAGATATGTTACAGGTATATTCTTTTCATAAATAATTTGAAGATTACAAAACTTTATTAAAAAAATCGGGCGGGGCTGTATCGGGGCGCACGGCCGTTGGTTTAACGTGAAACGTCTATGTCAGCGAGTCGCTTTTAGCGTATTGGATTGAAATGAAAACGAGACATTGACTGCGTACCGAATTTTATTTTAACATAAAACAGACACTGAATGGTACAAGATCAATGTGTCTGGTGAACGTACAATCGATAGTGGTATTGCCCAGTGTTGTTGGTTCTGTGGGCACGTAGTTGAGGCCGAATTCATTCTTCATGAAGTCAACGAGGTAGCTGTTGTGTCGTGGATCGTTATTGAAGTCGCCACAAGAACGATCGGAGTCTCCGAGTCTGGTCGAGAGCTCGGTAATACTTTTGTCAAGTTCGCTGAATATGGCAGGAGCGATTGATAAAGACATAGCTTAACATCTTCGGCCGACGCTTTGTGATGTATATTGTACAGACTCCCTCGGCTCTTACGTTATCTCTTACGGTCGCGGGATTCTCGTTATTTCCGCCCCAACGTTGCCAGCGTCATATTGTACAGTATTAGATTATTGCTATGTTAAGAGAAGACGATGATGATGATGCCCCACGTTGTGAGCGTCAATTTGTACAGTTATGGATTTCCTCTCCTTAAAACCCCACTGTTGGGTTTGTCAATTTGTACATACACCTATGCCAATGTGTTTTGAATTATTTTAATTATGTAAATCTCGGAGAAATTTGGAGTTGTGGGATGTATTGATGTAAGTAATTAATTATTAACTTAGCTCTCTAAAAACTATCAGTGTTTGTGTACCTGTAACTTAAATAATTAATGAGTTATTTTATAATTCCGTTCAACCCTATTATACCTTGAAGAGAATTCTGTCTAATTTTGTATTTTTACGCTCTCTCTTTGGTGTCAGATAATTCCGCTATAAGCGCTGTAGTATCGGCTCAACGAAACTTATAGGTTATTTCAATGTTTATGTTAACCAATTATTCTATACTTATTCAGTTACTTTTTTATTCCTAGCTCATTAAACCATACTCCAAATAACAAGATTTGGCCAATATATAAAGGTTCTTTATTTGTTTACTTCTTTAACATTGAATAATATATGTTCTAATTAACATATGCTTGGGCTATAGATTGTATGAATCGATTGTTGATTATTCTGATACTTTATTTAAATTTAGTTATATAGTGTGTTTTAATTTGTAATTAATTTAATTCAGGGTGTGAAGGTTCTTGTAACTGTGGGGAAGATTAAAAATACATAGATAAGAATGCAAGATTTACAAATTTAAAGTGTTGTGTAGTTAGTATGATTAATATAATAATAATTTACCAGACTAGAACGAAGCCAATCGTGTAGTAATTAATTAGTAATCAACCGCCTGGTTGATTGATAAATTTACTGTTCTGGACAATTATGCCGTACGATTTTCTTTCTTCGATTTAATAGAATGGAATTCTTCTCCTGTCCACTTCGGAATTACAGCTTTCCGGATTGGTTTACAGCCCGATTGATGCTTCTTCTGCAACGCCAGGATCCAAATACGTTCTTCTCTTGGTTGAAGCAATTAGTGTTGTTCCGTGTTTTTGAAAGGTTATAAATTCTGGTGTAGTGTATATTATTATTTGTGATACTTTTGACTCTTTCTATTTGTTTTAATGTATCGTCAATTCCCTTCGGATATGGGACAGTTTAAGTCCTTCCTTGTATAATCCGGTTGTTTATTCTCTATTGTGATTTCGTTCTGTAGTATTATTTGGTTAATTTATACTGGCAAGAGTTATAAATATTATCATTAGTATTTTGTGTTTTGTAATAGTATTTAATAATTCAGTATATTCCAATTAAAAAGATATTTCTTGGTTTTTTATTAATCTCATCACATTCAGTTTATCAAAGCAATTATTGTCAAATCAACAACTTCCTCTTCTTCTGTCGTCCCTAGCCACACATAATTTCTTCCTTCCACATGTTTTGAATATATAGTGTTTATTTCATATATTTTTTGTCTATTCTTTATCAATTTGCTATCCTATCGGAATGTAACTTTACCGATAGTTGGTTTATTATTTTCTACACATATTCTGCTGGTTTTTTTATATAAGCCGGTTTTTTTCCTTTTTTTATATTTAATCCACTTTCGATATTATATGTTATTAATCGATATTATGGCATTATGGTATTATCATAATTTGTATAAATTTTATTATATATCATTATTAATTTAATGTTTTTTCTAACTCTTCAAATCGTATTCATTAATTATTATTAATTGATGTACCTAACCTTTATGTTATGAGTGGTTATATAGTGGTTTTGGCTGTTAGGCCTTTTATTGTAAACAGATCTACCTGTGTTTATAACTGGTACACATCTATAGCCCCTTTTACATAAATTCATACATACAATCAAATCTTAACTCTTAACATTTACATAAACAATTATTTTTTCCATATCTAATAACAATTTTATCTTCACCTATGGATCACATATAATAAAATTCAAATCTATTAACGTTAATTATCTGCTTCACACTTCATTCTACAACAGTCATTGAATAATACATCTTGTTTCATTATCTTTCATTAACTCAACACATATTTGGTATAACATAACATAAACTTTATCATAATACTTGTTGTCATAAAATAATATCTCTTAACTCAAAATTCTTATTTGCTATTACTATAAAGTAAATTATTGTTTCATTTTTTGTTTGTTTTTCATTGAACATATATCATCAACTATTATTTAACTTACAGGTTCGGTTATTCTTGTTAATATTACCTTGCATCCTTATTTACCTTTATCTATGATTATAAATATAATTATTAGATCTTTATTCTATCATGGGGTTAAATATTGACTTGGTTATTATTCTGTGAACCTTGTTTTTATGTAACTTGAATGCTAGCATTTCTGTTGCGTTACATATGCTCCCCCTCCTAAAAAAGTTTAGTTTACCTGAATGAAGTTTAGGTCAAATAAACTTGTCTTTTTCACATGCCTTTTCTTCATTTCATTGTTAATGGTTGACGTTGGGATTTTCAATGTAACTTCCTTAGACTAGTATTAATACTTTTTTTTATTTAATAACATTTCATCATTTTAATTAACATTCTTGATCATTTTTATTTCTGTAAACATTATTTGTTGGTAGTTGGCTACAATATTCAATGATACATTAGTTTTACATCTCTTCTACTTATAATTACTATAATCACTGTATTTCTCAATTATTCTTCTGTCAACTCATTTCTTTCTGTTTTCTTCGTCCTACTCTTTTGGAAACTGAATTTATTCTTGCAACTATTCTAATATTCCTTAAATATTTAATTTCCCTAACAATCCCTAATACATGCGTTGGCACAGTTCAGAGAGGCACTGTTTGGCTTCATACTATGCTGTCCACACCACATCTTAATATAGTACTGCTGGAATTCATCTACAGTCAGCTATAAAATATAATAATAATCTCCTAATAATCTCTTTAATTATTTAATAATAAATATTTGGGGAAAAATTTTTTCTTTGTTGCTTTTATATTTCTTCATTACTATCCTTCATATTTTGTGATTCCATTTTAGTTCCTTAAACATTCTTTGATATTAAATTTGACAGTTATCATTTGTAATCATTTTTGTTTTCATTTTTGTTGTGATTGTAATGCTAAGTATCTTCTTCATTTGGTTTTTCTCTGATCTCAATATTTTCTAAATAGTTGTTGTGTGATGATCATTATAACTGTATTTCTGACTAAATACATTCTTAGCCCAACTATTCTTCTTCTTATCGTATTTCATTATTTTGGCTGTTTATTTTTTCAATGAATTATGTTCATAAATACTCTTTCTTTCTTGTCTTCTTTAACATTACATTGGTTACATTCAATCGTTTACTGAAGTCGTTTCCTTCATTTGGCAATGTGGTATGTATTTCAGGTCATATGATTTTTCTCTTTCTTTATTTTGCATAGGTAGATTTGAGGTAAAAACTTTTATCTTGGGGTTTCATTATTCATTATTCACACTATTTCTTTATAAACATTTAATAATAATTCTCGTTTTCTTCTGTAATCTTGTGGTTTCATTATTCATTATTCACACTATTTCTTTATAAACATTTAATAATAATTCTCGCTTTCTTCTGTAATCTTGTGGTTTCATTATTCATTATTCACACCATTTCTTTATAAGCATTTAATAATAACTTTCGCTTTCTTCTGTAATCTTGTGGTTTCATTATTCATTATTCACACTATTTCTTTATAAACATTTAATAATAATTCTTGCTTTCTTCTGTAATCTTGGGGTTTGTTTATTCAGTGTTCTTAATACCTTCTTCATAACTATATATTTTAATTCAGACTTACTTCATTTTGAATGACTTTTTTTTTCTATTTATTTTATTGTTCAAAAAATTCTCTTTTATTTACAAGTGTTTTTTTTCTTCAAAATCGATAATAAGTAGTTCTTATTGTATTTTAGAATTTAGTGGTAGTATTCAACTCAAATTCTTTTTAAATTCCAAGTATTTTCTCTTCAAGACTGGTAATAAGTTGTTCTTATTATATTTTAGAATTTTTCATTATATTTCTTTTTGGATTTAGTAAAAAAATTTTTTTTTTTTACTAAATTCGTTTTATATATAATAGTTATTTCAAATAATTTTTGTAAGTTGGTCTTACTGTCTTTTAGAATTTTGCCGTTACATATATGATTTCGTTATTACTATTACTGTTTACATGTTTCTTATCCTCTTCCAATAAATCTTCCCTGATATTCTTTAAATAGTTGTTATTAATTATGGTTATTTTACGATTACTCTCAATTTTGTTTATAATTCGCTGTTCCCCAAGATTACGGTTCAGTGAAGGGTATTCATTAATTTTCACTGCCTCTATTAGTTTAAATGAGGGCTTACCCCCTCTTCTCTATTTTCATTCTGATTACTGTGTTGATTTTGTACGGTTTCAGTGCGATCCTCTGTATTAGGTTCCACTATCCTATAATTTCCTTCAGGTGGATAGTTGACTTCACGCCGGGACTGGTCATAATGGTTGTCATATCGGTGACTCCTTGGGTAATACCGTCGCTGATTACCTTGAGGCCTAGAGTAGATATAATTGACGTTATGCCTATAATTATTGGGTCGTCTGTCCCCATCTCCTCTATTATTGCGACTATCGCGATAATTATAATTATTATTGCCGCGATAATTATAGTTCCTGGAATTATTATTCGCGTGCTCATTTTGGTTTCTATTGGCATTAACGTTCTGCGCAGGTCGATTGTGATCATTATTATGAAAATTGGTTGGTGGCGCGTTATTATTATACTTCTGAGATTTATAATTTAACATTCTATTTCTTTGGTATTGGTTCTCGTGCTCATAATTTTCCAAGAATTTGGCCATGGCTGGAATCGTTTTGATTTGACTACACATACGTGCATTTTTTATCCCTTCCTCGTAATGGTAGGATATTTGTATTACCAAACATTCTTCGGGAATTCTGGGCTCTAAGTTCTGCGCCATACATACCTTTCCTAGAAAGTATGAAGTAGGAGACTGGCCTATGTTTGTTTCATATTTACCGTTACTCAAATTATTCCTAATCATGTTCTGGGTCGATTCAGACCAATACTTCTCTTTAAACTGTTTTTTGAACTCAGTCATGTCCAGTATATCCGGGCGCACCGCTGTCCACCAATTATCACAAGTATCTTTAAACGTTTCATCAATCATACTGCGTATCATACTCCAGCGATTTTCTCTATTTCTTGCGATCACCTCTTCCAATCTCTTTAAAAATTCCATCGGATTGCGCTTGTAATTACGAAAATTAATCGATTCCCGGTTCTCGTGGTTATTTGTATGACTATGTTGGCATGTCCTATCCCGCCATGAATCTACTTCTTCTTGTAATTGTAATTCACGTCTACTAATTTCCTCTATTTTATTTTTACTGGTATTAATTTGACCTTCCATACTGTTTAAATTGCCATAGACTCTTTCGAGTCGTTCGCCCATGTCTGTCTGTATTTGCGTAATACCTTCCTTATTCTCTTCCCGTACCTGATGTACTTCGTTTTTAATTTGCTCATATTTTCCGACAGTTTCCTGTTGGATTTCTTCAACCAATGTTTTACTCTCAATTTTTACGTCATTAATTTTATTTTGTAGTTCTTCACGAACCTGTATTATTGTTTCGTTAGTTTTTTCTAACACTTCATTTGTTTTGGCTATTTCTAATTTTCTTTCCTCATTATTTTGGTCCACCTTCTGGTTAATTGTCACATGAATATTTTCAATTTTTTCATTAATTTGCTTTAAATTTTCTTCATGTATTTGTAAGATGTCTTCCTTCATTTGTTTTAAACCCTCATCATTCCTATCTAACCTTTCGTGAATTTGTTTTGAGGTTTCTTTAATTTCCTCATTTGTTTTATCTAATTTTTCCTCCAGTCTCTTTGAGTTTTCCTTATTGCTTTCCTTATTCTCCTTAATTTCCTCATTTATTTTCCTGGAGTTTTCCTCCTGTTTCCTAAAATTCTCCTTGTTTTCTTCATTTGTTTTATCGTATTTTTCCTCCAGTCTCTTTGAGTTTTCATTAATACTACTCATTAACTCCATTAATTTTTCCCAATTTAGTCCTTCTCTGGCTCCTGCTTTATCTATTTGGTCCCCTTGGGCAACTTCTTCGATTACTTCCCTTTCCTTGTCTGCCATTATTTCAGTTTCCGTTATTTCGTCTGTCTGTTGTCCCATCTCACTATCTGTTATTATTTCTATTTCCTGTTCTTGTTCACCTTCTTCCTTCTCAGTATCTTCTGCCCTCCTCTTTGATCTAAATCTGGTATCATACATTTTTATTCTCCCACAGTTGCCTGCTCTGGTTAAGTAATATTATTATACTTATAATTACTTAACTTAAGCCCGACACAAGTTGAGCGCCAATTTGTACAGTAATGGGTTTCCTCTCCTTAAAACCCCACTGTTGGGTTTGTCAATTTGTACATACACCTATGCCAATGTGTTTTGAATTATTTTAATTATGTAAATCTCGGAGAAATTTGGAGTTGTGGGATGTATTGATGTAAGTAATTAATTATTAACTTAGCTCTCTAAAAACTATCAGTGTTTGTGTACCTGTAACTTAAATAATTAATGAGTTATTTTATAATTCCGTTCAACCCTATTATACCTTGAAGAGAATTCTGTCTAATTTTGTATTTTTACGCTCTCTCTTTGGTGTCAGATAATTCCGCTATAAGCGCTGTAGTATCGGCTCAACGAAACTTATAGGTTATTTCAATGTTTATGTTAACCAATTATTCTATACTTATTCAGTTACTTTTTTATTCCTAGCTCATTAAACCATACTCCAAATAACAAGATTTGGCCAATATATAAAGGTTCTTTATTTGTTTACTTCTTTAACATTGAATAATATATGTTCTAATTAACATATGCTTGGGCTATAGATTGTATGAATCGATTGTTGATTATTCTGATACTTTATTTAAATTTAGTTATATAGTGTGTTTTAATTTGTAATTAATTTAATTCAGGGTGTGAAGGTTCTTGTAACTGTGGGGAAGATTAAAAATACATAGATAAGAATGCAAGATTTACAAATTTAAAGTGTTGTGTAGTTAGTTTGATTAATATAATAATAATTTACCAGACTAGAACGAAGCCAATCGTGTAGGCGGTTGATTGATAAATTTACTGTTCTGGACAACTATGCCGTACGATTTTCTTTCTTCGATTTAATAGAATGGAATTCTTCTCCTGTCCACTTCGGAATTACAGCTTTCCGGATTGGTTTACAGCCTGATTGATGCTTCTTCTGCAACGCCAGGATCCAAATACGTTCTTCTCTTGGTTGAAGCAATTAGTGTTGTTCCGTGTTTTTGAAAGGTTATAAATTCTGGTGTAGTGTATATTATTATTTGTGATACTTTTGACTCTTTCTATTTGTTTTAATGTATCGTCAATTCCCTTCGGATATGGGACAGTTTAAGTCCTTCCTTGTATAATCCGGTTATTTATTCTCTATTGTGATTTCGTTCTGTAGTATTATTTGGTTAATTTATACTGGCAAGAGTTATAAATATTATCATTAGTATTTTGTGTTTTGTAATAGTATTTAATAATTCAGTATATTCCAATTAAAAAGATATTTCTTGGCTTTTTATTAATCTCATCACATTCAGTTTATCAAAGCAATTATTGTCAAATCAACAACTTCCTCTTCTTCTGTCGTCCCTAGCAACACATAATTTCTTCCTTCCACATGTTTTGAATATATAGTGTTTATTTCATATATTTTTTGTCTATTCTTTATCAATTTGCTATCCTATCGGAATGTAACTTTACCGATAGTTGGTTTATTATTTTCTACACATATTCTGCTTGTTTTTTTATATAAGCCGTTTTTTTTCCTTTTTTTTATATTTAATCCACTTTCGATATTATATGTTATTAATCGATATTATGGCATTATGGTATTATCATAATTTGTATAAATTTTATTATATATCATTATTAATTTAATGTTTTTTCTAACTCTTCAAATCGTATTCATTAATTATTATTAATTGATGTACCTAACCTTTATGTTATGAGTGGTTATATAGTGGTTTTGGCTGTTAGGCCTTTTATTGTAAACAGATCTACCTGTGTTTATAACTGGTACACATCTATAGCCCCTTTTACATAAATTCATACATACAATCATATCTTAACTCTTAACATTTACATAAACAATTATTTTTTCCATATCTAATAACAATTTTATCTTCACCTATGGATCACATATAATAAAATTCAAATCTATTAACGTTAATTATCTGCTTCACACTTCATTCTACAACAGTCATTGAATAATACATCTTGTTTCATTATCTTTCATTAACTCAACACATATTTGGTATAACATAACATAAACTTTATCATAATACTTGTTGTCATAAAATAATATCTCTTAACTCAAAATTCTTATTTGCTATTACTATAAAGTAAATTATTGTTTCATTTTTTGTTTGTTTTTCATTGAACATATATCATCAACTATTATTTAACTTACAGGTTCGGTTATTCTTGTTAATATTACCTTGCATCCTTATTTACCTTTATCTATGATTATAAATATAATTATTAGATCTTTATTCTATCATGGGGTTAAATATTGACTTGTTTATTATTCTGTGAACCTTGTTTTTATGTAACTTGAATGCTAGCATTTCTGTTGCGTTACAATATATACGGCACCGAGGATAAACAGGGTACGATCTCCGACTTTCACGTCCACCAGGCATATCTCGCCGACGTTATGTTTTCTCAAGACGGAATTGCCGCAGAGACTGATGGCATCGACGATGATTTCTCTGCAGCTCGTGAAGCTTTGTAGGTTTCTGTAGATTGCAGAACCTCCGGCTGCAGAAACTCGCGCCAGCGGCGGTTCGGACAAGGTAGACGGACGATCTCTACGTTATTCAAGAGCGGTGTTATTGTTTGCTTTTAGTTCGAAGCCGTTGAGCTGCAAAGTGTTCGCGCAATCCATCCAATTCTCGCTAACTGCCATGTAGTCGGAAGTAAAAAAGACGGTGGGCTTGCCAAGCTGGCGCATCATCGCAAAGAGATCTTTTTTGCGATCCATCCAATATTGAACGGAGTTCGGTATCGACTTCAAGAAGGCGAGGTTCTTGTCGATGCAATCGTCCATAAACTTTCGGTCCTCGAGCATCTTGCGCGTGATCGACTCGATCTGCTTTACACTACGAAACATGCTGTAGATACCTTCGACAACGGTGATGCGAAGCATCTTCATGGCCATGTAGAGAACGTGGTCAGGAGTTACACCACGCCGATCGGTGCGTCGAATCTCGCTGGTTGACATCATGTATGGAGTGACTAGCACGTTGAGGTCGAACTGGCGGGGCACACAGTAGTATATTTGAGGGAAGGATAGTTCCTCACCGTTAACATCGTAGATTATGTTAATCGGAGACGAGTTCTGCCGCGGGGCAATGTCCAAACATTGCTCCTCATTCCATAGCATCGTATGTTGTCTGGCGAGCAGGATCTCCGATTCGGGGGCAGAGTCGGGGTCGATGGACTCAATCTGATACTCGGGCCCGATATTGTCATCCTCGTCGTTGTCGAACGGACTCCAGTCAATCTCTATGTTGTAGTGCTTGTACAGCGGCTGGTTTACCAAGTAGCGCAGCCAAGCCTTGATCACCGACTTGCGTACGAAACCGCTCAGATAATTGGATTTGTGGATGAGGTTCTTCTTTATGTTAACGTTGAAGGCAAAGTCGTCGTCTATCCGCCTCGATAGTTGCTGCACCATGTTGTTCACATCGACGGGTACGTTGATCACCTGGTTCCGACTATACCATAATTACCTTCGTAGCGTAGACGACGAATTTGCATAAAGGGTAAGCGCGGTGAAATCAACCGAACACTGATCGGGTCAAGCGGCAGGCCGTCCGGCTTCGGGGGATATCGAAATCCGTTCGAGCGCGACAGCGTCGGGATTTTATTGGCATCTATCGACTTGCTACAGGTAGGCCTACTGAATAAACGAAATTCCGCTACATTTTCGCCGGGGAATTTAGTCTGAAGAAGAGGAATGTTACGAGCTTTCGCCTTCTTTAAATCTCTGTCGAACCAAAGTCCATCACAAACGCTGCAAGATAGACCAAACGGATTGGTTTCGAATACCGTTTTGAAGCGTTCGTCCGCTGCACGCCAATGGTCCTGCGTTGCATCAATTCGAGTGATGTTGGTATCCATCAGCTCGGAGATGTCTTCGACAGATGTATGGGTGTTATCTTCACTCGTTATGTCCATTGGTTCGGGGACAGCAGCGGTAGAGGTGCTCGCGCAGTCGGCGTCGTTCACTGAGCGCGCCGTGCCAGCTTTGCGACGCTCCCGAAACAGTCTCGCTCGCTCGGCACCGGACATTGGGGTACCTGTGCGTGGCCCATAGCCTCCTCTTTCCAACGATATGCGTAATTTATATTTTCGGGTGGCTTTTGCGCGGGCTGAGGCTGACATATTGAATTTCTACAGTTTTTTACATGCTTACTTTAAGTTTTTACATAGAAATGTTGTCTAAAATACACTTATTATTACTTAAATCGATCGATCTCTACAAACTCTATGCACTAACACACGATTCACCGCGCTACCACGTCTGAGTCCTGAGTTACACTGAATGGAAAGGAGCCAGAGCGCCGGTTTTGGCCAATCAGCGCTGTGCTCCCTCCCCGCCAACCCGCTCGCCCACGACGCGAACTCAAGGTCGTATCAGCGAGCTGACCATACATGTTAAAAAATGACACCGCACTTACGTCTCTGAGACTAATATTTAGGGAGTTATTAAGGCAAGACGATATAGACTTTTCGTTACGGTACAAATTTCTGTTCTGGTAAAAGTATGTTTCGGTGTGATTTTAAAGACGTTTCACGTCAAAATAAAAAAACAAAATATATTAAAAAAATAATTTTAGTTTCAATTTACTTCAATCTTTTAAAATCATAAATTTAACCGAACTATTGTCACATTCGTAACGATACAGCTTGTAAGCTGCGACAAAATATTTACGCTATAATTTACTCGTTTTCTTTCGTCTCATTATATGTTTCTTTATTCCGTTTTTGGTATTCAAGTTACGTTCGTTGCCAACAGATTACTCCTTCTCAAAGACGTTTGGACGTTTGAATTTTTACTGGGATAGAGTATGTTCTTAATAGACCATTGAGAAATCTCCAGCTTGAAAGGCCTAAGTTTGTTATCAGAATTGTGGTAGATAGACTGTTTTCACTACAATTAAGAGTTTTGCCAGGCTCTAATTTTGTATGATCCCTAGAAGATGGGCTGCAACTTACGCCTGCTTAGGCGAACGGAAGATTCTCTTCTTCACAGTTGGGCCCTTTACTCGTTATCCTGAGCATGTGACACGTGAGAGGTTCCCGGGTCGGAGTGCCCGTGGATCCGCGGGAGGCAGAAATCGATCCATGTTTGCTGACAGGACTGTCCCTATTTAATAAGGAATCCTCACTCGCTACAAAAAGTATTGCGTACAGATACAGGAAGACGCGTATTGCTTCCGTGCTGTACGAACGCCAATATTACGCAACAATCGCACACCCCGGAAAGCAAAGAGTTTAAAGAACACGATGTGGCCAATGAAGACGGACAGGACAAAGCACAGATAACTGACAGAAATCATTACAAGTGCACAAGGGGAGGAGAAAGACACAGAATTTGGTTCACCTCAGCCTATGGTATACCGCTCCGATCCAGGAGAAACCGAAGTGATGTACTATGCATCACCGGCAAAGCAGCTCGTTGAGTGTTCTACTATTCAGAACCTAACCGATAAACGGTTACCCTGAAACAGTGTAACGGGAGAAGTTATAAATAAATATAAACTTACGTAGGGCCAATAATCTTCTTCTCTTCTTATATCTTCAACCCTAAGATTGGTTTGCAGCAGTCTTCCATTGTAATCGATCATGTACTTTCCTCTTCATTTTCTCATAATTTTCACAATTTAAATCATCCATGAATTACTTTATATACTATAGCCTCGGTCTTTTCATATATCCTTCACCTTCTATTGTTTCTTCCATCACCAATTTCAGTAGTCCTTCATGCCACAATGTGTGTCTAATAAGTTCTACCCTTCATCTAGTTACGCTTTTCAACAAACACCTCTCATTGCTTATTCTGTTCAGCACTTCTTCACTTGTAATTTTGTCAAACCGTTTTAATTTTAGCATTTTGCAATAACACCATATCCCAAAGCTGTCAAGTTTCCTTTTTTCCTTCATACCTGTTGTCCATGACAATGCTCCATATAAATCTCATCAGGAACGTTTCCCTGCTTTAAGGGAGATCCTACTTGTTCGTAGTATTCTCCTTTTTTTTGTTAAAATGAAGGGCCTATATAACAAGGATATTAGTTCAAATAGTGTATATCGTGTATTGTTAACTTAGAGACTTTATTTGCTTACTCCTATAAAAGCGCGGTCGGGTGTTTACGTACAATTTATTGAATGGTAATAAGTAACTTACAGTACATTATATTATAGTAATAAGTAGCTTTTAATAAATATCTAACTTACATTACATAACTTACATTATTAGCAATAAAATAACTAAACTGACCTTGTTTAGTTAAATAACTAAACTGACCTTGTTTAGTTATTTTCGTTAAAATGTATAAGTTTAAATAAATTATTGTGTAAAGTGGGTGTAAAGTTAAATAAAACAGGGGAAGGCAAATATATTGCAGGAAATGCAATCACGGTATCATGGGGTCTTGTGAATGTCTCTGTACTTCCTCTGGCGTAACCTGAGGTAAAGTGGAAACTCTTGTACCAGACGTCTATGTGTGTGGCAACGTACAGCTACCGAAACTTTTTAACTAAAAACTTTTTACACTTTTTCGATAACCAGAAAGATACCGGTATAAAACATCCTGCCAAGTTTCACGAAAAAGAATGTTGAAATTCGTTTGAACTTGTGGGTGTGTGTGTGTGTGTTCGCGCGCGCGGGCGTTTTATGTAAAGTTTTTTATCACAAGTCTAGTCAAAACAGGCATATTCGCCATTAAGTTAAAGTAAGAATTTGATGTTTCACATTTTTTTGTTTTACTTTGGACGCCATAAAAGGCTAATGTCTAGAAATCCAATAAACACGATAAGTGATGTTTGGTACAGATTAACACTCTCATGTTGATCCAATGGCTGGCGATCTTGAAACAACTGAAGGAAATTATTAAACGTCTTATAAAACGATACGATTTTGAGACTTTGACGTTTCACATTTTTTGTATTAATTTGGACGCCAAGAAAGACTATCAGTAAGTGATTGATCGACATAGATTTATACTGTTATGGTAATCCTAAAGCTAGCAATCTTGAAACAACTGAAAAGAAATTATTAAACGTCTTGTAAAATGATACAATTTTTGCTTACACTTATATGTAACGAAAGCGCTGTCATAGCTGTATATTTGTGTAGTTTTATTGTTCTAGAATGTGGTACTCTGAGTCGGTAAATAACGTGCAATTTGCACGCGCTGTGTGAGCGGTAGTATTACGCAACACCTTGTCGATATTTAAAACGCGCCTTATAGATTACTGTCGATTATTCTAACGACATTCAAGTTACTTTTGTTACATACTGCTGTTTTAAACTTGTCCCAGAGAGCAAGACTCAGGCTGATCTGGGGCAAGCATCCTTCAGACTAATGGAAGGACATGAGGAGACGCACGCCAGTGCAGGCCGAAAGCTAAGAAGATGGAGGCACTCTAGAGGTAGAGAAGTGCGTGTCTGTGTATTTGTGTGTAGATGTAACCTGTAATCAAATAGGTAATGGAAGTGCCATAAACTTTAAACATGACGGCAGGCAAGACAGGGACGAGTAACACAGCTGAACCAAAGTTGGAGGGAGGCGACAGAGATGCGTCAAGGTAGGACGGAGTACACAAAGAAGAGGGCTAAAGACCAGGTAAGTAGTTAAAATGTTAGCTACTGTGACCAGGAAAATTAAAATGTTATGTGATCAGGAAGGATGGCAGGTGGAGTATGTTTGAAGACGGGACTTAAGTAATTCTATATCTTTGACGCTGACTGTGAGGAGGAGTGAGGAGGAGGTACATCGACTATAATAAGAATGCGGTTTATGAAAAAGGAAGGTCTGCTAGTGTTGCGGGTAGTTCTGTTGAGGGGGGGGTGCGTTGTTTTGCAGTTTGGGAGTATTTCCAGTTCGGCGATTCTGTAGGGTTTGTGGGGGCGGGATCTGCAATTAGAACAATGGGATAGGCGTATGTCATGATCGTGCGGATATAGGCTGTGTAGATGCGGCTTAGTAATCCGATCGTTGCTGCTAAGAAATCTGAGAGATCTGATTCGTTTGCGGGCTTGGCTCGACGCTCGTGTGATGTGAGGTCGCCAGGTAAGTTTGGAGTCAAGCGTGACGCCGAGATCATTGCAGACACGCTTCGAGATTACAGTAGCTGGGCCAACGTGGACTGGAGATTTGTAGAAATTATTCATGTTTTTAGTTTCTACACACTATCCCTTCAGTCGGGGTATAAATACAGGATTCACAAGCAGAGGTCGTTAGTTTGGATTTGTGATTTGTTGGAATTACTGTTTTTGTGACCGGCGGTGTACTGTAAAATGATTGCAGTGAATTATTATGCGCGGACATCTGTAATTGGTGACCTATATTGTTTAGTGCGATACAGTTAAATAACTGAAATTTAATGTGAGTTACACTAGTGTGTGTTAGACAATCGTAAACTTGAAGAATTATCCGCATTTGAGTGTTTATTGTAATTTGTTTCATTTAAACTGTCATTTAAGGTCTAAATAGTGATGTCGTGTGGTTTCAGTTATCCTGTTTCCACTGTCCAAACAGACGAACCGTGCCGTCGTTGTAAGATACACTTGCACAGTTACACGTCAAAAACATATTGCTGTCAGCTGTACAATACGCGCTATACACGAACAATAATAAACGTCACCAACTCAAAATACATTACATTAGTTAGCATACAAATAAACAGGTAAATACTCGTCAATTTTACCAGTGCTCAGTATAATACTGTTGCGCCGGTCTCACGGATCAGTGGTAACAAAATACAGACAACGATGAAATCACTAATAACCACGTTTAACGGGTCACAAATAACAATTTGAAATAAACAAGATACTCTCATACAGTAACCCTAGTTAAATTTGTCCACACGCAATAATAATCTCAACTATTCGAGTTTCACACTAATTACAAAACAATAATCACTTTGATCCCCACTTGAACAAATTGCCAGCTCTAACTGACTGACTAAGCCAGCCGCTGTCGCTTATATAGGTAGCCCAGGTGTTCCAGAATAATTTACCATCCTTTTGGCGGCGTGCCAGCATAATTTGCGTAGTTGCAAGTGCTCTCGAACAGTGTGGAAGGTACTTTTGTGCTACGTTAGTGGATGGCCTTGACACAGGCGTGGCAGCTGGTCTAGTCGAATATCGTGTACAACGACAGTCTCGCCTTTTTGAGAGCGTTCCGTAATTGTCGTAACAATATTAATACTATTGCTAATACCTATGCATAAACACACCCGGTTCGCAAAAGTAAAATACTCGCACTGGAATCCATTGAGTCTGTTATTGATCGCCGAACTCACATTTCACATAGCGGATTTTCCGATGGGCTGTCTTAAATAATCGGAAAAGGTTTCTTGTATAATGTTGATGAGAACATTCCTTACAAATCTCACAACGCCAAGACATTTCTAGAATCGTGTGTCATCCCACTGGTTATGCAGTAAGCGATAAGCGTCACATACACTATAATATGCATGTTATTATGTCGTGTCAGCTGACAGCACTATTATTCTGTTGTACGTACTGTACCATGTATGACGTCACTTTTATAGAAAAATACGAATCTGTTGTATAAAATTTCATCATCATCATCATCATCATCATCATCATTATCATCACCATCATTCTCCACGATTAAACCAAGGACGGTTTGTTCCGGTCTTAAACAGTCAAAGCGTCTAGAGCTGGTCACTCCAGCGCTTCCTTGGACGTCCCACACCTCTCCGTTCCTTCAGCTTATAGTTCCATAGTCACATTCATATTTGCTCATTTTTTGTATATTTTATATTATTAATATTAATAATAATAATTTTTTGGAAAAGAATATATTTTATATTAAATATATATAATTTTCGTATATTTGATAATGATAGTTAAATACCATTGAAACATTGTAATATTCACAAAATAATAAAATATAATCTTGTACAAAAAGGATTATTATTATTAGTAATAAGTTCCATGGTTGTACAAAGTTTTATTATTAAATTATTTAACTCTGTTTATTTTTTATAATACGAAGTTGAAACAACTAAAATAGAAATGATTGTTCCCCAGTTACGAGGTTAAAACTCATGTCAACTACAAAAGACTGTTATCTGTGGACTTTTTGGTAGTGTGTAGTGATTCTGCGTCTTTATAAACATCGCCCTTTTAATATGCTGCTTCGGCTACTACGTATAATGACATAAAACTAAAAGATACTAAAGATTTAAAAATGACATATTTTTGAAAACACTGTATAACATTTTGGCACAGAACGATTGTACTCACGTAGAGGTCGAACTAAACTTACTACTTTAATTATATGGACCTATGTACTCACGTAGAAGTCGAACTAAACTTACTACTTTAATTATATGGACCTATACAAGCAAACATTGCTGTATTGGATGTCTATGCAAACTGTACTATACCATACAAATTGTATACACATCTATGCACTCCTATGGATTTTTCTTCTCCCTCTCTCTAATTCTCTCTCTCTCTCTCTCTCTCTCTCTCTCTCTCTCTCTCTCTCTCTCTCTCTCTCTCTCTCTCTCTCTCTCTCTCTCTCTCTCTATATATATATATATATATATATATATATTTCTACCTCACTAGTACGCGCGTGCGTTGGTGTGGGCACTTACCTGTTCCTGTACAATTGACGAGTTTTCAAGTACTGTACACCAGTGTGATTAATCTGTTTATTTCGACGAGAGTATCAACAAACGTGTTATGCAAAAGGAAACACAGAAATTTATAGTCTTTGATGAAGTCACGTCAAATTACAAAGTACGTATGATATACATTACGAGATACGAATACTTGCCTGCTTCGGGATCCAACCGAGATGTCACATGGTCGATGCGACGCAACGGAACACCTGGACCCTGAGGGCATGCCTGATTAAATGTCAACACCCAAACTCGAATTCAAAGCCAAAAGGTAGTAAAATTAAAGGAAAGAGTAATGAGGTAGAGAAAGGAGAATATTATAAAATTATACTAATTATGCTACTAGAATGTTCTAAACCTAAATACATATTTTTGCCCTCTCCAATTTTGTATTTTGCCGGAACTTTTCTGAAAATCACTTAAAGGCCTTCAGAATTGTTATTACTAATTTGTTCAGTAACATTCCTCTCACCAACAATCTTATTTTGACACTGGGCTTTTTTAAAATGTTAGTTTCTCATTACTCTTTTTATAGTTTAACTTGCTACAAATTAATTTTTTGCTTCAGACGTGAAATTTTACGTTACTTTCTCAGATGATTTTAAACGTACACCAAAACCATGACTCTTTCAGATAGTAAATGGTAAGTTATATATATATACGAGAAGTCTGAGAACAATTAATAGGCCAAGTAGTTACTCGCAAAATGTAGGTAATGTTATCATAGACTAAGATGGAGTTCCTGTTTCTAATTCAGTTTACAATTGAACATGGAATAATAGGAATAATTCTATTGCCAGAAAATTTTTTAAAAAGTAATTAATCGATTAGTTTACAGAAGATAAAAGATATGTGTTAAGAATCTTATTTTGTGCTAAAATGTTATTTTGATTTTTTAAAATTTACATAAGTGGTTAGTTAAATTGTTAAATAAAATTCTTAACTTAAATGACTAAAATAAGTAAAGGCGTAGAAGAGTATCTTCTTAAAGACCATATCTTTATAAATATCTTTGTAATTAAGTTAGAAATTTACTTAGTTTTATTAATTGGTTGTAAACCAGAATAAGAAAGAACAATTTTTAACGCTTTACTTAGAACACCTTTAATTATTATTTGCTATTAGAGACGTTTTAGTAAGCCTAAAACTATATGGAAATGCAGTAGAAATTCTTTCTAATTAAGACGAAAAAAACCGGAAGTTTAACACAACACGAATATCGAACTCAAATATAAACCTACACAATAAGCCAACTGAAGTCCAGATTTATGTGACTGCAAACCGATGTCATATACAATTATAAAAGTTTGTCACCGAAGTTATCAGTACAAAAAACAAATGGAAAGGCGTACCGGGAATGGACATCTGTCCATATGAATCAGAACATGTCTTTCTAAATGAAAGTTTTTTTTGACAAAACCAAAGAAAACCCTACCTTGAAACTAAGAGTATTTCTACGAGAATTACGGGACGTTTTCGAAGAGTCGAAAACGTCCTTCCATCCGTTTATCGGCTAGCCGAGCAAGTGCAGTGTCGAGCCTACGCAGGTAAGTACTCTCTGGACTGTCCGAGTGCTTGTTAACTACGCAAATTATGGTGGCACGCCGCTAAAAAAAAAATAGAAGATTATACTAGAAAATCTGCAGTCTATATATAAGCAACAGCGGCTGGCTTAGTTAGTTACACCTGGTGAGACTATAGAGCGCGGATCAAGTGGTTGTTGTCGACAGAAATTACTGTGTTATTGTTAGTGCGGGACTCTTAATAGTTAATATTATTATTGCGTGTGGACAAATTTAACTTGAATTATTGTATGATAGTACCTTGTTGATTTCAAATTGTTATTTGCGACTCAGTAAAGCTGGTAATTAGTGATTTCGTTGGTGTCTGTGTTTCGTTTCCACTGTACCGTACGACGATCCGTGTGACCGTCGTAATAATGTTTTCAAAAAGCAACGACGTCCACTGTGAGTACAGCAAAAAGCAAACAATGATCTTTATGTTTCAGACCTGCTTAAACGGTGATCGAAACATAATGAAATAAACTATTGTCAACAAACCAAGCGTCGATTCTGTCAGTATCGTTAGTTAGAAACAGTATGGCTAAGTGTGTGATAACGTCAGTCAGCAGTAACCGTCGCCAGTTACACATGATTATGGCAGTTTGTAAACTGCATTTGCAAGTTGAGCGCAGTGTATATACAACGTTATGATTAGAACTTGTTACAAGTACATACTGTAATTACGTGGCACGCGGGACTAGCGACGACAGGGCGATAACCGGCTGCAGTTTGCGTGTAGGCATTAATGAGCCCAGCGCGTGATGAGAGCTCTATAATTTACTGCGATTAGCTTATCCGCGGCGTGTGAGGAGGTGTGGAATCGATACAACTTGATTAGCCAGCTCGGTAGCAATTTAAAGATTTTCATGGACGCATTTGGAATATGACTATGTGTTTTTAATGTAATAAATGTAATATAAAGTAATGGCGGTACCTGTGTTGATGTACGAAAGTGAATCGTGGACACACGCCCAAAATCAGAGAAATCGAATTCAAGCTGTTGAAATGGAATTCTAAAGTAGAGTCAAAGGATGCAACGTAAGAGATTACATAAAAATACAGACATGAGGCAAAAGCTGAATATATACTCGATAAACGATAAAATTAAACAAAATGAAGAAAACTGGATACCACACATAAAGAGGACGGGTGACTGAAGAATACCAAAATAGTGAATCCAGTATGAGCCTATTGGTGAACGAGATAGAGGGAGACCAAGAAAACGTTGGCTGTGAAGACGGAGCAGGCTGCAGGGGCTGGAGGCCTAATGCTTGAAGTGAAGAAGTAGAAGTAAAGTAGAAGTGGAAGTGGAAGCGGAAGCGGAAGTAGAAGTAGAAGTAGAAGAAGAAGAAGAAGAAGAAGAAGAAGAAGAAGAAGAAGAAGAAGAAGAAGAAGAAGAAGAAGAAGAAGAAGAAGAAGAAGAAGAAGAAGAAGAAGAAGAAGAAGAGAGGTTGTGTTCATCTGTCTATCTGTTTGTTTATGTAATTGATAAATCGATGACATTAGTAGAATACATTATTATATACTGAAGTATGTATTGATAATAACAAATTTTTATTAACACATGTATGAAACAGTAGAATTCATATTAGTTTTATTGGTTATGCAATTTTTAAATATAAACTTTACGCATGGCAATGTAAAAGTCACCAAAATTAAATAATTAAAATAATTATCGCAAATTTCTGGGCTGTTAGGCAGTACTGTAGATTGTCTAGGTTACTTTCAACAGTTGCATCTCTACCGATGACTAACGTCTTCAGTTTCGCGAGAAGACAGATCACAACACTCGCTAACGAATACGAACAAATAAACAAATATTGTTCTGTGCCGTTGAGGCACTTTTGTTTATACACGTTTTTAAGGGCCTGGTTGGTCATCTTGGTCATAGAAGTGCCTCAACGGGACAGAACAGTTTTTGTTTGTGTTTGTTAGCGGGTGTTGTGATCTGTGTTCCCGCTTCACTGAAGATCTCCTTATCGGTACGGTCGAAACGTCTGAAAGTAACATAGGCAATCTAGACCACGGCCTAACAGCCCGGACATTGTGACAACGTAAACGCCGCCGCCGGCCGGGAAAGCTTCCGTTCCAGTAAAATAATATTTAACTAATTATATATTTGACACTGTTACCACATGTAGATGTCCTCTAACAGCCCAAGAAAAGTGTGTTAGCGTAACCGTACACCGGGCCGAAAAACTTCCATTTAATTCAAATAATATTTAATTATTTAAGTAATTAACATTTTTACTTTATATCGCTGTTTAACACAACTCTCTTCTGTAAAGCTTTGATACCAACACACAATCTGTCTGCGAAACTCCCAAACCCGATTCAACACCACTAACTAATCACGTGTATTTATTTCAACTATGGTTACTCCTATGTGGCGTAATGTCGGTTAGGAAGCACAATACCAGATTAAGCAAGCAATATGTAGCGTCAACTAGACTTTTCCAAACTGTCCTGAACTGGTCCGGAATGTTTTCGTCTTCTTATCTGGCGTTACAGCCTTTGGTGGGCTTTAGTCTCCTCAACAATACTCCTCCATGCTTCTCTGTTCTCCGCTCTTCCTCACCACCCTTTGATTGCTATGCTAGCAAGATCTTCTGTTACGTCATCCAACCATCTCATCCTTGATTTGCCTTTATGTCTAGTAGTATATAATCTTCCCTTCAGCATTCTTTTAGACGTTCTTTCCTCTGAGATTTTTTCCACATGTCCCAGCCAACGCATTATCTGTGATTTGATGAGTTTCACTATGTCTTTTCTATGCGAGAGCCTGTTGTCCAACTGCCTTCTTCTCTCACTGGGCCATCCATAAATTTTAAGCAATATAATGTTTTCGTGGCAAACATTAGAAAAATAGAAATGAAGTCATTAAGGACAGAATGAATGTAAAAAATTCAAGTGTTGATTTTACCCAAACGAAAAAATTATGGACACAGGAAAAGAATGGGACAGGAAAGATTGCCAAGGAGAGTTATGGAATGGACCCCACCATGAAGAAGGAAAAGAAGAAGACCACCTTTCACCTGGATAAAAGAAATTTAGACTATATTGAGGGAATGAGAAATTAAAGATCTTTTTGGATGGACAAGCAGCATATAAAAATGAGAATTCAGTCACTTGTGTAATCTTTGGTTCCGCAAAATGCGTAAACATTGTACAGCCGGAATAATAAAATAAATAATGTTTTCGTCTGGTTGCTGTTTACTCATTACGTGGCAAGCGCCACGTAGTACGCAAGTGCACATGCGTCTAGACACTTACGTTGTTCTGCATAACAACATACGAATATCTACAAATAGATAATACAATGTAATTGCAAATTTATTGGCATCCGTGTTTATTTATGTGCGTTATGTTACGCTATGTTCTGAAGTGTCTAATGGTATTTTACTATTATATATTACGTGCTTACTTGACACTATCCTTTTATTCTTAATGTACTGATGTCCAGTAATCCGGAACCAGTGAACGTCCTTTTCTTGCTGTCCAACAAAGTCCATTCTAGTTTTTCCTTCAGATTACCCCTTTTGATCTGCAGCTCCTGTCTCTCTCCGTTAGAGTTTTTTTTTATACGGTTAATAATTGTTGACAGTACATCGTATTTTCAAAAAAATGGGCCTAACTTTTTATTTTATTTTTTTATTTTTTCACTTAGTTATGTTGCAACTAGTTACAAACTATCATAATTCAATTTTATTTCCAACAACTGTGTATTTATCCTATTAGTTTTAGGAGTTTTATTTCCTCGCCCGTTCTCACCAATACTTTACCGTTCCTCAACCTATCAGTCCATTTCGTTTTAATTATTTTATTTTAATTATTATAAATATCTAGTTACCTTTTTCCACTTTGCATCATTTTTCTGTTTTGTTGACAGCAGTACTTCGTGTAAAAATTAGTAAAAAATTTACTCATCTCTGCATTAACGAGACATGCCACAGTTATACGGGATAACCTTCTTCTTGAATAAGTTACTAATGTATTCTGTTTTCAAGGCTTTCACTGCAGGCGTCAATATTGTAGGATAATAAACTCTGGGTTATTGGGCCGCGGTCCACTAAAGTTATTATTGTAGGACGTTTCGGTCTCACATCAGCAGACCATCTTCAGTGAGTAAAACGATTCAACACAATTGACACGATGGTCTGTTCCACGGCCGGCGTCACAACTGTTAAAGTTACTATCCGGGCTGTAAGGTCGTGGTGTTGCAGAGTCGTCACGCCGATAGGTGTTAGTCGCTCGACCAGACATTTCGGCCTCACCTCTGGAGACCGTCTTCAGTGTAAGGACTGTGATATTTTAATAATTATTTTAATAATAATACTGTCAATTATTTTAATAGTTGAGACGATGTTCGTCACTAACGATAGTTCTGAGATTACTGTTCTGAGACGAACATCGTGTCAGTTGTGTTGAATCGTTTTATTTACCTCCAGAGGTAAGGGCGAAACGTTTGAAAATAAGAGCCTTAGTGGACCGCGGCCCAGTGACCCGAAGTTTATTTCCAACAATACAAATACACCTTCTTCTTCTCTTCTTATTTTAATCCTCTTCTACCGCAAGATGTATAGAGGTTGAGCAAAGGTATCGCCACCGTGGTCTCTGTATGGCCATGGCCTCGGCTTCATTTCACTGCATTTCCAGCCCCTGCAGAGAGCACCACACGTTGTCCTCCCAAATCACTCTTCTCCGGCCCCTTGGTCTTCTTCCAGCAATTCTTGTCTCATACAGTTGTTTTGGAAGTCTATCCCCTTCTATCCTCTGAACGTGTCCAAACCAGTGCAACTGTGCTTTCTTAAGTTGATCTTCCAAAGGTACTGTCTGAAGACTTATTCTTATAATAGTGTTCCTGAATCGATCTCTTCTTGTCTTTCCTTCAACCTTCCTGAGGTACTCTTCTCTGTAGCTTAGAGAGAATTTAGATGTTTCTCAGTTAGAGTCTAGTTTTCAGCCCCATAAATAAGAATTGGGACACACGCGTTTGAAAATAGTCATCTTAACTTTCTTTGAAATGTTAACAATGAACTTGGTCTTCGGTGCATGGAAAAGTCTTGAGCCACTGCTTATTCTTGAATTAATTTCCGCATTGATTTTACCATCTAACATTGCAACTAACAGATTATTTGTAATATTAACATGTAACGGTAAGTGCGCGCAACGTGAACACATAAAGTTATTTTTGCTGTTGAATGTCCTTGTAATGTTTTCTAAAAACAAATCATGTAATCGTATGTTTGTTTGTTGTTTGTCATTGTTTGTCACATAAGCGCGGCTTAGGATAGGCGTCGACAGAAATAGACGAAGAATGTTGTTGGTAACAAGACGCTGAATATTGGAAACAGAATACGTATAATGTTTACATCGTCGTCGTCGTCGTCGTCGTCGTCTCGTCAGATTTGTCCTTTGTTATTATCGTTGTGTTTTGTATCACATATACGGGCTGATTCGTTTACTTTCTAGATTTACAACTGGCACATCTCAGCTGTGTTGAGTGCCTGTTACAGTCTGTTGTATTTACCTATATACTTTAGACGTGGAAACATCACATTTTTTTGTAAACACGTACATATTGTATTAGTTTATTAAAATATTTTGTAAAGAAGTATTTGTATTTTTCTATTTAAATGTATATAATACGTTTTCCTATTCATCTAAAACTGAAACCGATGTAAAGAACGCCCGGATAACAAGGCTGAAATAAAATAAAAGAAGCAAAGCCCGATCAGACATGAAAGTTTTCCTGTTCCAAAATTTCGGTCCACCACGTTCCTGTTTCTTTTCTATCCACCATGTCAAAAGTACTCTCAGGAAATCGAAACGCATTTTCTTCTTCTTCTTCTTAAGGCTGTGGACCTTACGATCCGTTGCCCACTCCTTTGTCCGACCATATTTCCTTTGATTTTCCAATATTCCGCCGTCTTTTTAGATTATAAACCAAAATTTGTTTTGGTATCCTGTTCTTATGCATACTTTCAACAATATCTGTCCAATCCTGTCTGTATTGCTTTATCCTTTTTTTAGGTTGTATATTCCAAGGATGTTTCTTATATAATAATTTCTTTGCGGTCCCTCCGTGATACTCCTAGTACCGATCGTAAAAATCTAATTTGACTTTGGTTTTTACGTTGAGTGTCCAAGTCTCACTGCCATAAAGGCCGGACGGCACTGCCACCACTTTATAAAATTTCAAAAAGAGTATCTCTACTGATCTTTCCATTCAGTGTTCTTCTTATCGTTCTGCACATGTGATTAAACTTCTCTTTTTTTTGACTACATTTATCCCACCAACATAAGACAAGTCACATCCTAGGAACCTGAATGAACGCACTTAATTAGTTGATCATTCAGTACTAGTTTACACCTTACAAGAAACCAACCTTTCAAAGCCATGGACATAGTCTGAAATCAGAAATTTCCAGACCATACGTCCTGATTATCTGCTGACATACTTTCGTATCACGTAATCAATAGTATAACGCTACGTAAGTGCTGGGACGGGAGTGTTTTCCTCATTGTTTTCCCACTATATTGGAGTGGGACAAAATAAATTTGTTGCAGTTGGACAAAAGTTACAACGCTGAAGTAGAGGCTATCAAAGTGGAGTGCAAAACCTCGTCTGGAGGCCAAATTCCTTTTCAAAAGCTATCCTTCGAGTGGACTCAAGGTCTGCTATCCAGCCAACATTGTCTAATACAGGAGCAACATCTAGGAGCACACTGGAAGCAAGGCAACTCACCACGCAGCTTACATCACTTAACAAGGAGATAGTTTTCCAGTGGATCCCATCTCACATAGACAGAAAACGAGACAGCGGACATCTTAGGTAAGGGAGGGATAGAGATCTACCACTGGGAAAGTACCCACGACTTTAGCCACCCTAAGAAGACTGGTGACGACGAAATCAAACTCTCACTTCCTGGAAGAAGCAAGAAAAGTCTCAAAAGGAAAAACATGGTCAGGGATTGAACAGTTATGGGATAAAAACTGTAGAAAACCCAAGAAGGAAGCAGTCACCATTTTTAGATTGAAAACTGGCCATGACTATCTCTCAGCGAATCTCTACAAATTAAAAATTTCCGCCAGAGACGAATGTGTACTGTGCAGGAGAGAAGACTCAAAAATGAACAAAAATCGTCTATTGTCGTGTGTAAAGCTGAACCGGGAAATCCAAGAACTTGGAATTTACAGTGGTCTTTACTGGGAAGCTCGCTACAAATCGGTTAAATGTATCAAAGAGGAGCTATTGGAAAACATCAACAACAACAAAACGATGCGTACGAGATCGCCTCCAATTCTTGCATGTTCTGGTCCCTGAACAGTTCGGCCTCCGTTCAAACTACAGTGGAAAGGTAGAATGTATAAAATAAACGGTAAAAATATCGTCTTTCCTCCTCCCTTTACCATAATAGGACAAGTGGAATATATAACAGGCTTTGGGTGTTGGGGCCAAGCAAAGTATAGGTTATTTCTGGATGTAGAAAATACCTTTCCCAATGCGCTCGTATGCAAGTTCGCCAGAAATATGTAACGGTTTGAAGTGTAATAACACAGTAATTAACAAGAATTAATTTTTATAAATTTTCTCATCATAAACACGTATGTTTGCCATTACTTTTTCTGCAAAAGAAAATATTATAAAGCAAACATTAAGTACGGAAAGTAACATCTTTGTTTTCGCCAACACACTGCTGAAAACGATCTACGAGGGTTAGTTGAAAAGTTTGCGGAGCGACATCTTTTAATGGTAGAATTAAAATCTTTTGTGAGCTGCAAGACGTTTATTTCATGGGAACACCTGTTAATTTCCAGAAAAATCTCTGAATTTATTCACTCTTTACCAGCTGTTAGAAAATTTCCTGGCACGCGTGTTTTTAAAATGCACAAAATCAAACATCGTATTGTGATGAATTCTCTGTTAAAAACGTTGTAGCGCCCATGGAAAATCAAAACAAAATTGTAAATGTGCGCCTTCAGAAACAGCGGTAACTGAAGCACACTCGAATTTAAACGTGGTCGTACAAGCACTGAAGACAATCCCAGCAGTGGACGTCCAAAAAGTGCAACAAACAATGATATTATTGAACAAATTTCATAGGGTGTTGGAAGACCGCAGACTGAAGAGTAAATGACGTTGCTGAAATTATAGGCATCTCATATAAGCGTGTGCATTATACTTGGTGTGAAAAATCTTTGTGCAAGATGGCTGCCACATCTGGAGTTATTGCATTCTTGGGCGTCCAGGGCGGGTGGGACGCCCACATCTTATATCTTGTACGACCACGTTTAAACTCAAATGCCTACTTACAAACCGTTGGTTTTGAAGTCGCAGCATCTCCTGACACATTTACAATTTCGTTCTGAATTTCTGTTGGCGCTAAACAATTTGTAACAAAGAATCGCACCACGATGTTTGTTTTTGTCGGTTTTTCAAAACACGCATGACACGTCAATTTTAAACAGCTTCTAAACAATAAATAAATTGATAGATAGATTTGTAAATTAACAGGAGTTTACATAAAATACAAATCTTACAGCACACGCAAAATTTTAGTTTTACCGCTAAGTTACAGATATCGCTCCGCAAACGTTTCAACTGATCCTCGTATAAAACTTATCACAGACTAGAGCACGGATTTTAGTATGGCAGTTTCCTTGTGTTGAATTACAGCCCTTAGTTCTGGCAATGAGCGTGGTTTCTCTATGTAAACATAGTTACTAGGCAAAATTGGAAATGGAAGATCAGCTGTGTTAAAATATAAAAGCACTATAAAGAAGACAATCTAGAAGCTAAACAGATGTAGGCCTAAGTAATTAGTGTATGTATTCAAGCTAAACCTGTGAATATTATAGTAGCTGCAGCATATTGTTTGCCACGATTTAAACTAAAAAAAAGAATTTACCGGACTTTTCCTAAAATTAGGAAACTACTTCATGATTGGAGTTCATTATAATAAAAAAAAATGCCTTATGGGGTTCCACATTAGGTTCCTTTTGTGCATCCGATTTATATCGTACGATAAGAAACGACAGAAAGTTGTACGAAATGTAAAACAACAGAAACAAGTGGGCCGTTTTATGAACTGTCGAACGATAACTTTATCGTTCCGAACTCTGAAACGCATCAGATAAAAATTCGGACTAATTTTTGTCTAGATACATGGGCTGTAATGGTACCGTTTATGCACTCGCTCAAGTTTTGTTTCGTATGGGTTTTATACATCAGTGCTACCAATCTTTCTGCCTAGCGTGGGCGAGGCAGTTGTGCCAACTAATCAATGGTATTCAGGTCGTGGTGTGATTGTCTTAATTTTATTTTGTAAATATGGAAGACATTAATACAGAAAGGGTCATTGACGAAATCCAGAACAGGAGAGTACTATGGGATCCCGTTTTAGAAAATTATAAAAACAGAAATTTCAAGAAGGTTGAAGCGTCGTCTAGATATTGTGTAATAATTAATAGGGTGAACATCCCGTTTCCTTTCCCTTCTTCTCTTCAAAATACAACATCCGCGGATCCGTTTTCAGTACTGATGATGGCAACTTTGAAAGCGTTTGATCATGCCTTCTCCCTACATTTTTCACGCACGATAGTAATCTGATGCAAAACGTATCGTACGATATAAATCGGATGCTTAAAACGGCCTTAGACGCCGTCAAGGACAAAGGGCTGTATGATGCAATGAAAGAAATAAAATGTAAGGTACAATCAACTGGCAAATCTACCTAATGGCCTACGAACATAAGCAAGCTTCCTGACTTGACTGACGTCTTTGTAATGAAGGGAGTAACTTCCAGTCTTCCGACTATACTCGGATAGAGAGAAATCATGATGTGGGTTCAGACCACACATGTACTATTCAACTCTAAGTGGGACAGTAAACAGAAACAGCAACCTTGTAAGTCAAATTATAGGTTAACTGACTGGGATGGATTCAGAAAAGATCTTGAAGAAAATATATCTTTATGTATCATTAAAAACTACAGAAGAGCTTGATAAAGAGGCAGAACAATTCATTGGTGACTTACAACAGGCAGCATGGAATGAAACGCTCATTCTTAACTCAAAAATACTGGGGCTTAATATTACATCAGCCAAATTAAAGAAATGGTTACACAAAAAAGAGGCAAGACGAAGATAGAAGCAAACAAGATCACCAGAAACAGAAGGCTGCTGATTAAACTCTTTAGACAGCTTAAACAAGTATTTAGTGAAATAAAAAAAGTCTTAATAGCTTTCTGAGGAATCTTTTTGATAAAGAAACAGAGAACTCTCTCCGGCAAGCAACTAAATATTTAAAATGATTCCAGAACGTGGATCGTTGTCGTTGTAAAATAATTCTATGTTGTTACGACGGTCTACTGATCATCGTATGGTACAGTGAAAAACAAAATACAAGACACCAATTAAGTCACTAATCACCAGCTTTAATTATCACAAATAAACAGTTTGTAATCAACAACACTGTCTCTTACAACAAATCAATTTAATAATTGTTCACACGGAATAATAATGTCAACGAGTATAAAACACAATTGTATCAGAATTGTCCCGCAAAAATATAAAACATATAACACTTTGCCACAACACTTCGAACCGCACTGGAATATGTCGCCACTAAAACTGAACTAAGCGCCGCTGAGTACTTGTATTTATACCCCGCTGAAATTCCAGCATATTCCATACTTTGCACCATCGCTACACTACACTGCAGCGTAATTGATTGCGGGCTTGACCCAGTGCGCGCGGCCGGCAAGTCTAGTAAAGTCTCGCTAACGCATGTTGAGATCACGTACGCACACAACATTACAGCCGGATTCCACTGGAACAGCCGAGAAACACGTAGAATGTTCTGTTACGGTGTAACACTTTTTCCGCATTACGTAACAATATATATATATATATATATATATATATATATATATGCACCGTTACTAATATTTAAATTTTCTATATGTTTGTACACATACATCATTGGGATTTCAGCACGTTATATCGTTATATCTATACTTTAACCTTGGACGACACAAAGGTTACTGTACCGTTAGACAAATTTGGCGTTGAGAGTTATGTTTGATAAGAGTGATGTTAAGCTGCCTGAAGTTTAGTAATTAATTTGACACCGCCAGCCCTTCGTCTGTGTTATCTGGTGGCTGTAATACCGTTTCTTTCATAGCAGGTGTAATTAGTGTGTTCAAATATTTAAGCTCTATAATAAGCTCAGATGGTAAAATCAATGCGTAAATTAATTCAAGAATAAGCAGTGGCTTGAGACTTTTCCTTGCACTAAAGACCAAGTTTATTAGTAAGGCAGAAATTTCGAAGAAAGTTAAGACGACCATTTTCAAAAACACGTGTGTTCCAGTTGTTATTTATGGAGCTAAAACCTAGGCTCTAACTGAGAAGCACCTAAACTTTCTCCATGCTATGGTCATGAGATAGCTCTGGAAGGCTGAAGGAAGAAGATGCAAGAAGAGACTGAGTCAGAAACACTACCATAAGAACGAGTCTTAAGACAGTACCTTTGAAAGGTAAAATTATAAAAGCATAGTTACATTGGTTTGAACGCGTTCAAAGGATGGAAGAAGATAGGCTTCCAAAACAACTGTATGAGGAAAGCATTGCTGGGAGAAGACCCAGGGGCCGGAGAAGAGTGACTTGGAAACAGTGGAATAAAGCCAAGGCCCTGGCCATGCAGAGACCACGGTGGCGAGACCTTTGCTCAACCTCTACACCTTGCGGTAGAAGAGGATTGGAATAATATTAAGAAAAAATTCGTGTGTAAGACCACTGCTAAATTGGATAAATAATTTTATTTCAAATAATCGAGTTGATTTAAAAGTTTGATAGTTCTAAAATATCATGTATATCGATATTAAACCTCTTGATAAATTATTATGGCTAAATTTAATGTTATAATTATTAGTTTTAATTATAATGGAGCATAATATGTGAACATTTGGCAACCTGTTATCATACTATTAACATCTCTTCACTTCTTCTTACTTTCTTGGTTATATAAAATAGTAATTTGTAATAATATAGTAGAAACTTATAATAGTAGTAGTTAGGTAAATTCCAGACGATCTGTGAAACGATCAATCGTATTTTCAGAAACAAGGCACGTTGAGATAAAAAATTAAAGTTTAAAAAGTCATGCCAGACCCTGTGCTGTCCTGTGGGTGTGAGTTACGGACAACAACCAGAAGAGAAGACAGTAAAATACAGGCCTCCGAAGTTACATTTTTGAGAGGAGTTAAAAGATGTTCTAACCTTGTTCGTATAAAGAATGAGGCCATAAGAGAAGAGTTAAAATTTTTTAACTTGAATGAAAAATTAAAAGATTACAAACAACGATGGAAAGAACACTTAGAAAGAATGTCATATTCTAGACTGGCAAACTAGTCTGGAAATACAAACTCATAGGTCAGAGGTGTGTGGTTAGACCCAGGAAGAGATGGCTGGAGGATCTTTGAAGGCGGAACAGGCAGCATTTTGGCGTAACGTGAAGATGATGATGATGAAATTTATAATATACACTGAAATGCGTTACGTTTGTTTAGTAATAATAAAGACTTTTATTGTTACTATGAACAGGTGGCGTCGAGTTTTCAGGAGGGCCCCGTGAAAATGGAAACCACTTTCTTTATACCTTAACTTCTGTTTATATACTTATTTATTTTGTAAGGAAACTGTCATGATATTGACTGAATACACAAGCTTTGCGAGTGCGATGGTACATTACAGCAGTGTACGTTACTGAATACGATATTAACCATCGTACAAATCACACGACGATTCAGTATATTTATTTCTGTGTAACTTGTAATGTTCAATTGAATCGGCGAACCTGAGAAAAGAATGGTTGTAAGCAAGAGTCCATTGTAGCGAAAGTTTACTACGCTAGAGGTAGGGTAGGTTTGGCACATGTTACATTCTGCTGTACATTGTAACGTACAAGGAACATTAAAACACGATGACTTCCGAATTCCGAAATAGATTGTTTTCCCATTTCACCGATTCAAGACTTCATTGCGAGTACAGTAAAAGCGAGTAAGTAAAAGCGAGGTAGTTGCGAGTAAGAGTTCATTACCTCGTGACTTGTTTGGGGGTGCTTCCCTGACCGGGCTTTTGAGTAAGCCAGTGAATTCAGGAAAGTTTCTTAACGTTATACACAGTATTCTGACACTATACAATATTTAAGGATGACAGTCTATAGAAATCGAAGGAGGCCAACCTTGAAAGATGCCAACAACTTTCTAAGGCTTTAGTCACAGCTCTGTTATTATGACTGTCGTTTACTATTATGTAAAGTCATGATGTTCTGTTTAACTTTACTTATTCCGGGCTGTAAGTCCGTGTTCTTCCAAATTCTTCATGTTGATAGGTGTTAATTTACTCGACCAGACGACTGACAAGGTGTACTTCAGTACAATCACACTACTGTGGCAAAGGCGTACTGGCAAAGCTTTTGCCACAGTTCTGTGGTTGTACTGATGTACATCTCGTCATGTTGTCAGTTTTTTCGAAATCCTTACACTGAAGATGGCCTTCAGAGGTGAGTCCAAAACGTGTGGTCTAGTAATTAACACCTAGTCGGATGAAGAATTTGGAAGGCTACGGTCTTACAGCCAGCATAATAATAATTTTAATAGTATTTAATAATAAAATTATGACGGCGGCCGTAAAAGGCTAAGAAACACACTTACTTATTCCATTGCCGCAGTTGATTAGCCTACTTGCAATTATCACTACTATATTGCAGACGTTACATTACTTTATTTACAGATTTCCGTGTTGATAACATATTAACATATTTCTTTTTCTAATAGATCCGTTGCGTCTGTATAGCGGAAGATACATGAAAAAAATATGTCAGCACAATTTTAAGTTTTTCATCATCATCGATCAGTTTATATGCGTCCGATTTCCAAACCTTTCCTCAACTGCTCTGTACCGCTACAAAGGTCTTCAGTTACAGTATATTGACCTCTATTAGTGCCTGTTGAATGTTTCCACCCCATGTTTGAAGAGGTTTTCGTCTTTTCTTTCGAACTGTGGGTACCCCGATTAGATATTTTGTTTAAGTATCATGCAAAATAATGTGTGGAACATTCAGATAATTTACACTATTTCCTCAGTGCCATAATTTTTAACGTGTGATATTGTAGATACCCTATTTTTTAACTTTTGTATTTCCTTGTGCCACCACATTTCATTTGACCTAATAATTGCTTTCCGACAAATTCTTTGTTTAACGACGTCCATATAAAAACTTGTATATAGAGTGGAGGATATACAAGATCCGATTCTTAATCCTTTTGTAAGAGTGAATCCCATGAAGCCACTTGAAACCCTTTGTACAATTTTATTTTTATTTGTGTATACCTGTATAGATATTTCGTAGCTTGAATAATTTCCTTGGGCTAAATACTTTTCAAAGGATCTCCTTTAAAAATATAATGTGGTTGCACACAGACCTCATGCGCAGTAGTCTACGTAACGGTTGTCACGTATTTTTCAATCAGTAGTTGCATTATTCTAAAGCCAAAGAGACACAGAGCCACGCCACTCTGTACAATCCGAGACGTTGCCCAAGTCATCTGGATTTTACTCATCGACATTACACAAGAAGGGATCTTGTTTCAGGCTAAACAGCTCATGAATCTGCAATTGAGTTGGTCGAGTTCTTAATCCAGCAAAAATGTTACACGAGAGCAAATAGCTTAAATTTGGAAATTTCGTGGTTATTTAGTTATATTGTTGAAGTGATTTTAGTCGAAGTTACAAATCTTTAATTGTTTATTATTATTATTGGTAACTATTCTAATAATTTAATTTGTAGTCTTTAATTTATTGCATGTGTACAATACCTACTGGACAATTGTAAAACGATGTGAACTGTTGTACTTGTAGTGTTTTATTTTGTGTAAGCGTACGTAACAACTGTGAGTACCGATTCCTCTGGTGTTCAATATTTTACTCCAGTCTTATAACATCAACATCCACGCAAACGTCGTAAAATATGTTGTCGTTGCTTAAAAAATCACAAACAAAAGATGCTAAATACATATAATAAGATTATATTCGTGTTGAGAAAAGTAAATGTATTTCACAAAGTGAAATCTCATCATCTTAAAATAATCCAACGCTCTTTAGTATTTCAATTAGTTTTCCCGCATCCTTATTACATTAGCTACTGGCATAATAAAAAAAATTTTTTGTGAATTACTTTTCTCAAGTCTGTAAACTAAAAACCTGACGTAAATAGACCTAAAGAATTAATTAAATTGGACTAATGGAATCCTTGTTCCGAAGGGAAAATAAGGGTTTTGACAAAAAACACGTACACCGGTTAACTAGGTTACAGAGTGCGCTGAAATATTCTTCTTCTTTGCCTCTATTTAATACAAGATTCAGAACTGACTTTTATTATGACACTTTATTACGTGCTAGTATTACTTTGTAATTGTTGCATGTCGTTCTTCAAATAATATTAAAAAGTTCGTACAACCACATTTAAATATTAATATAAAGTGAGATTATCAAATTAGAATAACATATGATTAAAATGATTTACAAACAATTTGATTCCGAATTCAATTGTAAAATACTAGTACAGTATATTTTTCATGTTTGTGCTGAAGCGCAACACACACACACACACACGCGCGCGCGCGCGCGCACAAATATATCTGTCTATGCTATTCCCGTTCTTAATTCAATCCTGATGTAAACAAACCCACGTGAAAAATCTGAAACGCTATTGGTCAGGGTCGTTGACACTGTTCACACAGTAATGTGTTACGCGCATTGCAGAATGTCTGTATAGACATGTGAGAATTATCTTGCTACTTAAATCGGGGCACGTCGTTTTAAGACTTCCTCCTTGTCATTTTTGTATCGTAGGCCTATTCTGTATTCTGAATCGCAACAACAGCAACAACAACAACAACAACAACAACAACAACAACAACAACAACAACAACAACAACAACAACAACAACAACAACAACAACAACAACAACAACAACAACAACAACAACAACAACAACAACAACAACAACAACAACAACAACAACAACAACAACAACAACAACAACAACACAACAACAACAACAACAACAACAACAACACAACAACGACGACGACGACGACGACGACGACGACGACGACGACGACAACGACAACAACAGCAGCAGCAGCAAAAACAACAACAACAGTAAATAATAATAATAATAATAATAATAATAATAATTATTAATTATTATTTATTCTTATTTATTATTATTTTGTTATTGTTATCATTATTGTTTGTTTTTATTTCAAATATTGACAGTTTTTTCTGGAGTCTAAAAAGGAGGAGTATATTCTTTGCCGCGTACGAACACTGTTGCCATCTGTGTTACTACTGTCTTTCATATCCCATTACCCCATTATCATATCCCACAAATCAAAGAATATTTACAATTTTGGACTGGTTTGTTTTGTAAAAATGTAATATTATATGGCATTTAATTATACTTTTTAAGAAAAAAAGTCGTCCACTGGTATTAGTTTACTATTATTTTCCTTCACTGGAAAAATTGCATTGGTAAATATGAGCGTGCAGTAAGGATATAAAAAAAAAATTGGGAGAAACTGACAATATTTGAGAAAATAATAATAATTATTATGAATAGTTTTTCAAATATTAACTACTTCCGCAAGTAAAAAATTATTATTGTATTTTCACCTGACGCACGTTTCACTGTTCACATCAGTATCATCAGAGGTTTACAAATGAATAATATGATATTATATTATATGATGATGATGATGTTTATGATGATATGTCTTATTCTTAGCTACATTGCTGTGGTTACTGACGAATACCGTGTCAGTTGTGTTAGATTCGTTTATCACTTCGGCTCCAGAGGTGAGGCCGAACCGTCTGAGATTAACATCTTTCAGAATAATAACTTCAGTACAGACCACAGCCTAATAGTGTGGATTTTAATTTCAAGAATGATGACGCCGATCGTGAAAAGCCCCAAAGATAGGTTAGTGTGACGTTATTCATTTGAGCAAGCCCAAAATAAGTGCAAATTAAACTTTATGTTTTTACTTTAAAATTAAACCTGGTAGTCGTGGGACTACCGGTAGACATGGAATCATGGGCAGACTTGTGGTTTGGGAAGGAGTGAAGGGTTGGTTAAATAAACAGCTGCATAAGTTTCAATGTATTTTATTTATTCAGAATTTTCAGAATTTACAGAGTCACCTAACGCTAGTTGATGGAATATGGAGCGATGGTAGCTGAAGTACGATACGAATATCTGGGCGAAGAGTTGCATATATTGAAGAGAGATATGAGGACTTGTGAATTATCTGCCTCTTGATGTTAACGTTGATGGCGTAATCGTCTTCGAGAGTGCGAGGCAGCACGTTAACCATGTTGTCCTACCTTCACTGGCATATTTATGACTTGGCCCACGATCCCATACATACCGTCTACATAGCGGAGCCGACGAATCTGCATGAACGGTAACCGCGGGCATATAAGTCTCTCTTCAACGGGATTCAGAGGCGGCAAGTTTGGCGGGATCGGTGGATATTGGAAGCCGTATGATTTGCACAGCTGCGGTACGTTGCCTTGTTTGAGACTTGCAACACACGTAGAGCACACGCCTTCCATATTACTCGCACTTGAGTACTCGTTCGCTCCGAACACTGTGGCCAAGAGACTTATGGATGATGGTACGCACGGTCTTAGATCACTCTTGAACCACAAGCGATCGCAGATTCCACACACCGAGCCGAACGGATTGTTAAAACCTACAAATATATCTGGTCTCGGAAAACCGATTGTAGATGGGGATACATTAGTTAAATCGAATCTGCAAGGACTCTGCATTGCATATATCTACACACAAGACTAAGGTGATAGCTTTTCGTGGAACTGATCCCGTACGGATAAAAATTGTAATAGATAGTACTGGCCTGGAACAAGTTAGCAATTTTAAATACCTGGGATATAGTGTGTCTTATAATGCATGAAACGACGTTGTGAATAAGTTGCATAAGTTTAACCTTATGCGCGGGACCATTAGGCGAACCCTTAAGTCAGCAAGGAAAGGAACACGCCTAAAATGCTACAAGGTGATGGCTCTTTCCACACTTCTTTATGGGTTTGAGAATCGGACTTTAACGAAAGGTCAGGCCAGTCGCATCCAAGCGGCTGAAATGAGATTTCTCAGGCACGTGGCAGGGTATACTCTCCGAGAGCATAGAAGATACACAGATATACGGCGGGAGATGTATATTATGAGTATCCTCGACAGGATCGCCCAGTATCGGCTGAATTGTTGGGAACACCTTTGCCGAATAAACTGCCGCATCCCCAAACAACCATGGAACTACAAGCCGAGGGGACGGAGAAGTGTGGGACGTCCGAGAAAGCGCTGGAGTGGCCATCTCTAATCTTTTCCTATTTGACACCGGAATAAACCAGTTTTGGTTTAATCCGTGAAGATGATGATGACGATGAAGATGATATATCTGGTATTACTATATGGTGGCTTTAAATTTTAATTTTATATACACGAAAAGTGTAGATATAAAATACAATGTAGAACTCGAATAAACTAAAGCTTGACAGGATAATGTACGATTTTTCATTAGAATGTTCTGTGACACACATTTTGTGACGTGTCAAAGCGGAAGTGTTTCTCTCTCTTTGCACAAGGGATTACGTTATTAATTTTTTATTCACATCCAATTTGCAACCCCAATTTTTCCCCTGAGTTATCGCCAGTTCCCACAATTCCAGTGATGAATATTTTAAATGGTTCCGGTGTACTATAATTTCACTCGACTGTGGATAAACTTTAATCACGTTTTTCATCCCACGCACCGACAAGTCGTACCTCATGTAGCCCTATTGTGTTCCCAATTACGTGTCTGACACGTGTCTATATAAACTTATGACTATAAAGTGAATGAACATGGGTCTACCTGATGAACATAGAACTTTAGGTGGTGCACTTGCAAATTTTGAGAATGTTAACGTATGCGGTAAATTGTTTATACCTACCAACGATAGACTGAAATAACGTCTGAAATCTTAACAGTTGAAGTTTGGCTTTCCATCAGATTACAGCTTTCTGTATTAAATGGCCAGATATTAAATAAGCCTTGCATTTTCAATTCTAGACAGTTTAAATTTAAATTTATGTTCTATCTATAAATATGATTTTATAAGCTAACAAATAACCTCTTTAACATCTTCTCCTTAAGGAATTTTTTTTTGTATCCATCTACGGACTACATGCCAATTGTAATTCTTGATTCCTTGTTCTTTTTTTCTCCAATGTTCATTTATCTTTTCATTATGTCTCTTCTTTCTGTCTTCAGTCTACCTTGAACCTGCGTTTTTCTCTCTCCTACCCTGGAGTCTTTCCATTTTTAACACTTTTGCCCGAAAAACTTCTCTTTTATATTATTCTTCTGCATTTATATTATTTTTCCTAAATCCTTTTAGATTTCTTTAATCCAACTTGATGTTGACATCTTTCCCCACCGATATCTGAAGATCTGTTTTGTTAACCTATTGTTTTTCATTCTATATAAATGCCCAAAACATAATAGTCTTCTTTTTCTCATCGTTTTTGTTATATTTTCTATACTTTGATATATTTAATCATTACTTCTTAATTTCAAATCTTATGAAGTTTTTCGTGGGCCCTATATTTTCCTAATAATTTGTCTTTTTAATATTTCTAGTTTGTCTAAATTATAATTCAGTGTTAAGGAAATGCTTATTAATAGATTGTTTTGAAAACTAAAAAAAATTTTTTAATGCCATAAAGACCTCATTTTTTACAAATTTTTAAGTGTAAATGTTTGCACATAAACTATTCGTGTCTGAATTATACTTATTTTACAATAATTCATCTCAGAGATGAGGCAGAGACTATTAGGTATTCGAATACACCGTTGAAGACGCTTTGAAATCCACCGTCTTTGAAGACGCTTATTGTCTCTGAGGAGAATTGGCGGACACCGTGCCAAGCTAGAACCTGATGACGGCCTTCGATGTTGGGGCCGAAACGTTTGTCAATAACGACAACACTGTGGACCGCGGCCTAACATCCCGGCTGATAATAATAATTTCAACAATGTTGAAGCCGACCGCAAAAGCTTAGGAAATTGCACAAATAAGTTGTGTTTGTGCACCAAGTGATGGTTGTTTTACAATTTACAATATTAGATCAATGAATTTGCATTAAATTTTGTGAAAACAATAAGACAAAACCTTCTTTAAAATGTTGGAGAAGCATGTTCGTGGGTCAAGTAAACAAGCGGTTTCCAAATGGTAGAAATGCTTTGCTTTTAAGATGGTTATGAATCAGTTAAAGAAAATGTCAGTAAGCTTCAGACTGTGGTCTTCTGTCCCATGATTTCTTACAAGTAATAAATAGTAGATTGATGAAATAAATAAAGTGTATTATTTGGTGACTTGGAGTCCCTTTCGTGGAATTATTCTTAGTGGACGGACAGTTTTATGGAAGGAATGTATGGAATTTTATGGAAATTTGTATGACGACAATGCATCAACTCACATGTCATTAAATATTCAAGACGTATTGCGCTAAAGTAACCCACACATATTATCGCAACCGTCATATTTCCAATATATTGGCTCTACGAAGTGTCTTCGTCTTCCTGAGAACGGGAAAGAATAAAATGTCAATGTTTTTCCGTCATCATTCAACACACAAAACAAAAATTGCTGTGAAAGCTCAAAATTGCTCAAAAAGTGTATTCTAGAAATGATTCGAAGACGCAAAAACCACTGGAAAAAGTATGTTATGTCCGGTGGAGATTACGTTAAAACGCAACATAAAAGTACAGATGAATCAAGATTTTAATATTTCCAATAAATAAAAATTGTATGAACGTTTTGACAAAACCTCATTACCTCGTAAAATTAAAAAAGAATTCTATCTTGCCGTTTTTAACACATAATTAATAATCTAAAGTGCATTCTACTTTTTTATATTTATACATCTATGTAGAATTTAATTTATTTGTGAAACAAGCAGTAATTCAATAAATCAATCGTTTGGAGCTAATTATTTAATCTTCTTACGAACTCCTACATTTGTCATAATAATTAATCGATTATTAAATTATTTCAATAATAAAAAAATATAAAGCTGAATATTTATAATTTTGTTGCAATTATTTAAAGTAGAATTACCTCGAAAAATGTCACTAAATTTCTCATGCATTTAAGTAAGACTAACTTCGATGTTTATGCATTCTGACGTTTGTACGTTAGTGGAAGCTACCATTTGAAGACACAAGGCGGCGCTCAGTCAGAATCGGTTTGTAGCACTTTCACAGTGGTAATGGAATACCTGGCAAAGTAAAAGGGATCCATTTGAATGCGAATAAACGCGGGGAATGAGATTCCTTTTGAAGCCAGCCAGTCTATGAAAGAAAACATTCACTCACTGTAGGTACTTACGTTTCACACACTTTCGCATTTATCTTATGAATTTATAACTTCCACTCGATGTTCCTTAAGATCTACCGCATTTAAAATTAAACATTCAGCTAGCTGTCCTATCTCTCTCTCTCTCTCTCTCTCTCTCTCTCTCTCTCTCTCTCTCTCTCTCTCTCTACGTATTTTTCCTCTTACTGTTCCTCAAAATGTCGTTGTTTTATCTTAGTAAAATTTAGCAGATTACAATAAAACCATTTCCTTATCTAAAACAAGAATTATGAATTTTTCTGGGGCAAATCATATTAAAACAGAGATTGTCATACAGGACTCGCCAACAGAACAGGTGCCAGATTTCAAGTATCTAGAGTGCAGCATTACATATGAAGATGATAAGGAGGTTGAAAAGAAAATTAGTCTCTTCCAGTCGCTTTGTAGATGTATCATTAAACACTCAAAGAAAAAAAAATTTAAACCTGGTAGTCGTGGTACTACCGGTAGACATGGAGTCATGGGCAGACTTGTGCTTTGGGAAGGAATAAAGGGTTGGTTAAATAAACAGCTCTCGTCGTCTTAATGTTCTCATCGTCTGTTTTCTTGCTAGCTCGCTCGATCTGAGTCGCTTTGGGGGCACGCCGGATGACCCAGGTATCGGAGATGCGGGCCGCTTGGGCGCTGACGGGGTTTCGTAAATCTTCAAATGGTTGCCATTTTCTAAGTTCTCTGCCGATTTCTTTGATTTTAGTCTCAAACGATAGGCCTGTTGACACTCTGCATAGGATTTGCCGGTTTTCGGTTTGAAATTTTTGGTTCGAGTTTTATCGCGATTTTTAGGTCGAGGCATTTCAAATTTTTGAGTTCAAATGTTGTTATTATTTTCTGTGAGTGCTTCTGGTACTCGGAGTTGGTGTTATTGGAGAGATGTAGTTTTGAGGATCACAACGTACTTTTTATTTTCGCGATCGGACTTGTAGTTCCCGAGATATTTAAGTTTTAGTGGAGCAATTTAGAAATTTTCGGCGCAAAAACACCCTCACGCAGACAAAGCCTAGAGGCGACTGAAGCCAGTTGTCAAAATTCTCAGTACTATTGATGGAAGGAGGCCGAGTGACTCGATCACCTGACACCTGGTATGCTGGGATTGGTTGAGCGGTTCGTGAGATAGTGGTATGCCGAAAGTACATTTGAAACATAACGGTCGATTTTCGCGAAACGTGCGAGTAAGACATTACATACCTATGGATTCCATGTCAAAACAAGGAAAGAGGCGCAATTGAAATATTATAATGTAATGGCCATACATAAGCTACTGTACGTAGTGAGACTTGGATTAGAAAGGCCAATGCTATATATAGAATACAAAGAGCGGAAATGAGGTACTTGAGGACTGTAAAGCAGCATAATACAAGAACGAAAAACGATAGCAGCAAAGAAACAAACAGCTGATAACATAAGTTATTCCTGTGCCATGAAATAAGTTCATTTATTGGTGACACAAGCAAATAAGAGGTGTGAATAAGCAAAGTAGGAGAATCTATGTCATGTATAAAAGGAGTGTTTACAAATATTCAGGAAACATTTTGAGAGAAGTTGGGAAATTAATAAACTAAATATAAATTCTTCAAAACAAACACAGTAGCGTGCTATTATTGAAATGATTATAAAGCGGTCTGTTAGGCCGTGGTCGGCTGCTACGTAACAGCGACATACAGCAACAGCTACGTAACAGCAACATACAGCAACAGCTACGTAACAGCGACAACGTTGACAACGTTTCAAATCCCACCCTCGGGGGTCATTTTCGGGCGGCAAGAAGCGACAGGGTGTTGCTAAAAATATTTACGGCGGATTACGGCCGAACGATACTAGACAAATTTTCCCGGCAAGAGCATCAGATGGGCGGCCGGTAACACGAGGTCATCTTTATAACCTCGGCCACCAAGGCTCACAGTGTCTTCACCTAGTCGCGTCCCAGAAGGGTAGTTCAATATACCATGCACGCTTTTTGATATTATTGCCACCGGCCGTGTGAGCTTACTACAAAAACAGTAGCGTTATAGCTAATGTTACTTTACACATTATTAATTCAATCACTTTCTGCTACAGTCCGTTTCTTGATGTATATAATACTTTAATATTTACACTAAATTTACCCAAGATGTTTTTTCTATTTGGGACATGTTTCGAGAGTTCCTGTTCTCTCATCTTCAGCCTTCGCCATCTTGTTTCTGGTGAAGCATTTGTGTGTTGGCTGCTGGATGTTATTAAGGTTGTTTGTTGGTCTTTGGTCTTTTAAAGTTGTATTATTGTGTGTGGTTGTGGTACATGTTTTTCTATTTTGTGTATTTTCGATGTTGAGTGCTTTGAATATTGTGTCATGTTTTGTATTGATTTGTATTTGTTCTGGTATAACACAAAACAAACTAATACCAGAACAAATACAAATCAATACAAAACATGACACAATATTCAAAGCACTCAACATCGAAAATACACAAAATACAAAAACATATACCACAACCACACACAATAATACAACTTTAAAAGACCAAAGACCAACAAACAACCTTAATAACATCCAGCAGCCAACACACAAATACTTCACCAGAAACAAGATGGCGAAGGCTGAAGATGAGAGAACAGGAACTCTCGAAACATGTCCCAAATAGAAAAAACATCTTGAGGTAAATTTAGTATAAATATTAAAACATTATTAATTATATATTAATAAAACAATTATGTTAAACAATTTATCAGCACCAACACCTACGTTTTGTGTCTACGATACGTTAATTGTTCTTAACGTATAATTGCGTATAATTTTATAAGTTTGGTAATCGGAGGAAACAGAAATTGTGTTACAAAATTTATATACTAATCTTATAACTGTTTATAGATTATTATACAATAATTTATATAATTAAACTTTTAATAAAGGTTATTAAAATGTTATATAATGGAACACAGATACAGATAAAAACCAACAGTTTGTCAGAGCCCATTGGAATAATCCAAGGCATTCGGAAGGGTTGCAGTCTATCTCCTGTTTTATTTAATATTTGTATAGATGATGCCATAAGGAATTGGAAATTGGACGCCTCCAATACGTAGGGAAAGGATTTTATTTAAAAATTTTAATGTATGCAGACAATCTTGTGATCATCCACGAGAATGAAAATTACGTCCAAAGGCCTGTGTTTTATCTTACTGACATTTTGGCAGATAACAATTGCCTTATCCAAAACAAAAGTTATGGCTTTTTCTGGGGCAAATCGTATTAGAACAAAGATTGTCATACAGGACTCGCCAATAGAATAGGTGCCAAATTTCATGTATCAAGTGTGTAGAATTACATACCAAGATGATAAGGAGGTTGAAAGCAAAATTAGTCTCCTCCAGTCGCTTTGTGGCTGTATCATTAAACATTTAAAGAATAAAACAAGGAAAGAGACGCAATTGAAATATTATAATTTAATGGCCATACTTCAACTACTGTAATGTAGTGAGACTTGGATTAGAAAGGCCAAAGATATATCTAAAATACAAGGAGCGGAAATGAGGTTCTTGACGGATGTAAAGGGTTGTTACCCTTATAAGGGTAGATATTATCAGAAATGATCATATTAGAATGGAGGTAGTCATAGCTGAAAGCTTAAATGAGAAAATATTACGGTACAAAACGGAGTGGTTGTTACACGTAGAGATAATGGATCCAACTAGATTTTCAAGAAGAGCCCTTGACTCTCATCCAAGGGGGAGAGAAGTGTGGGAAGACTCCGTAAGCGATGGTTGGATGACTTCCATTGAGACTGGAACAGGTAGCCTAAGCCGTAAAGGATGACAACGACGACGATTTTATAACGTAGTAAAATAATGAAGACGATGAAGAGATATTAGGTCTAACCGGTAAAACAGAACAATCAGTTTTCAAAAGCAAAATAGTTGTTACACATGTGGTAGTTTCGACAAAGTGAACAATTATCGTACAGTGCGACGTGACAAATATCGTTCTGTTCCGATACACGTAACAGGGGTGCGGTTTCCAGAACACGAGTACACATCGAAAATGTAACATTTGTTTACTGGTAATTGACTGTAGTACATCGGTTCGATGGCATTAACCAAACGAGGCCAATTACTCAAATAGTAGTTCAATAACATTTCCGTTCCTACAGATTTAAAAAACGGTAGCAGTCATGATGATAGCCCGCAGTTGCACATCGTGTTGTTTTACGGTAAATGTCATAAACGTATGCCATAGTTTGTACTCTAATATTGGAAGCTCGTCTATAATTCATACATATGTACTTTTATGTGTGTGTGTGTGTGTGTATTTCTTCTTCTTCTGCACGTCACGGAGTAGGCTCTTTGTCTATTTCGTTTACACAGAGTATCTGTCCATCTCAGTCTCGATCTTCCTACATCTCTAGTACCATATCGAATCGCAACCTTAGGTAGTCGTCCATCCTTCATTCCGTCCAGATGCTGTAACCATTCCCTGCTATACGTCTGGATCTTATCATTTATGGAGAATACTTGTAGCTCTACTCTAATACCCTCATTGCGCAAACGATCCTGTCTCGTGCAACACTTTGTTCTTCTTGCAAACTTCATTTCCGAAGTTTCAATCTGGTATTTAAGCTTATTTGTAGGAACCCATGTTTCCCATCCATGTAAAGTAGTAAAACAGCTACTGCCATTTTTTATAATAATTAAGCCTTTTTATATTATATATTGCAATAGGTGAAATTAGCATATTATTAATTTAACTCTTAGCGTATGATAGCATGTTTCAATAATTGTTTAAGTAAAGACTACATGTTGCAACATTCTATAATAGACAATAAGATACATGACGAAATTGTTAGTTTCAGCTAAATTTTCACAGTAAAAATATAATTAGTGTTGTGAAGTAGTGCGAACATATGCATAGGCATATGGTAAGCGCGCGTGTGCGGGTATGAATAACTATGTTATAAAATAACAATAAAAAACGAATTAAATTAAATAACTTTTATGTAAATAAAATTTCCAACATGAGATTTACACCAGAATCTGCATAAAATACCTGTTTAGTGGTGACATTTGTTAATAAATTAAAGAACTAAATATATGTTTTTTTAAAGAAAATTTTATAACATAAAAGAAAAGAGTAATAAAATTAGACAAGTTTTATTTGCACGTTTAGCTATGTCAGTAGACAGTCTTTTTCAGGAAGAACTTTGTCGTTACTGAAGCCGTATGGGTGACGGAATATTTCGGCCAATGAAATTGGCTAAATCGCTAATTAATTTTGTTCTTCGTAGGATATAATTCAGTTTCGCTTTGAACTCAATAACCCGTAGTCATATCGCTGCTGGTTTATGGCAATAGGTCTAAAAGCACAATTCAAAAAGTTGGTGAGTAAATTAGATATACAATGTGTAATATAATTTATTACAAATATAAAAAGACTAAAGAATAATGATATTATGTTGATGTGATCACAGAAGATTAGTCTCCTTAAAGATAGCAAGAATTATTGTGATACTAATAAATGTTGTCTGAATCTCGGTGTTGAACTTATGGATTGAATTTGTATTCTTGACTCATGGGGAACTCTATTATGTCTTGTATTTCTCTTGAAGGCGGTTTTTCATACATTGCCGTGTATGGCGTGGTACCTATAGCGGGGTGATATGACAAATTAAGGAATTCTTCAGTAGCTAATAAATATTCTTGCCACTTCTTTTGTTGATTATAGCAATAAGTCCGTAATATTCTTCCGACTTCTCGCAGTACCCTCTCTGCTTGATTGCTGCTGGGGTGGTAGACAGATGTCTTGTATGTCTTAATGCCCAACGTATTTAGAGTGTTTCTCCACCTCCAACCCTTAAATTGCGTTCCATGGTCTGTGATTATGGATGCCGGGCTCCCTATCTCTGGAATGTAATGGTTTGTTATTATTCCTAGAGTCTTCAAAGTGGTGGCTCTGTTCACAGGGTATAGTTTTGTGAATTTTGTGAAGTGATCCATCATGATAATAATATATTTGTATCGATGGCATCCGCCACTGCGGGGAAATGGACCACAGATGTCCAGAAAGACCTTTTCCAGTTTGGCTTGTGAGGTAATTAGTATCATCATACCCTCTTTTCTCTCATTGTTGGTTTTCACCAATTGACATATCAAACAGGTTTTGAGGTAGTTTCTCGTCTTTCTATTTATACTTTTTATATGGCAATTCTCTTCTATCGCCTTGATCACCTTCATGGCTCCCATGTGTCCAGGATGATATCCTTTCCGATTGTAGTAGGGATCATAATCTTCCATATCTCTTCATCAAGGGATGTTTTGGGGAATAATATTTCGTTATGTACACAATCAAATTTGGTTATTGTGTCATCTTGGTTGGAGAGACGAAGTTTAATGTGGTTTAACTTCGGGTCGGACTGCTGGTGTTTGCTGATGTCCTGCACTATCTTTTCTAAATCGGATCTGTCCTTAATAATATTATAGATTTTCAAGATGCTCTCCTTTTCGCCTTCGAACGTTTGTTCTTCCAGATTTACTCTCGGCAACACGTCGGCTACTAAATTTTTACTTCCAGGAACATACTCCCACTGTCTATCGTATTCCTGCAGGGCGAGTACCCATCTGGTCAATCTACCATGGCTTAACTTGCATCTTCTCAGAAATGATATAGATTTGTGATCTGTTCGAACGGTCACGGGATATCCGAGGATATACGTCCGAAACTTCCCACAGGCAAAGACTACACTTAGCAGTTCTTTTTCCGTCACGTTATAGTTCTTTTCACACTGGTTAAGGGTTCTGCTAGCAAAGCTCACTACTAGATGGTTTCCACCTTCATCTTCTTGGTACAGTTTTGATCCCAAGCTAATGTTACTAGCGTCACAGTTTAGAAAGAAGGGTCGGTTAAAATCCGGATGGTTGAGCATTACTGCTTCTAAGAACTTCTTCTTAATTGATTTGAAGGTTTCGTCTTGTTCTCGACCCCATCGCCATTTATTCTTGGACGATAACTGGTACTGAAACCGGGCCGTCAGTTCGGAATAATTATTTTGGAACTTCCTATAGTAGTTACACAGGCCTAAAAATGACTGTAGTTGCCTTCTGTTTTTTGGTATAGGGAATCGTTGTATGGCGTCTACTTTTTCTGTTGATGGTGTTATTCCTTGACTGTTTAACTGGACACCCAAGAATTGTACTTCTTTAGCTATAAGCTTGGACTTGTCTAGTTTAAGGGTAACATTATTTTCAGCAAGCTTCTTCAAGACATGCTCCACACGGTAACAGTGTTCTTCCCAATTGGTTGATGTTATTAGGAGATCATCAACATAGACAGTCGTGAATTGGAGCGCTTCTGGTCCGAGTATATGATCCATACAGGCGACAAAAACAGCTACAGAGTTCACCAACCCGAAGGGCAACCTCTTAAACTGATAGTTGCGCCCTTCGAAGATGAACGCCATATATTGCCGGCTTGCTGGGTGCAACTGCACCTGCCAATAGCCGCAAACGGTATCCCACGTGGTAATGAACTTTGTTCCGTGAAATCTCTTCAATATCTCATAAATTTCTCCAGGTGAGGTACGATCGTTAATAATCATTTTATTTATCTCACGTGCGTCAAGGCAAAGCCTTACCTTTCCATTTTTCTTTTGTATAGCCACAATTGGGCTAGTGTATGGCGATTGACTGCTCTCGATAATATCTTTACTTCCATATTCTGGATCTCTGTGCGTACGGCTTCCTTCAAAGATTGTGCTATGGGATACGACTTTCGATTAAATTCTACCGGTTCTCTGAATCGTATGGAACATTGGTAGTTCCGGATCTTTCCAGGTTCGTCCGAAAATACAGCTCGATATTTTTCATATATGTTGACTAATTGATTCAGCTGGTTTTCCTCTAATTGCTCGGTAGTATTGTGGCACTGGAAGTTACGTATCTCCTGAATCTTTTGTTGCCATAGGTCATCCTCCGAATCCTGATGTACTGGCTTGTTGGTGACGATTTCATTAATAAAAATATATTAATTAATTAAATTGTTAATGTATAAGCTGAGAAATTTTAAATTTTTAATAAAATCTCACATTTTAAACTAAATCTTATTGCTATCATTAAATAATAATAATATTTAATAAAAAGTCTAATAGTAAAATAAAAGGGAATACAATTGTACAGAAAGGGTAAAGCTTGTTAATTAATCCTGCATATACAGGCACTGACCAGAATTAACTTGTTTTCTGACCCCTAAACAAACTAAATATAATTGTAAATTTTGTTATTATTTAAATAATTAAATAAGACCACTGTAATGTACTTTGATAACGTCTGTAACTAAGAATATCTCTATTTAATTACTTAATCAAACTTTAGTCCTTTAATTAAATTAGAAACATGGAACTACTTTTATGTTGACTAGTAATTGTCGCGAGATTACTACTCTCCCCCTAACTATTTTTGCCCACTTGCAATGGAGCGCTCACGCCGTAAGCTGCGTACAGCGTTGTTTCGCGACGCGTGTATAATTATGTGAATGGTTGGTTCAATGAATATTTAAATAACTAAATTTGTGCGGCGATGACATCTCTCTCTCAATGAATAAATAACAAACTATGTAATTCATACATTACTACAAACATGAAGGTGATATTCAACTAATAAATAATCATGTGAAATGTATTACTGTGAAACAAACTTTCTATTTATTTATTATAACTACAAGAATTACAACAGTCGTCTAAGATGAGAGTACTCTACAAGAATTACTACAGTCGCCTAAGATGAGAGTACTTCACCCCGAATGATATAACAGACTTCAGGAACTTCACCGTCACCGGATACTAAGGCAACGACAGACCTTCAGGAAACACACCAAGGACCGAAGAACCAATTCTGCAGCAAATACTGAAAACCAGGTGACATGGAGGCTTGTCTTCCATGGTTATGAGTTACTAAAATTATTACCCACAAAAGACAATTTAACTCACCACTTTTAAGACTTTAAAAGACAGACATTATATGTAACATGTAGTCTGTAATCTAATAACACTGGTTATAGCAAAAGAGTAAATGTTTAAACTAAAAGTATTCTTGTTTTGAAAGATTAATAAAGTCCATTCTTCAAATGGCTCAATTGTCGATATTGTATATGGCAAGGTGACCATTATTAACTTAATATATATTCAATCCCGGATCCGTGGAATAAATTAAATAGAAGTACATCATATTTTGAGGGCCCTTATGAAAGAGTAATATATATAATTATACTGTAAACTATATATGTTGAGAACTTAAAATAGAGAACTTTATCTCATAATGTAATAAAGAGATGTCATCTGAGTACCGAGTAAACTGAGTGCATAAATCAACAGTCTCCCCTTCCCAATATCCTGATATAAGAATTGTTTTATTTGTTGTGATTAATTTTCAGCTCGTCACAACGAAAGGCAGCCTGTTTAATTGGCATAACCAATTAACGAGGGTTCCCTACGTTATAACACAAGTTAAGATGTTATAAATTGCGCAACTCTGTTAATTAATTTGCTAATTTGTTTAAGAGAAAAGAAAGAAGTAATTGTGTCCCGATATCCCACACACACAAGCTGTTGATCTATTCACTCATGTATTTTAATATGTGTCCGAATTTTAAATAAAATAAAAATAATAATTATTATTATAGTAAAATAGTATAGGTAACTTTATTTGTAAATATAATATGTGTAAAGTAATATTAACATATTGTACCATGTAAACAAAACCATGTAGGTGCTTGTCTACAAGTTTCATTCATCAACGTGTCAATTTGACGACAAACTCGGACATGTAAATTTCCTGTTGCCGACTGTTTAAAACTGTCATAGTTGCTCTCCCTCAAGTTAAGTTAGACAATACGCCACCCTCTTTGTTTGGTCTATTGTTAATAGAAGCGTGTCTGTTCCTGTGTTTAGTAACCGAAGATTCCCCCTTTTGTCGTACGCATATTCGAGCCTGTGTGAAATTTCTCTCTGTCTCTCAATGTAAAATGATAAAGGTTGTCATAACATTTTAAGTGTTTATTTGTAAAAAAAAGAGTAAGAATACGATTGATTTATATTTTTATATTTTTTGTGTAAAAAAAAAAAAGGGAAGCGTTGTATAGCATTTAATGCAAATAGTAGAATAATTAGTTATAGCCACTCACGTTACAAAAATGGCTGAATTTAATCCTGATCTATTATTAAAAGATGAGCTATGCTACGAAGCACTTTTACGAGGTCTAAAACACGTGAATGTAACCGTGTCGGAATTACGAAAATCATTACGCCAAACCGGATCAGATATACCCTCGCAGTTAGATAGATTGCGTGAACTCGATTATGACGGCGAACGAGAAACCTGTTATGCGAAATATAGGGAACTGATGGTATTATCTCAGAACCTTCAGGACAAAAAATCACCTACTGAAATTTTGCGCGTTACGCAACGTATAGAACATTTAACCCGCCGGTTGAATAATTTATTAAGCTGGCCCGACGTCACCGTAATCCCCGCCGATGTGCAGAAATTTGCGGATGAGGCATTAAGCCAATTACCCATAATTATCAACGACTTACGACGAAAGTCTGACTCATCGAGAATGGAGGAAATTGAGCACTACTTACAAAAATTATATATTTCCCCAGTTCAATCCCCTACTTTAGAACACCCTCTCTCCACCTCGAACCACGAATCACCCACCGTATCGAAGATACAACAGACTCATGAACAAATACCTAGTAGAGAATTAAATACCCTAACTATGTCAGAACCCCCACCGCCTAATGTTCAGCATACTCGCACTAGTAAATATGCTATTACAAATCCTAATGCAACCACCAATCCTTCGAAAAGTATACCAAACGTATATTTTAATGTAGACCTCTACGGAAAGATTTCCCACCCAGTAGAGAAAATAGTTAATGAAATTCCTTACACCGATGGCTTAAGTATCACGATTCTATTGACTTTTATCAGATACCTACTGCAAATAAAAGATCTACAACAATTGAGCGATTGGCAAATACTGCAGGTTATCCTACCCAAATGTAAACCACCTTTACGAGATCGTGTGCTAGAATCATTAAACTCGACTCTTCCAGTAGAAGAACTTCATAATCAAATATTTTATCCCCACGGGAATTTATGAGGAGATCAAAAGAAATACCGTACTTCGAGTACAAGGAGCCCATGAAAGACTGGCCCGCTATATTGCAGACATCAGAGAATCTTCACGTCTACTGCAAGTCGACTGGACTGAAAAACAATTGGTCGATACTATCTTGGTAGGCTTGTCTCCTGAAGAACGCTCCCGTTTAGCACTAATAAGTAGACCCCTGGGACCCCTCACTTTTGCTGACCTTGAACAATGTAGTGTTCACTCGTCAAATGTGTGGTACGCAGATCAGCACAGACATGCACCGGTATCCACAACACCACATAGAAAGGAAACGCAAGCCCTAGTCTCAGATGCAAGAAGTCTACGAGAACGACGACCATTTCGGCGACCAACCTATGTTCATGGCCATGGTAAGTCCAAGGAGCCTCCACCTCGACACGAAACCAGTGAGACCCCGCGTAAAGAATATATATGCTATAACTGCGGAAAACCTGGACACCTCAGTAGAAACTGTAAACGGAAACAGTACAATCAGAAAACTCATTATCCAAAAAACATGTAAGGCAGGGAGATCCGAAACCCTGTGTCTTCCGCAGCATCGTGAAAACAGGTAAACCCCTGAGAGACCACCAATTAAAACAAAATACTAATACAAATAACAAAAGAAAATTAGACCCCTATGTTAGAAAATTTATCGATAAATGTAATTCTATTAGTAAATGTGATTTCAATAAGTGTGAATTACCGTATATACAAGTTGACCTTGGTGTTACATCCACCCTCGGATTAATTGATTCCGGATCAACGCGAAGTTTAATTAGTCAAGAGCTAGCCAATAAATTATTTAAACACAATTTAGTTAAACGCAGTCAATCAGTAAATATTAGATGCGCTACAGCTAATAAGCAAAACTTAATGATAAAACTTATCATAACGTTTAAAGTAAAAATTAAAAATCTAACGTGGTATTTTCCAATGTTGGTATGCGACGAATTAGGACCCGAGTTAATATTGGGAGCTGATTTTATCAGTAAAACAGGAATAATTCTAGACATTCACGATAAGATATTTTACTTTGGATTCGATCGTTCACGGAAATATAACTTGCATGATAATGCAAATAACAGAGAAAGTACTAGCACCACTTCTACCCATATAAAACATCACGAATCTGAATTAGGTCATCTGGAAAGTAAAGATAGACGGAACATACAGACTTTAATAAAACAATTCTCCAACGTCCTCACCCCAAAGTTAGGACTGACGGACCAGATAGAGTACAAAATAAATTTGAGCGACAATAAAGTAATACGTTTAGCCCCATACAAATTATCACCTCCAAAAATGGAAGTAATGAGGAACCAAATTAATAAGTTGTTAGAACAAGGAGTCATCGAACCCTCTACGTCATCTTATTCATCACCCGCGTTTTTAGTACCCAAAAGTAACGACAAACATAGATTAGTTGTGGACTACAGGCAACTAAATAAACGGAGAGAATTTGAATCTATACCACTTCCCGACATCCACAGTGCTTTTCATTATTTTACGAAAGCAAAAATTTTTACCATTATGGATTTAAATCAGGCATTTCACCAGATACCCCTCTCACAAGAATCAAAACGTCTTACCGCATTTGCCGTCCCTTTCAACCTGTACTAATTTACGAGGGTACCCTTTGGTATATCCCAAGGTAGTTCTGTATGTATCAGATTATTAGAAAAATTATTTCATGACATAAAATTTAAATATGTGTATCACTACTTAGATGACATTGTTATCTACAGCGAGTCAATTGAGCAACATCTTAATCATCTACGTGAAGTACTATCCCGATTGGAGAAAGCTGGATTAACCGTTAACCCCAGTAAAGTAAATTTTGCTGTGACACAATTCTCATTTTTAGGTCACATCGTAAAAGCCAACGGAAAGGTAAGCATAGACCCAGAGCGAACCCGTGCCATCAGAGAATTTTTACCACCGCGGGATGCGAAAGGAATAGCCCGATTTTTAGGAATGATAAATTATTTCCATAAGTATATCCCACATCTAGCCGAAATTGCAGCACCGCTAAATACCTTAAGAAAGAAGGGAATTAAATTTGAATGGAATGAGCAACACCAAACCGCATTCGAGAAATTAAAAGAAAGCATCATATCACCCCCCGTACTACAATTAGCCGATTTTACAAAACCATTTGTAGTGCAGACAGACAGTTCTAGTGTCGCCCTAGGTGCAGTAATATATCAGGAAGTAGATAACTCAAAGTTACCTATTAGTTACGCTTTTCGCACCCTGACAGATCAAGAAAAGAAATACTCCGCATACGAATTAGAATGTTTAGCTATAGTTTTCGCTTTTGAGAAGTTCAAACCATTTTTAGAACATAAAGAGTTTTTGTTAGAAACAGATAATCAAGCGTTATCTTGGCTACTAAATCACCCAAAACAGTTAGGTCGTATCGGAAGAAGGGTATTAAATTGTTTTAAATTCAAAGTACAACATATTAGAGGCACCCAAAACGTAGTTGCCGATACACTGTCACGTATGTTCCAGCCTAGTAGTAATACTTACGATAACAAGAGTAGAGAAACGCCGATTATTAATACTTTAATTACCGAATTTCCTCTTGCATTTACGGATTTAGCCCAGTATCAACAACAAGACCCACGTTTGAGTCCAATTTTTGAACAACTTGAAAAAGGAAATAAGTCAGAGAAATACATATTAAGTAGGAGAGTATTATGTTGTAGAATAGCGAACGGAAAATATTTACAAATAATCACCCCTGATATTATTAAACCTATGCTGATGGAATATTATCACTCTTCCACCATTGGAGCACATATGGGAATAAATAAAACCATACATCGAATTCGTAAAGAATATCACTGGAAAAATATGAACAGTGAGATCGCCAATTTTGTGAAAAGGTGTAAGTTGTGTGCACTCAGCAAACCAGCGAGAAACAGTCAAATAAGTCAATTAATCTCAGAGATTCCTGCTACCCCGTTCTCCAAAATTTATTTAGACTTTTCAGGACCCTACCCGCGTTCTAAATCAGGAAATACAATGTTACTAATTTGTGTAGACTCTTTTAGCAAATTCGTCTGGATGTACCCCATGCGGCGAGCCTTAGCTACAACCACAGTAAGTATTTTACAGCATAGACTATTTAAAAGAATTCGGTATTCCTGTCCATCTAGTGTCGGATAACGGACCACAGTTTAAGTCCAAGGCATTCAGGAACATGTGTTTCAAACTAGGAATAGACACACATTACCACTACAGAGTATCGTCCGCAAGGTAATATAGCTGAGAGGTATTTGCGAAACCTAAAATCTGCTTTAATAGCCTACCATGCTAACGATCATACTTCTTGGGACCAGAACCTATCCTGGATACAGTTCGCCTTTAGTTCAGCATATCATGAAGGACATAAGTCTACCCCATTCGAATTATTGTTCAAGTATAAACCTAACCACCCATTATCCACTAAGTGGAAAATACATTAATTGTTACCCCTTGAAATTAGGGATAAAATATTAGGAAAATATGGAATGAAGGCGCGCGCTAATTTACGAACAAACTTAGCGAAATCAAGGAAATATCACGAGCGAAATAATAATAATAATGAAGTAAAGTACCAACTCGGGTGACTTAGTTATGTGTAAAACACACCCTACGAGTAGTGCAATCGATAAGACAACTTCCAAGCTATCATACCGATGGTGCGGTCCTTATCAAATTCACAAATATTTAACTCCAGTAACCGTAGCCCTGTACGAACCCTCTACTCAAAAATATGTACGAAGGACACATATTTCGCAGATGAAAACGTTATCACGAAGAAGGAAATGGTAGAGTGCAAGTTAAATAAATGTAAAAAAAAAGGTATATGTTTTCTACTCAACTGCAAAGGAGTACTTGAGTAACATTTAGCTAGCTAATCGTATAAATAGGGTACGAGGCCTGATCAACCTTGAATCCTATTCATCGAAAGTAGAGCAAAGTAAGAAGTCAGCTGACATCAAATATGAGGAATAATTAAGTAACCAATTACTTAATGAGAAATTCTATAACTAGAATAACTCGCATCTAAAGAAAAACCCGGTAGTAGTCATAAGTAGTAGAGTTAAGAAAATTTAGAATGTTTACAATATGTTTTATAATGTGTGAATTTTATGTAGTATTAGAATTAGTCTGTAAGGTATGATATGTAGATAGTAAGAATAAGCAAGTCGAGACTGACTTGTGCAACTCGTAATTACCTACAGAGAAAAACGGGTGAGAGAAATTTCACACGGAAATCCCCAAACATACTCCCGGTACATTCCTGAACAAATAAGCCGGAGGCTGTGTCTTAAGCGGCGGAGTATGTGACGATTTCATTAATAAAAATATATTAATTAATTAAATTGTTAATGTATAAGCTGAGAAATTTTAAATTTTTAATAAAATCTCACATTTTAAACTAAATCTTATTGCTATCATTAAATAATAATAATATTTAATAAAAAGTCTAATAATAAAATAAAAGGGAATACAATTGTACAGAAAGGGTAAAGCTTGTTAATTAATCCTGCATATACAGGCACTGACCAGAATTAACTTGTTTTCTGACCCCTAAACAAACTAAATATAATTGTAAATTTTGTTATTATTTAAATAATTAAATAAGACCACTGTAATGTACTTTGATAACGTCTGTAACTAAGAATATCTCTATTTAATTACTTAATCAAACTTTAGTCCTTTAATTAAATTAGAAACATGGAACTACTTTTATGTTGACTAGTAATTGTCGCGAGATTACTACTCTCCCCCTAACTATTTTTGCCCACTTGCAATGGAGCGCTCACGCCGTAAGCTGCGTACAGCGTTGTTTCGCGACGCGTGTATAATTATGTGAATGGTTGGTTCAATGAATATTTAAATAACTAAATTTGTGCGGCGATGACATCTCTCTCTCAATGAATAAATAACAAACTATGTAATTCATACATTACTACAAACATGAAGGTGATATTCAACTAATAAATAATCATGTGAAGTGTATTACTGTGAAACAAACTTTCTATTTATTTATTATAACTACAAGAATTACAACAGTCGTCTAAGATGAGAGTACTCTACAAGAATTACTACAGTCGCCTAAGATGAGAGTACTTCACCCCGAATGATATAACAGACTTCAGGAACTTCACCGTCACCGGATACTAAGGCAACGACAGACCTTCAGGAAACACACCAAGGACCGAAGAACCAATTCTGCAGCAAATACTGAAAACCAGGTGACATGGAGGCTTGTCTTCCATGGTTATGAGTTACTAAAATTATTACCCACAAAAGACAATTTAACTCACCACTTTTAAGACTTTAAAAGACAGACATTATATGTAACATGTAGTCTGTAATCTAATAACACTGGTTATAGCAAAAGAGTAAATGTTTAAACTAAAAGTATTCTTGTTTTGAAAGATTAATAAAGTCCATTCTTCAAATGGCTCAATTGTCGATATTGTATATGGCAAGGTGACCATTATTAACTTAATATATATTCAATCCCGGATCCGTGGAATAAATTAAATAGAAGTACATCATATTTTGAGGGCCCTTATGAAAGAGTAATATATATAATTATACTGTAAACTATATATGTTGAGAACTTAAAATAGAGAACTTTATCTCATAATGTAATAAAGAGATGTCATCTGAGTACCGAGTAAACTGAGTGCATAAATCAACAGTCTCCCCTTCCCAATATCCTGATATAAGAATTGTTTTATTTGTTGTGATTAATTTTCAGCTCGTCACAACGAAAGGCAGCCTGTTTAATTGGCATAACCAATTAACGCGGGTTCCCTACGTTATAACACAAGTTAAGATGTTATAGTTTGTCGAGTAGTTTGACAAGTAATTCACCTTATTTTTGTGGTCGAGAAGTTGTCTGGGGTCTAACATCTTGTTGTTAGTTAAATTGGCTACCCAGGTCGAACCTTCAGAAAAGAGTGATATCTTTCCTCGGCACAAGTCGATAACTGCTGAGTTTCTGCGCAATATGTCACATCCTATCATGATGTTGAAAGGTAATCCGGCTGCAACAAGAAATATCATATCCATACTAATGCCCTGACTGTTGACACTTAGGGATACCTGTTTTCTTATGGTCTTGTTCTGTCGGCCGGAAGACCGACAATAATATTAATAATAATTAATATTATTAATAGGTAGTACCGGTAAGTTTTTGTGGCATTCCTGCTGTATCCGGTCCAACTCATTACGATTTATTATAGAGACATTGGCTCCAGTGTCTATCATTACAGAAACAGAAATACCCTCAATTTCTGCAATTATATATATTATTTCATTGTCATTATTATTAATGTTAATTTCGTTTTCTTCTAGCAGGTCCTTACGGATATCTTTCAAATAATTACTGTATATTATTGTAAAATTTTTTCTTTCTTTCTTCAAATTTATTCCTTGGTCAAACCCAGCAGATTGGAGCAGTAAAGGGTTATTGGAGTTTATTACTGCCTCCGTTCGTTTAAATGTTCCGCATCATTCCGGATTAGGCCGTTGGAAGCATCAGCTTGGAGTCCTGAAACTGCTTCGTTTGGTTCAGCACGATCGTCCTGTTGGGCTTCCGTTACAGGTAGTCTTCGTTGATTGTGCAGGCTGGAACTACGTCTGGGCTCGTACTCTCTGTAACGATTACTTCCCTGACTTCCTTGAAAGGTCTCGTAGTCATAATATCGGCTCCTTCGTTGAGGCTGGTACCTCCTCTGTCCACTGCCTTCCGCTCTGATGTAGTTAATATGGGGTCGATATGTCCTGTAATTATTGTTATTACCTCCATTCGGGTAATTCCTGTTATAATTACTATGATAATTGTTATTAGAGGGGTTGGGTTTCCTCTGACCATTTGGAACATAATTACGGTTATTATTATAATAACCGTTGTTGTTTGGTGGACGGTTATTATTATTATTATTGTTGTTGCCCTCATTATTATTAATTCGAGGAACATGATTATTATTATTACTGTTATTAAATCTAGGTACATTATTGTTATTACGGGCGTTATGATTGTATTCGGCATTATTCCGATTTGCGGAATTATAATTATTGTTGTTGCCCACATTCTACCGATTATTATTATTCGAATTATTGGTGTTACTTCTTGGTTCCGGCCTTTCATATCTCCTGCGACTTTGGCGGTAATAATCCTCATGCTCATACATTTCTAAGAGCTCGGTCATTGCTTGTACAGTCTTTATTTGACTGTTTCTTCTAGCTCTTATTATATCTTCCTCATAATGGTATGAGAGCTTGCTGACCAGGCATTCTTCCGGTATTCTGGGCTCTAGATGTTTGGCCACGCACACCTTTCCCAAGAAGTATGCCGTTAGAGTCTGGTTTCCATACGGGTTGTATTTTCCATGACAGATCCCGTCTGTAGCAATATTTTGTGTCGATTCAGACCAATATTTGGCTTTGAATAGCCTTTTGAATTGTTGGTAGTCGGTCACTTCGTCCGTTATCGCCATCCACCAATTATCTGCTATCTCCTTGAACGATTCGTCAAGTACTTCTTTATTCTCCCTCCAGCGATTGCCTCTGTGTTTGGTGAAGTACTCTTCGATTCTGGCTAGGAACTCCATCGGTTTGTTTTTATAAAATCTGAAGTTAATTCCTTCGCGATTCTCGCTGTTAGGACAACTGGTAATGCTTGTCGGTCGACTATGGAACAGGTCTATATCTGTTTGGTTCTGTCGCACCTGACTGTTGATACTGGTCACAGTAGCTTCAATGCCGTCACATTTTTCTGTGAATCGGTCCTGCACTCGCTCCCAGTCTTCACGTGTTTCTTTTAGTTTTTCCTCTAAAGTCTTCCTATTCGTTTCTTCAATGTTGTTAGCCTTAGTGTTTATTTCTGTTCTGATACTCTGTACTTCTCTTTCGGTCTGATTCCATCTTTCGTCAGCTCTTGTAACCTTTTGTTCGATTACCGTTAATTCCTCTTCTACCTTCTTGCTGATTGTTTCATTATTTTCAGCTATCTTTTGCCCCAGATCTTCCTTCAATGCTTCCATATTTCCATCTAATCGGTTCATATTCTCTTGGTTCGTCTCTCTTAATTCTTCTCTTAATTGTTGATTATTGCTTTCCATTTTCTGACTTGTTTCTTCCATCTTCTTGTTGGTCTCTTCCAGTTTTTGGCTTATCTGGGTTAATTCCTCCTTCGACTGTTTATTGTCAGTCTTTATTTCCTCCATTTTCTCCTCAATCTTCTGAATATTTTCCTCCATCTTCTCCTCGATCTTCTTACTGGTATCTCCAATTTTGTTACTTAATTCCTCCTTCAATTGTTGGTTATTGTTTTTCATTTCCTTACTATTTTCTTCCATTTTCTCCTCCATCTTCTTACTGTTTTCTTTCATTTTATTACCCAACTCTTCCTTTGTCGTTTTAAATTCTCTGAGTAACATCTCCATCATTCTATCCAATTTTGTATCTTCCTTTGTGGTGGATTTCTCCGGCTGTTCCTCCTGTGGTGCAGGCTTGTTAGGTTCTGCTGGCGGTAACATCGACTCCACATCTTCCACGGGTGTCGCCTCTTTATCCTCCATGTCTACCTCCTGCTCGGCCTCCACAGCCCTTTTCCTTGATGTAGCTCTCCTGTGCATCTCGCTCCTTCTTCCGACCTATTGACCGCTGCCGAGCTAAAAATAGGAAACTGGACAATCGTCCTTATTTTATAACTCTATTAGCTCCTATTTTAGGCCCTTTAGTTGGACGCCAATTTGTGATATAATATATTTTACAAATATAAATATAAAATAAAGATATTATGTTCGAAAGAATTATTGTGATACTAATAAATGTTGTCTGAATCTCGGTGTTGAACTCGCCGATGATACAGCTCCACTTTGGATTCACCAATTACAAAGAATAAATTAAATATAAATAATGTTTTATAATAAAGTGTGATTGGTTGATAATAAAAAAAATTTTTGTAAGATATGAAATTTTACTAATATTTAGTTTTTTTTTGTTTAATTGATGAATTCAATTAATTAATAAATAATTAATTAATTGTGTGTGTGCTTTAATTATTTCCAATTGAATAAGTATGAATTTATAGTTCAGATCTATTTGTTTCTATTAATGATTTAATTGTGTAGTCAGATCGGTTGGTTCTCTCTCCGCTGACTTTACTCTTCTTCTTCCTCTCAGATATTTATTCTATCACTGTAAATTATTTTTGTTTAGAAGAAAAAAAAAAGTTAACATTCATTATACAAATAAATACAACTCTTGTAACTGAATAATGATGTTCATTTATTGACATTTAAAATTATGCGCCATTCAGGCTGCGCATGGCCAAGGCATTGGCTGATTATTTGCTCCAGTCGGTAGCGAACAAGATTGACAAAATATATTTTTTACAAGAGTAATTAATTAGGATTCTTTTAGCGAGTCGAAATGGTCAGAGGGTAAGGAACAAGATACATTCTTACAGATATATTCTTAAACTAAATTATTATGGCTGAAATAAAACAATATTATTATTGAAATTGTCAATTATGAAAAGTAATATCGAACCATTTGTCGAAATGACGTCACTCACTTCAAGCTGGCAGTGTACTTGGCTCGTTCGGAAATCCGGTATGGCCGCCTTCACCTCGATTTTCGCTGCTATGCACTGCTGGAACTGGTTGAGCTTCTCCCACAGAAATAAATGAATATTCCCTTCTCTGCGAAGTAGTGTTGGTCCAGGAATATAGTGTAGAGTGTTCTCTCTTCTCCTGCGATGTCGTTTCGGGATGGGTTACTGGTGAAGTGTCCGGTGTTCAAATATGTGTATTCGTGTTCTGCTAATATGGTCCAAAATCTTCTCAAAATGGCCGTTGATTTCTTGTGCTTGTGTTAGATGGTGTTATTACTGTTGTTCGGAATTAGTGAGGTGTTAATTATTAACCGTTAATGTTATTTTTATTTTGGTTAACCTCTGTTACACTCTTCATAGCCACACTCACGGTTTTGCACAAAATTATACTTTTTAGGTATTCTGTCAGTACATTCTCAACTAGTCGTCTTCACGATTAACAATAGACTAAACTCTGAACGTCGTCGTTTTAGGGTAATTTGTGATATGTCTTTTCCCTCTTTCTATTGTTTATTTATAAAAGTACATGCCTCAGATTTGGTTCATCATCTAAATATACAAAATAAGTTTTCTTATTTTTTACTGTATTTCAAATATTTCTTAATTTTACAAAAATCTAACTACTCAGCAATATTGATTAATTAATTTTACATATTTGGATATATAGCTGGGTTTGTTTCAAGTTCATTTAAGCCCAAAAATTATAATTTTTTGTAATTATTGTAGGCCTCATATTTTGTACAAATTTAGTGTTTAAATGGTTTTTAAGTGTTTTTTCTGATAATATTTCCATGGAATAATCTTAATAACTCCGTAATTATCTTTGTTGTTAATAATTTTGTTGTTAAAACACTTCAATATTGATTAATTTACTGTTTAGTCTGATTTGATTACCATTATAGGCCTAGTATTATTTGTTTCCAAAGGAAGTTAATTTTCTTTCCTTTGTCATTCCATTCGTTATTAATTGTATCTGTACTAATTATATTTTCAATTTCTGTGTTGTATGTACTGAATTCTATCCCCTATTAAGTAGTTTGATTCTCTGATAGATAGTTTTGGTTCACATTACTGGTCTGTTTTTGCTAGAGTGGTGTCTTAGCTAATCTGCTTTGTACCTTTCATATGGTTTACAGTTTTAAATAAAATTATTACATTCCTATTTCCTACTTGCCTCTCTGCCTTACAAACTTGAAAATTAAATAACATGATTTTAAATACAACAGAATATCTTATATCTACTAACTTTTTTTTTATCACTTAAACATAACAAAAACATCTTATGCCTATTATTTTTTTTTATACATATAGAATTATAATGGAAACATCTTATTATCAGTAATATTATCAGTCATTGGCTGTCCTTTGATTTTGTGTTTCCGTTTATCACAAACCTAATCCTATTAAAACATCTTATTCCTAATAACACTTTCAGTTATTAACTGTCTCTTGTGTTCACTATAACTATTTTGATAACACAATAAAATAAAAATATCTTATAACTAATGACACCTCCAGTTATTAACTGTCTCTTTCAATTACTATTGTAACAGTACATATGTTACCACATCCACCTAAGTACTGAAAATTAATTTGAAGGCCACCACTAGAAAAAATACATTAAAAGGTCTAGAATACCACCAAGTATACTAAAGAAAAGTACCATAAGTTAGAATAAGTGAAGCATCATTGAAAGGAATTCACTAGTAAATGCACCAAGAAAGAAGAAAAGAAGAATAAAGACGAGACGACCGACATACTATACCCAATAGATCAGTGAGAAGGACACCACACAACCAAAGAAGAAAGAAAAATCAGTGAGGAGGACAAGACAACAAAAGAAGAAAGAAGAGTCAGAAAGAAGAACACAACAAGAACAACTTCAAGAAAGAAGAAGGAAGAACCAGTGTGAAGAAGACAAGTGAAAACCACATCATGTATAAAATGAACAATAGTGAGGAGGAGATCAGTGAAGAAAGAAGAAAGAAGAAGGAAGATCACCAGAGCAAACACAAGAAGAATAAGGGAAGAAAATTGAAGTAAAACAAACTAACATAAACCTTGAAAGAATATTTGTATTAAGAAGAAGGAAGAAATGTTAATTAATTATATGATATGAATCCCTAAGCTGTATGACAAAGTCAACATTGACAACAACTCATTTAATGAACACATTTATTGTTTATGTAAAACACATTATTGTAAATAAGTATTAAATATTGTAAATAAAGAGCCACAAGCAAACTGAATAAGGACAAGATGAGTTTATGATAGCTAAATGATGTGTAGTTATAGAATAAACAGAGGAATATGCAACCAAAATAGTGAATGACCAATTGTACAGTGGGAATGATGTACATACAAACCCACTAATTAACAACAAATAAGATAATACAGTAGTAAACTAAATATGAACTATTGATAACCAATAACCAATGTACAAACAGGAAATGAAAACCAGTCGAATAGTTTAAGATAGAAATATACAGCCATAAACAACTTTTCAATGTTTACTGAACCTATGACATAACCTAATCTGGGCATCCAGTTTTCAATAAAACTTGATAAAAAATGAACCAAACAATGTTAGACCAAAATGTAATGAGCTAGGAAGTAAATAGAGCATATAAGGAATGTTTTGTACACGATAGCTAATAGTATAATAGTATATAAAAGCTATATTTAAGTAATACAAGTATGACCAAATGCTTGTAATGGCAAAGTGACACTATGCAACCAAAATTATGTAATAAACACATTGTACAAAGCAAGTAACCCAATTAATGATTTGGTGTCGGACAGAATACTATTCCTATGAGCAATTGTAACCAAAATAACCATTTAAATAGTTTATATAAATGTAATTATAACTCAACCATTATGACAATTAGCTGCAGATAAAGTTTACAGAAGCCAAAACTTGCTAATCACAGAATCAAATGCAGAGTGAACTGCATCACAATAACTATAAGGTCCTAGTAAATATTTCAATTATCAATCAGAGAACAATACATCTAAAATGTCTATGATATTAAGCATACTATCAAGTAACGCCATATGGACATAACAAGCCCAATTCATGAGTGATAATACAAGCACTAAACTAATAATGTAGGGAAAGAGAACACTGTCAGTAGTGACTTAACCCATCAATGTATAAATATACCATGTTAGAACTTAAGTAAATGTTGTTATTAATAGGATATAAGAAAAACCAAAATGTATGACAATACTACCAAGTAAAGCCATATAGGCATAGCAGGCCTGATTCATATGTGATAATTAAGGCATTAAACAAACAAGTTAGGGAAAAAGAACACTGTCAGTAGTGACTTAACCCATCAATGTTAAATTACAACTTGTTAAAAGTTAATCAAATACTATTATTACTGTGTAATGAGCAAACCAAAAATGTAGGACCATAAATTTAAGAGTGAAACTATGAAAAAGGACATAGTATTAATAATAGGACATAGTTTTAAGGGAAATTTGTACAGTAGGTTAAGAGTGAGACATTACTATAAAAAATAGCATAAAAACCATGAATTGTTAATAATTAATGGTTTAATGGACACCAAGCATAAATGCTAAGTGCTAAATCTGATAACCCTTATCAGAAATATATGATAAGGGGACTCAAATTAATCGTCTTTCAAAAACACGAACAATGAGAGTAAGCACAACATTCTCAGTGCAATTATAAGAAAGATATTAGACTTTTAAAAATAATTGCATTGTGCTTAGCCCTTCCGCATAGTCATGTAAACCAATTTTTCATAATCTTGACCCCAAAGGCTGACGCTTAGGATAGCGTCTATTTTGACGAAGTCTACCGTAAATAAACGAATTGGCAAAAACTGACCAATCAGAACACATAAAAAATCCGAAATTCATCATTCCAGCCCATGAGCCGGAGACAGTCTTACAACAACAGCGAAGCGGAATGCACGCTAATCAACGCCTCAGAAAAACGTGCGTTTGACAGCAAAACAGCATCAACCATGTTAACCTCAAATTGAGACATAAGTTATCTATCAGAAGAATCAGTGCAGTATATTTACAAGTGTAATCTAATCGGAGTTTATGCGCATAGGAGTGTGTGCAGTGTTTGTGATAAAGTTCAAATAATTAATTAATCAATTTTAATTAATTAAAAAAGTGTTAATAATTAATAAAGTGTAAATCTTCAACCGACGAGAGACGCAAGTATTATTAATTACGAATATTATGTCATGATAGTCTATAAGCAAAATAATTGAACGCTAAAAGCGATTAAAATTGAAATATAGAAACAATTCAATTCACTATCCTTAATAGAAGGGAACCAATATATACAAATGAACAATGTTGAAATTGAACGTTCTGAGTAATGACAGTTTAACTATTTGTATACTGTAAATAGCTAGGATAAGCAAAGACATTGTGATATCAATGAAGAGTATACGTACTCTAATACCATCAGTAGATGGAAGTATAAATATTTTGTTATTAAATTCAACTAATAGTTTCGCCGGTGTGCGATAACTATAATAAACAAAGTACATTTACCTGAAATGGGAGTATCCAATTTCATAGATGATTGTAGTACATGATAATGGATTATAACAATCACTATTAATTATTAATAAATAATTCACTACTTTTAACCAAATAATGTTGCACTAAACTATGTATAAAGCATGTGCCTAACTATGAACAGTGGTTCATATTTTATATTTTTTCATTAATAATCATTGAATTTTTATTTTTATGTTGACTCTAACCGTAGCTATTATTCCAAGAAAGTGTATTTTGCAGTTTAAAAGAACCTACTACTTTTGTTATTATCATCATTATTAAATTTTCAAGTCGAACAATCCGACATAACCTACAAATTTGTCAAACCACATTGTATTACTAATCAGAGGCAGTCATGCCAACTAGAGCTCATCATTTGTTCTAGAGTTCATGTTTACTTTAAAAGTATTTATTGTTAACTAAAAAGAAGGATAAAACTCCTTATTGTATTGAATTTCACTGTGTGTTATTTGAATAAATTGCCATTATTGTTTTTTACCAGTGAAAGAGTTGACTTTATTTGTAACAGTAAAATTACAGCTTAGAGGAGAAAAACGAGGCGGTTGGTACCTTACTGAGAATGCGAATTATTAAAATTGAATGATTCCTTGTTTTGTTTACAACCGTTCAGATCAACATACTTACAATCTTATACAATAATAATATATATGAGTTGTTATGTATACCATATCTGTGTTTGTGTATGTTAGAGTATAGGAAGAAACAACTGATCTCCTCAAGACAGCTGATCTACAAAGAGTCAACGGAACGTCCAGTGAAAGAATTTTAACAGTAAATATAATATACAAAATTAAATTATATAAACAGACAACTAATACGACGAAAAAAGAGTAAGTACCGAGTTATTCAATCCTGGATTCAACAATAGGTTGAATTGAGGGGAATAAGTCACTAAACGGTATAAAATAATAATAAAATTTGATATAGAACAATCACGATTAGCCGAGAGCAAGACCCAATTAACCGTAAAAGAACCCTGAGACAATTTAATAATAATAATATTTAAACCATAAATTATAGACGGGAAGTCGTCTAGTTACAAAATTGACGAACCCAACGCGGGACTTTAAGGAGAGGAAGTTCCGTCCTTCTACACTATAACTGTCTTGGTAACACAATGAAATAAAAACGTCTTATACCTATTACAATCTTATATTACTTAATTTTTTTTAAAAACTTTTATTATTAAAATTGACCTTAGTCATTAGACTGTCTTTTATTTTTTATATAGTATTTCCCTACACTGATGGTAGTCTTTTTAATAGATTTCTATTTCTTACACTATACTTTATTATAGTGTGTCACTTATTATTGTCTACACTAATGGTAGTCTTTTTAAACAATTTTTTACATATTATACTTATAACTAATTTACAATTCGGTTTTCTTTGGATTGTATCTTGTAACTTGAGTTACTGGGTCTAAATATACTGGTTTTAATTTAGTTCAATGGTACTGTATGTATTCCATTACTAACATTTTTTGGAATAGCTCTTCTTGTTTCTAGGCTCTTTGTAGGAATCTTGACATATTTTGTCCTTTCTTCATTATTATATTAGTAAATTTCTTGTCTTGTGTTTTCTCTGCTTCTTGACCTTATAAATTTCCATTATTAATATTGTTTTCACCCTTTTATCTCCTTTTTCTAGTCTTTCCCTTTTTACTGCTTCCCCAATCTACTGGGTATACTGCTGGTTTATTGGGTTTTTACATAGTAAGTTATTTTGATGAATGGTTTTCTTTGTTATTTTTTATTCTTATTAACATTTTATTGACTTAATATACAGTTTCTAGTTTAATCCTTAAACAATTCATTCTTCTCACTCAATATGGACCTTTTCTTCTTTATTTATGTTGCATTAAGTTAAATGTTTAACGTGATAATTTTGTTATGCTACAAGTGCTATTATGGTCTAGTACAAGACTATCCGCATAGGGATTAAAAGAACACTTCAAGTTAGCTGGAGTAGTGTGTAGTTGTATACATAGTTTAAATCAATATTAAATATTAATTCACCACAGTTTGTAGAAGCACCCAACCTGAGAACGACCCTGAACGCCGGAGAGCAGTAGGAGATTCTGACGATATCCTGAACGTCTATCTGAAAGGAACATCTGTCGCCGCTTATCAGGAACGGAGAATCGACATGGCATCGTCCATCAAAAACGAAGAGAAATTATTCATATAAACTCTATTATAAACAGTCATAAACTAAAAGACATAAAAAACTTGTATAAATTAAAATTTGTTGTAATTAGAGTTTAGGAAAAAAATTAGTTTACGTTTGTAAAGAATACGTCAACAGAAACAGTTAATTCATTTTATTTATTATCAGAAAAGGTTAATTAATTTTATTTGTTATAAAAAATAATAATAAAGTATTAGTGCAATTTAAAAAAAGCAAATCTTTAATAAAACCGAAGCATTTCAGTATCTGATTACCGACTACTTATTTATTTATAATTACTTATAATTTTTTATCACTGTTGTTATTACTATATATATATATATATATATATATATATTGTTACTAAATATTTTGCCACTCATTTTGTTGATAGAAATATACTTTACTACTCCTACCAAAAGTACCAGGAAACATGATATAGCTTGTTTGAATGACTACTTATTTAAATACAATTTATTTAACTATTATTTAATTAATAATAAACAATGTTATAATAGTTATGTTTAAACTATTAAAGTTAGTAAGTAAGGAGGACAATGTTTTGGAAACTACTGTGTTTTGTTGTGTTTATAAAAACTGGATTCTATACAGAAGGTTAATAAGAATTGTCATATGTTACTAATAGTTATTAGTAATTAATTTTGCTATATTGATTAATATTATATGTTATAATATTAATAATACAAATGTTAATAATAATAGAAGAGTAATGTTTTAATAGAGATTTGTAAAACTAGGCATGGAAAGCCTAGATAGTTAAGGGATTTGGAAAAAGAATTTATATTAAAATTAGAATAATCAATGTCAGGTTAAGTTATATTATTATTGATTGTGTCCAATAGTTTTAATAAAGTGAAGAGTACTAGAAGAACTAATAAAATATAATTTTATTACAAATAATTAAAAGTGTAAAATGGTAACTCAGGAAATATGTAATGGAAAATAATCAAGAGTGGTATCAAAATAATCAGTGTTCCATCAGAAACTCAAAGATATTAATAAATTGAAGATCAAAGATCTTATAAAAAAGTTACAACAATTTAAAGAAAATGAAAGGTAAAATATTAGAAGTTTGTTTATGTTGAGTCTCAGAGAGCACTATGGTAACATCAAATGTTCCAATTCACACCAATGAAAGCTAAGATAGGCCTTAGGAACTGAGATGTTATAAATTGAATAAAGAGGAGTGCATTATTAGATCTAAACGAGAAAGGTTGATATAAAAATAAGAGTGACTAATCCAACATATTGTAAATTTCATACTGAGAATCTAAAGTAAAGTTAAATAATATTACTAAACCAAATAAATAGAAGAAAGAAGTACAACATTCTTTAAAAGAAGTAAACCTAGGAACATATGAAGAAATAAAATCAACCCATCCAGGAAGGGAAGTAGTTTTGATAAATAATTAAACTGAAGAAAATTTCATTCATGGCCTAAGTTACACTTTTCAAAGACACTGTTTACACTTTTGATTAAAACTATTTTAAATCTTCACTGTGAAAATAATTAACAAATAATCTTATTTTCAGTGTAAAAACTATTAAAATGGTAGTTCATCCATTTAAAGTGTATCAGACATTATAAACACATAAATCAACATAACCTAGACACTGAACATTGTATAATTCTTAATGTACTCTTGTTAAGACACTCTGTAATTTATTATAATCCCATGTATTTTGGTACTTTTCCTAAGATAGTTGTCGTTTATACCGTAGTCAAAAGGACGTAACTTAAAACATTCTATTTGTATTTTATTTAGCAATAAAAAAAAAAATACAAATGTGTTTGCCTTGAGACATAAGAGATACCACTGCTGCCATTCTGAGCATATTTAAAGAACAGCCGGTCAGACTTTGTTAATAATTATAATTGTCTTTTAAAAGAAATTTAAAAAAGAATAATAAAGGATTTGAGTTTAATAACAACAGATAAAAGGTTTTCTTTTCTTTATTTAATGGATAAATAAAGTTATATGATATTATATACACCATATTAATGAATGTTAATTTTTTCATCAACTAGCATAGGTTGGTAACACTCTCAACAAGGTAAGTATGACACCCAATTTGAATCTGCCTTGCTGAGCTTTAGTAGTCCCAATCTTCTGTTAAATAAAAGATTAAAAGAGATAGAATTATAACTGAAAAAGAAACCTTTATGCTATTTTAAAATAATACTTACCAATTTACAAAATACATTTTTTATTTGCAACATTTGACTGCAAATTGGCGCTAAACTAATATTACCCTGACAACATACTCATCCTTAAAATACTAACAAAGTACAATTTAGATAGTACGATTTAAATAAATAACCAGAGAAAACTGAAGGTAACAATATATATAAATATATATATTTACGTATTTATTTTGTATGTAACTCTTCAATGTTTCTTCCAGGGCTTCAATGTAATAAGTGTTTGAAGAATTATACGGTGAATTCTTTAGAACTGCGAATATGTCCAAAGTGATTATAATTGCATGGAAATATTTACAGGCGTGTTATAAAGCATAAGTGATGTTTTAAAGAAAGGGATGTTTATTAACATATGTGTCAATATAGTTTGTTATCGACACAAATACACGTTATAGTTGCATTCACTGAGCTACACTTTGTTGTTCCTCTCTCTTCTCTTAGCGTTTATTCTGATAAACCCACGATTCTCGAGCATCTCATTGTGTCAGGACTATTGTTGCGAGTTGCTGCAGCTTCCATGATGGTATTTTGTACTTGTTCTGGTGTGCAATTACGAATATAATAGTTTAAAAATTTCACAATATCAAGAAATAAATATTTTTTAAAATTGTTTGTTACTAATTTATACAATGGTTAGAAAAATATTTACATTGTAGTGTATTGTAAAATGTGTTAATAATTTTTACTAATTATGTATATTTTTTATAGATCTTTCTCTAGATGTCAGAGGTATTTCATTGGTAGTAGGCACCTCAGTTACAAGAGGCATTTCATTGTCACTTATTGACGTAAATGTACAAAGATGTAAATTAGATAAATAATTAGACATAAAAGTAAAATATAAAATTTAAAAAGCTTTAATAATTATAATATAAGTTTACAGACGTTGAAGTAAACTATACGTGTGTAGTTTTAATTTATTCAATTTCAAATAAACTTGTGTACTTTTGAAAATACAATTTATTTATTCTCTGAGAATTAACAATCATATCTTAAATATACTAGAATTTGCAAGAAAGCACTTAATTACCTTAATTTATGGTAATAAAACAAACGAAAACTTGAAAGCAATGTTTTATGAATTTGTAAAATATCTCACAGGGTGTGATGTAAATTTGGTTTTAGTAGTCGGGAGATAAGATGAGAGAAAATCCTGAAACAGAAGTTTACAAACTGATTAATAAGTAAGTAGTTACAAAGTTAACAAATATCCTTTGGTTGCCATTTCTACCCCAAGGCCTAGTGCAGGATATAGTGAAATTTTAATACAGTACTGGCGACAACTCACCGTGTACATTTTTCAATCCAACCCATTTTGTTGTAGTCTATATGTAAATAAAAACTTAGTTGTATTGTTTGCGCGCAGTGGTATACCAACGTCAGTAGCCTACATTTCTGAGTGATAGCAAGCTTTAAATTGTTAGTAAACACCAACTGATAAGCATCAGCTGGGAATGACACTTTTGGTAAAATTAACATCCGCGAAAAGACAACGCTTTCCAGAGTGAGAACATTGGAATGAGCTATGGAAGACAGAAATCTACAGGAAGATTGTGATATGGATAAGGTGGCCTGGAGAAGAAGGTGGGCTGAAAAATAAGGCGAAGGAAGATTATTTATAAAACAATAGTTTACCTCCATTCCTATTTTATGTGTTCTTTTTATTATTCTACACTTTATTACGAGTGAGTGTATTGCATACAAATTATTATAAAATATCATACAATCTACGGTACTTCGTCTGGCGTTGCAACACGAATCCAAGAGTAATGAGTGACCACTTCTGAAGGGCGACATGCAGTCACCTACTGTTACAGTTATTGTTCAACTTTCCATTACAATATACAAATTTACAGAGGAACCTAGAGATAACAGTAAAGATTTTGAACAAATACCAAGACTCAAGTATATACCAGAATATATACTCAGGTATAGTGTATATACCGGTTAACTGAAATGATAGCCTCTGGAAACCTCTTCATTAAACGTTTACCATAAACTAACACTGAAACAGAAAGTGTGACGTTAAATCAGGTACTTGTAAAGTAAAAGTCACAACAGATAGAAAATAGTTACACGGAGAATATTAAATATAGTAGAAAATAAGTAAAATTGAGATTCAATGAAAAGATAAAAGGTCTCTTAATATATCACGTAATATTGACAAAAGGATATGGAAGGAATTACGAATTATGTGCAAAGAGTGTAGTGTTGTACAGATCCAAGATCTGGTCTGTCACAACGTAAGACACAAACGGCGGAGGACATGTAATACTGGAGGAAGAAATCGCTGACAAACAAAACGTATAAGGACAAGGCCCTTGGGCGAATGGGTGAAAAAGAATCACGGCTAAGTGGAAGAACGAGAAAGTCTGTAGGGCATATGATAAGGCATTGATATTTTAATAGATGAGAAATAAAAAAAAGACTAAGGAGGCATTTTGTAAGAACACCAAAGAATTTCTCAGAAAAGTGAGAGTATGCACGCGACTCAGTAGGTATAGAGACGAGTATGTAAGGATCGAACTAAATATACTTTGTATCAATCAGATGAAAACAGAAGACAACAGAGTAAAACAATCAAGGAAAAAACAAAAAGTGAAAGGATTGCCTGAATAGAAAGAGCAGGCATCGATTGATTCTGACAGTGTTGGATTGTTAATATAGAGGAAGATAACGTGTAGGCAGGTAGAGAATGAGATGAGATATGCTTGTTACTTGAAGCGGAAAAGTAAAAGACAACGTGTGAGATTATTTCCTTGGTTATTCCATAAAGTCTGTAAACGTTCATTTCTCTGGTGTTTCACTAATCATTGCGCTGCTTTAATATCACTATTGTAATATAAATACAAATGAAAATAAAAATATAAATATAATTGAAATATATATAGAGAGATTGTGTGTGTAGCTTTTGTGATAACAAAGGTATTGTGCTCTTCTTTTAGCCCCGCTGTTAGGCTAGTCAAATTGTAATATAATTTCAAATGTAATAATAAATAAAATATAGAAATATTGATGATAAGAATATGTTATAACTAGGTGTGTTGGATTGATAAATAACAAATACATCAAACTTTAAAAATTGTGCAAATATTTTTTCTTGTTCTTGTATCGAGTTTGATGGAATGATTTAATTTAATTAATTAATGATTAATTAATAATTAATTAATTAGTTGAGTTTGTAATTTCCTTCTATATCTATTCTCTTAATGTGAATTATGTTTTTGCTTAATAAAAAATAATAATAACATTAATGGTAGAAATAAAAACAATGCTGGTAACTGAATAATGATTTGCGTTTATTCATTCAAAATTGTGCGCCAGTCAAACTGCGCATGTCCCAGGCACTGGCTAATATTCGCCACAGTCGGCAGTGAGAAAAATCAACAAATATATTTTTTACAAGTTTAAATTTATGGTTCTTTTAACGAGTCGAAATGGTCAGAGGGCAAGGAACAAGATACATTTAACAGGTATTCTTAAACTAAATGTTAATATCTGAAATAGAACAGAATTATTATTACAATTGTCAATTAGAAAGAAATTATTTAAATTTCGAACCAAGTCGAAGAAATGACGTCACTCCTCTCCAGGAAGCACTGGCTGATCGTCTTTATAGGAAATTCAGCAATGGCCGCCGTCTGCTCGATTTTAACTGCTATGATGCCGTTGGAATTGAAGATCTTCTCCCACAGAAATAAAACGATGTTCCCTTTTTCTGCGAAGTGGTGTTGGTCCAAAATATAGTGTTGAATGTCCCCTCGTCGTCTGCGATGTCGAATTCTGGATGGATCTCTTGTGTAGTGTGGTGTTCAACTATGTGTGTTGGTTTTCTGTGAATTCGTTCCAAAAATTGTTCAAAATGGCTGTCGATTTCTGGTGTTGAGTTTTATGGTGTTATACTGTGTTTTTGGAAACTTGTGAAGTGTTAGACATTGATAGATAAGGTTATTTCACTTGTTAGTTCATCTCCGTTACACGCCGCATAACCACACTTGGTTTTAATACAAATTATTTGGTTTTCAATACTCCACTAACACATTTTTCAACTGTTCAGCTTTGCGATTAACAATAGACTAATAGACGCAACGTCGTCGTTTTAGGGCAATTTGTGGTATGTCTTTTTCCTCTTCATATTGTTTAATTATAAAATATCTGTCTAAGACTTGTTTCACTATCTAACTATACATAACAAGTTTTCTTATTTTTTACTGTATTTCAAATATTTCTTAATTTTACATGAATCTAACTATTCAGTAATATTGATTATTTAATTTTACATCTTTTGATATATAGCTGGGTTTGTTTCAAACTCATTTAAGCCCAAAAATTACAATTTTACATAATGATTGTATGCCCCATATTTTGTACAAATTCAGTGTTTTAAAGGTTTTTATTTGTTTTTTCGGTATAATATTTCCCTGGAATACACCTAATAACTCCGTAATTACTTTGTTGTTAATAATTTGGTTATTAAAACATTTCAGTATTGATTAATTTGCTGTTTAGTCTGATTTGATTACTATCATAAGCCTATTTTTGACTGTTTCCAAAAGAAGTTAATTTTCTTTCTTTTGTCATTCTATTTGCTATTAACTGTATCTGTATTAATTATATTTTCAATTTCTGTATTGTATGTATTGAATTCTATTCCTATTACATAGATTAATTCTTTGATAGATAATTTTTTGTTTATAGGCCATTCTGTGTTTACAAAAATGGTGTCTTGGCTGGTCTGTTTGTACAATTATACATGGTTTACTGATTTGAATAAAATTATTACATTTTTATGCCCTACTTGCCTCTCTGACTTACACAATGAAAAATTAAATGACATGATTTTAAATACAATAGAATATCTTGTATCTACTGAACTTTCTTTATACTAATAACATCATTGAACCATAACATGAACATCTTATGCCTAATTTTAACAAAAACATCTTATTATCAACTATTTTCCATATATCACCTAATTTTAACAAAAACATCTTATTCCTATTATTTTTTACTGTATCATCAAATGATAACAAAATAGCTTATCCTAGACATAATTTAATTAAAAAAAAATAAAAAAAACTCCTATAACTAGTAACACTGTCAGTCACTAATTGTCTTGTGTATTTATGATTCTTTTGAAAACACTTTAACTGTGATTAAAAAACATCGTGTATCTATTTACACCTTACATCTAAAATATTATCTAATTAATAATAAATAACAAACATCTTAATATTAGTCATACCTTCAGTTATTAACTGTCCTTTGGTATTTTTGTCCTTCTCACCATTTACTTAGCTATAATTAAAGAAAACATTTTATATGTAATAGTTTTTCTTATATCTAATTTAAAAACTCTTATTACTGGTAATGTTGTCAGTCCTTAGACTGTCTTTCATTCCAATGGTTTTATTATTATTATTCTACACTCATGGTAGTCTTTTTATAATATTTAAACTTCATTGAAGATTTTTTCATAGATTTTTTAACTATGTTTCTCACTATACACTCTGTAGTTTCTTAATTTTGTTATCTCACTTCACTTTATTGGATTCTACACTCTGGTAGTCTTTTTAGTGAGTTCTACACTATGGTAGTCTCTTTTGACATATTTTTTAACATATTACACTTACAACTAATATACAATTTGTGTTTTATAGTATTGTATCTTGTAACTTGTTTGGGTTTACCTATATCGGTTTCAATTTTGTCTCATGGTATTTATTATATGACTAACATTTTGTTTTGGCATATCTCTTCCTGTTTCTGGTCTCTTTGTGGGAATCTTGATATGTTTTGTCCCTTCTTCAAATATCACATTAGTAGTTTCCTTATTAAAATGGTTTCATGACAGATTATTTCCTTTTTTATGGTCCTTCCCTTTTGTACTGCTTCCCCAATCTACTGGGTATACTGCTGGTTTAACTGGTTTTTACATAGTAGGTTATTTTAATTAATGGTTTTCTTTATTATCTTCCATTTTTATTAACATTTTCTAGACTCAATTATACAGTTTCTAGTGTAATCCTTAAACAATTTATTCTTCTCACTCACTATGGAACTTTTTCTTTTATTTATGTAACATTAATTCAAATGTTTAGTGTGATAATTTTGTTATGTTACATATGCTCTCCTGTAAAAGTGATTAGTTCAGATCATACTCTGTATGGATGAAATAATTACTACTAATTCTTTTGTATTTACATTTTCTCCGTGATTACATGTTTTCACTTTATATACCTTCTTTTTCCACCATTCCTTCCTCTCAGCTGATGTGTATCTCCTTCATTAGTTTCTTTTTTTTTCATTGATAAGTGGTCTTCAATCTTGTGTATAACATTATCATTTTATATTCCTTCTTATTTGGTGCTTCCTCACCAGTATGTTTACTCCCTAACATTCCCTAACAAATTAATTGGAACAGTTCAGAGTGGCACTTTTGGCTTCAATCCCTGCTGTCCAATACTTCAATTGAGTCCAGAGGTATTATCATCTCTGCTCAACACATAAGACTGATGGCATTTTCTACATCCAGTCATAAAAATAAATAAACAGTGAAAGTAGTCATTTTTGACTAAAATAAACATCTTTAGATTCTTCACTTCATAATACGTTATATTAATTAATACTTTTATACACTTGACTCTTCTTCTCTCTTAAAGCTTATTCCATATTAGGTGGTTTAGGTATGTGGTATCATATACATTTCATCATGTTTACATAGTAAGTAGTATTTATATTTACTCTTTCTACCATCTGGTATCCATTGAGTTACTTTTATTGCTCATGTTATAACATGAATTAATTCTTTATCACTTTCACTATAACAGTGGTTGTTGTAACAGCATTATCATTATTAGTATCAGGTTTTTTTTTGTTTTTTGGTCTCACTATTTGGTCTTTAGTGAGCTGGTCCTTCTTCATTGTTCCATTTTTATTAAATTATTTTCTTTGTGAGTTTGGTTAATTTGTTCGATTAAGTCATATGACCTTCTGGTTTCCTTTCTCTCTTAGAATTTTGTATCTCTTTCTTACAAAATCTTTTTTCATATTTCAGAGTTATTTCTCACCATTTGTATGAGTAATGATATGAGTTTAATGTTTTTTAATTTTAGACATTTTTATTCAACTACATTCTTTCTTATTCATAGGTGTTTTTCAAATATTTTGGTATAAGTTGCACTTATTATCGTTTTGAATTTTGAAATTATTATTCCTCAAAAATCTTTTTTCATTCATAAAAGTCTTTGAATGTTTGTGTAAGTGGTACTTACTAATTATTTTGAATTTGGACAATTATTATCTCCCTCCAAATTCTTTTTACTTGCATAATAGTCTTTGAATATTTGTGTAGCTTGTACCTACTATTGCTTTTGAATTTTGAAGCTTATTATGTTCAAAATTCTTTTTATTTATTCACAATAATCCTTCAAATGTTTTGTTGTAAGTTGTACTTACTGATTTTTGAATTTTGTAATTATATTCTTATCAAAATTCTTATTTTGTTCACAATATTCTTTCTGATATTTGGTGTAAGTTGTACTTACTAATTTTTGAATTTTGTAATTATTATTTTTATCAAAATTCACAATTTCTTCATAATAGTTTTAACTCATAATTATGAGTCCTCCAAATATTTTTTAATGGATAACTGATTATAAGTTCCTTTTACTTTATTCGAAATGATATCTTTTAGTACATACGTATTGTTATTATTGTTTTTAATAATCAGGTATGGGCCGGTATACAGCAGTAACAACTTTTTGGTAATGCCTTCCAAAGTACTGGGTAATTCCCTGTTTTTTAGCAGTACCTTTTCTCCGACTTCATAGCTTATTATTTTCTTAACAGCCTTTTGATATTTGTTCTTGCGCTTTTCCTGGTCTTCTGCCAATTTATTGTAGAATCTGATTCGATTGAATTTGTATTCTTGACTCCTGGGGAACTCTATTATGTCTTGTATTTCTCTCGGAGGCGGTTTTTCATACATTGCCGTGTATGGCGTGGTACCTATAGCAGTGTGATATGACAAATTAAGGAATTCTTCAGTCGCTAATAAATATTCTTGCCACTTCTTTTGTTGATTATAGCAATAAGTCCGTAATATTCTTCCGACCTCTCGCAGTACCCTCTCCGCTGGATTGCTGCTGGGGTGGTAGACAGACGTCTTGTATGTCTTAATGCCCAATGTATTCAGAGTGTTTCTCCACCTCCAACCCTTAAATTGCGTTCCATGGTCGGTGATTATGGATGTCGGGCTTCCTACCTCTGGAATGTAATGATTTGTTATTATTCCTAGAGTCTTCAGAGTGGTGGCTCTGTTCACAGGGTATAGTTTTGTAAATTTTGTAAAATGATCCATCATAATAACAATATACTTGTATCGATGGCGTCCGCCACTGCGGGGAAATGGACCGCATATGTCCAGAAAGACCTTTTCCAGTTTGGCTTGTGAGGTAATTGGTATCATCATACCTTCCTTTCTCTCATTGTTGGTTTTCACCAATTGACATATCAGACAGGTTTTGAGGTAGTTTCTCGTTTTTCTATTGATACTTTTTATGTGACAATTCTCTTCTATTGCCTTGATCACCTTCATGGCTCCCATGTGACCGTATCGTAGGTGATAGTCCAGGATGATATCCTTTTCGATTGTAGTAGGGATCATGACCTTCCATATTTCTTCTTCAAGGGATGTCTTGATGAATAAAATCCCATTATGCATACAATAAAATTTGTTTATTGTGTCATCTTGGTTGGAGAGACGAAGTTTAATATGGTTTAACTTCGGATCGGACTGCTGGTGTTTGCTGATGTCCTGCACTATCTTCTCCAAATCGGATCTGTCCTTAATAATGTTATAGATTTTCAAAATGCTCTCCTTTTCGCCTTCGACTGTTTGTTCTTCCAGATTCACTCTTGACAATACGTCGGCTACTACATTTTTACTTCCAGGAACATACTCCCACTGTATATCGTATTCCTGTAGGGCGAGTACCCATCTGGTCAATCTACCATGGCTTAATTTGCATCTTCTTAGAAATGATATTGACTTGTGATCTGTTCGGACGGTCACTGGATATCCGAGGATATACGTCCGAAACTTCCCGCAGGCAAAGACTACACTTAGCAGTTCTTTTTCCGTCACATTATAGTTCTTTTCACACTGGTTAAGGGTTCTGCTAGCAAAGCTCACTACTAGATGGTTTCCACTTTCATCTTCTTGGTACAGTGTAGATCCCAAGCTAATGTTACTAGCGTCACAGTTTAGAAAGAAGGGTCGGTTGAAATCTGGATGGTTGAGCATTACTGCATCTAAGAATTTCTCTTTAATTGATTTGAAGGTCTCGTCTTGTTCTTGACCCCATCGCCATTTATTCTTGGACGATAACTGGTACTGAAACTGGGCTGTTAGTTCGGAATAATTATTCTGGAACTTCCTATAATAGTTACACAGGCCCAAAAATGATTGTAGTTGCCTTCTGTTTTTTGGTGTAGGGAATCGTTGTATGGCGTCTACCTTTTCTGTTGATGGTGTTATTCCTTGACTGTTTAGCTGGAAACCCAGGAATTGAACTTCTTTAGCTATAAGCTTGGACTTGTCCAGTTTAAGGGTGACATTATTTTCAGCAAGCTTCTTCAAAACATACTCCACACGATAACAGTGTTCCTCCCAGCTGGTTGATGTTATTAGGAGATCATCAACATAGACAGTTGTGAATTGGAGCGCTTCTGGTCCTAGTATATGATCCATACAGGCGACAAAAACCGCTACTGAATTCACCAACCCGAAGGGCAACCTCTTAAACTGATAATTGCGCCCTTCGAAGATGAACGCCATGTATTGTCGGCTTGCTGGGTGCAACTCCACTTGCCAATAGCCGCATACCGTATCCCAGGTGGTAATGAATCGTGTTCCGTGGAACCTCTTCAAAATTTCATCAATTTCGCCAGGTGAGGTACGATCGTTTATTATCATCTTATTTATCTCACGAGCGTCAAGGCAAAGTCTTACCTTCCCATTTTTCTTTTGTATGGCCACAATTGGGCTTGTGTATGGCGATTGACTGCTCTCGATGATATCTCTACGAATCATATTCTGGATCTCTGTGCGTACGGCTTCTTTCAAAAATTGTGCTATTGGGTACGACTTTCGGTTGAATTCTACCGGTTCTCTGAATCGTATGGAACATTGGTAGTTCCGGATCTTTCCAGGTTCGTCAGAAAATACAGCTCGATATTTCTCATATATTTCTACCAATTGATTCAGCTGGTTTTCCTTTAATTGCTCGTTCGCATTGTGGCACTGGAAGTTACGTATCTCTTGAATCTTTTGTTGCCATAGGTCTTCCTCCGAATCCTGATGTACTGGCTTGTTGTTTGTTGAGTGGTTGGATAAGTAATTCACCTTGTTTTGGTGGTCGAGAAGTTGTCTGGAGTCTAAAGTCTTGTTATCAGTTAAATTGGCTATCCAGGTTGAACCTTCAGCAAAGAGTGATACCTTTCCTCGGCACAAGTCGATAATTGCTGAGTTTCGGCGCAATATGTCACATCCTATCAAGATGTTGAAAGGTAATCCGGCTGCAACAAGAAATATCATATCCACACTAATGCCCTGACTTTTGACACTGAGGGATACCTGCTTTCTTATGGTCTTGTTCTGTCGGCCGGTAGCTCCTACAAGTACAATATTATTAATAGGTAGTACCGGTAAGTTTTTGTGGCATTCCTGCTGTATCCGGTCCAATTCATTTCGATTTATTATAGAGACATTGGCTCCAGTGTCTATCATTATAGGAACAGAAATACCTTCAATTTCTGCGATTATGTATATTATTTCATTATAATTATTGTTAATATTAAGCTCACTTTCCTCTAATAGGTCCTTGCGGATGTCCTTCAAATAATTGCTATATATTATGGTAAAATTTTTTCTGTTTTTCTTCAAATTCATACCTACTTGGTTAAACCCAGCAGATTGGAGCAGTAAAGGGTTATTGGATTTTATTACTGCCTCCGTTCGTTTAAATGTTCCGCTTCATTACGGATTAGGCCGTTGGAAGCGTCAGCTTGAAGTCCTGAGGCTGTTTCGTTTGGTTCTTCTCGATCGTCTGGTTGGGCTTCTGTTACAGGTAGTCTTCGCTGATTATCCAGGCTGGAACTACGTCTGGGCTCGTACTCTCTGTACCTATTACTTCCCTGACTTCCTTGGAAGGTCTCGTACTCGTAGTATCGGCTCCTTCGTTGAGGCTGGTACCTCCTGTGTCCACTGCCTTCTGCTCGGATGTAGTTAACATTGGGTCGATATGTCCTGTAATTGTGGTTATTACCTCCACTTGGGTAATTTCGGTTATAATTACCATGATAATTATTATTATTAGAAAGGTTGGGGTTCCTCTGACCATTTGGAACATAGTTACTATTATTATTATAATAACCGTTGTTATTTTGTGGACGGCTATTATTATTATTATTATTATTGTTGTGGTTGTTGTTATTATTATTTATGCGAGGAATATTACTATTATTATTATTGTTGTTAAACCTGGGCAAATTATTGTTATTTCTGGGGTTATAATTGTACTCGGCATTATTCCGATTTGCGGAGTTATAATTATTATTATTACCCACATTCTGCCGATTATTATTATTATTCAAATTATTGTTGTTATTCCTTGGTTCCTGCTTTTCATATCTCCTGCGACTTTGACGGTAATAGTCTTCGTGTTCATACATTTCTAAAAGCTCGGTCATGGCTTGCACCGTCTTTATTTGACTGTTTCGTCTGGCTCTGATAATATCCTCCTCATAGTGGTATGAGAGTTTGCTGACCAGGCATTCTTCCGGTATTCGGGGCTCTAGATGTTTGGCCACGCACACCTTTCCCAAAAAGTACGCCGTTAAAGTTTGGTTTCCATATGGGTTGTACTTCCCATGACATATCCCGTCTCTGGCGATATTTTGCGTTGATTCAGACCAATATTTGGCTTTGAATAGCCTTCTGAATTGTTGATAGTCGGTCACCTCGTCTCTTATCGCCATCCACCAATTGTCTGCTATCTCCTTGAACGATTCGTCAAGCACCTCTTTATTCTCCCTCCAGCGATTACCTCTGTGTTTGGCAAAGTATTCCTCGATTCTTGCTAGGAATTCCATGGGTTTATTTTTATAAAACCTGAAGTTAATCCCTTCACGATTTTCACTGTTGGGACAACTGGTAATGGTTGTCGGTCGACTATGGAATAGGTCTATATCTGTCTGGTTCTTTCGTACCTGACTGTTGATACTGGTCACAGCAGCTTCTATGCCGTCGCATTTTTCTGTGAATCGGTCCTGCACTCGCTCCCAGTCTTCCCGTGTTTCCTTTAGTTTTTCCTCCAATGTCTTCCTAGTCGTTTCTTCAATGTTGTTAACCTTCGTATTTATTTCGGTCTTGATAATCTGTACTTCCCGTTCAGTTTGACTCCATTTTTCGTCAGCTCTGGTAACCTTTTGTTCGATTACCGTTATTTCCTCTTCTACCTTCTTGCTGATTGTCTCATTGTTTTCAGCTATTTTCTGGCTCAATTCATCCTTCAATATTTCCATTCTTCCGTCTAACCGGTTCATGTTCTCTTGGTTCGTCTCCTTCAATTCTTCTCTCAATTGCTGACTATTATTCTCCATCTTTTTATTGGTTTCTTCCAGTTTCTGGCTTATCTGGGTCAATTCCTCCTTCGATTGTTTATTGTCAGTTTTTATTTCCTCCATTTTCTCCTCCATCTTCTGGATATTTTCCTCCATCTTCTCCTCGATCTTCTTAATATTTTCCTCCATTAGTAATTTATTTTCGTTTTTTATTTCGTCCACCTTCTCCTCCATCTTCTTACTGGTATCTCCAATTTTATTACTTAATTCCTCCTTCAATTGTTGGTTATCATTGTCCAGCTTCTTACTATTCTCTTCCATCTTCTTACTATTCTCCTCCATCTTCTCCTCCATCTTCTTACTATTCTCCTCCATCTTCTCCTCCATGTTCTTACTATTTTCTTCGATTTTCTTGTTGGTATCTCCGATTTTATTACCCAACTCTTCTTTCAATTCTTCCTTCGTTGTTTTAAATTCTCGGAGTAACATCTCCATCATTTGATCAAATTTTGTATCTTCCTTTGCGGTGGATTTCTCCGGCTGTTCCTTCTGTGGTGCCGGCTTATTTGGTTCTGCTGGCGGTAACATTGACTCCACATCTTCCACTGGTGTCGCTTCTTTATCCTCCATGTTTATCTCCTGCTCGGCCTCCATAGCCCTTTTTCTTGATGTAGCTCTCCTGTGCATCTCGCTCCCTCTTCCGACCTGTTGACCGTTGCCAAGCTAAAAATAGGAAATTGGACAATCGTCCTTATTTTACAACACTATTACCTCCTATTTAAAGCCCCTTAAGTTGGACGCCAAATTTGTAATATAATTACAAATAAAAAAAATAAAAATATAAATAATATAATTGAAATATATAGAGAGATTGTGTGTGTAGCTTTTGTGATAACAAAGGTATTGTGCTCTTCTTTTAGCCCCGCTGTTAGGCTAGTCAAATTGTAATATAATTTCAAATGTAATAATAAATAAAATATAGAAATATTGATGATAAGAATATGTTATAACTAGGTGTGTTGGATTGATAAATAACAAATACATCAAACTTTAAAAATTGTGCAAATATTTTTCCTTGTTCTTGTATCGAGTTTGATGGAATGATTTAATTTAATTAATTAATAATTAATTAATTAGTTGAGTTTGTAATTTCCTTCTATATCTATTCTCTCAATGTGAATTATGTTTTTGCTTAATAAAAAATAATAATAACATTAATGGTAGAAATAAAAACAATGCTGGTAACTGAATAATGATTTGCGTTTATTCATTCAAAATTGTGCGCCAGTCAAACTGCGCATGTCCCAGGCACTGGTTAATATTCGCCACAGTCGGCAGTGAGAAAAATCAACAAACATATTTTTTACAAGTTTAAATTTATGGTTCTTTTAACGAGTCGAAATGGTCAGAGGGCAAGGAACAAGATACATTTAACAGGTATTCTTAAACTAAATGTTAATATCTGAAATAGAACAGAATTATTATTACAATTGTCAATTAGAAAGAAATTATTTAAATTTCGAACCAAGTCGAAGAAATGACGTCACTCCTCTCCAGGAAGCACTGGCTGATCGTCTTTATAGGAAATTCAGCAATGGCCGCCGTCTGCTCGATTTTAACTGCTATGATGCCGTTGGAATTGAAGATCTTCTCCCACAGAAATAAAACGATGTTCCCTTTTTCTGCGAAGTGGTGTTGGTCCAAAATATAGTGTTGAATGTCCCCTCGTCGTCTGCGATGTCGAATTCTGGATGGATCTCTTGTGTAGTGTGGTGTTCAACTATGTGTGTTGGTTTTCTGTGAATTCGTTCCAAAAATTGTTCAAAATGGCTGTCGATTTCTGGTGTTGAGTTTTATGGTGTTATACTGTGTTTTTGGAAACTTGTGAAGTGTTAGACATTGATAGATAAGGTTATTTCACTTGTTAGTTCATCTCCGTTACACGCCGCATAACCACACTTGGTTTTAATACAAATTATTTGGTTTTCAATACTCCACTAACACATTTTTCAACTGTTCAGCTTTGCAATTAACAATAGACTAATAGACGCAACGTCGTCGTTTTAGGGCAATTTGTGGTATGTCTTTTTCCTCTTCATATTGTTTAATTATAAAATATCTGTCTAAGACTTGTTTCACTATCTAACTATACATAACAAGTTTTCTTATTTTTTACTGTATTTCAAATATTTCTTAATTTTACATGAATCTAACTATTCAGTAATATTGATTATTTAATTTTACATCTTTTGATATATAGCTGGGTTTGTTTCAAACTCATTTAAGCCCAAAAATTACAATTTTACATAATGATTGTATGCCCCATATTTTGTACAAATTCAGTGTTTTAAAGGTTTTTATTTGTTTTTTCGGTATAATATTTCCCTGGAATACACCTAATAACTCCGTAATTACTTTGTTGTTAATAATTTGGTTATTAAAACATTTCAATATTGATTAATTTGCTGTTTAGTCTGATTTGATTACTATCATAAGCCTATTTTTGACTGTTTCCAAAAGAAGTTAATTTTCTTTCTTTTGTCATTCTATTTGCTATTAACTGTATCTGTATTAATTATATTTTCAATTTCTGTATTGTATGTATTGAATTCTATTCCTATTACATAGATTAATTCTTTGATAGATAATTTTTTGTTTATAGGCCATTCTGTGTTTACAAAAATGGTGTCTTGGCTGGTCTGTTTGTACAATTATACATGGTTTACTGATTTGAATAAAATTATTACATTTTTATGCCCTACTTGCCTCTCTGACTTACACAATGGAAAATTAAATGACATGATTTTAAATACAATAGAATATCTTGTATCTACTAAACTTTCTTTATACTAATAACATCATTGAACCATAACATGAACATCTTATGCCTAATTTTAACAAAAACATCTTATTATCAACTATTTTCCATATATCACCTAATTTTAACAAAAACATCTTATTCCTATTATTTTTTACTGTATCATCAAATGATAACAAAATAGCTTATCCTAGACATAATTTAATTAAAAAAAAATAAAAAAACTCCTATTACTAGTAACACTGTCAGTCACTAACTGTCTTGTGTATTTATGATTCTTTTGAAAACACTTTAACTGTGATTAAAAAACATCGTGTATCTATTTACACCTTACATCTAAAATATTATCTAATTAATAATAAATAACAAACATCTTAATATTAGTCATACCTTCAGTTATTAACTGTCCTTTGGTATTTTTGTCCTTCTCACCATTTACTTAGCTATAATTAAAGAAAACATTTTATATGTAATAGTTTTTCTTATATCTAATTTAAAAACTCTTATTACTGGTAATGTTGTCAGTCCTTAGACTGTCTTTCATTCCAATGGTTTTATTATTATTATTCTACACTCATGGTAGTCTTTTTATAATATTTAAACTTCATTGAAGATTTTTTCATAGATTTTTTAACTATGTTTCTCACTATACACTCTGTAGTTTCTTAATTTTGTTATCTCACTTCACTTTATTGGATTCTACACTCTGGTAGTCTTTTTAGTGAGTTCTACACTATGGTAGTCTCTTTTGACATATTTTTTAACATATTACACTTACAACTAATATACAATTTGTGTTTTATAGTATTGTATCTTGTAACTTGTTTGGGTTTACCTATATCGGTTTCAATTTTGTCTCATGGTATTTATTATATGACTAACATTTTGTTTTGGCATATCTCTTCCTGTTTCTGGTCTCTTTGTGGGAATCTTGATATGTTTTGTCCCTTCTTCAAATATCACATTAGTAGTTTCCTTATTAAAATGGTTTCATGACAGATTATTTCCTTTTTTATGGTCCTTCCCTTTTGTACTGCTTCCCCAATCTACTGGGTATACTGCTGGTTTAACTAGTTTTTACATAGTAGGTTATTTTAATTAATGGTTTTCTTTCTTATCTTCCATTTTTATTAACATTTTCTAGACTCAATTATACAGTTTCTAGTGTAATCCTTAAACAATTTATTCTTCTCACTCACTATGGAACTTTTTCTTTTATTTATGTAACATTAATTCAAATGTTTTGTGTGATAATTTTGTTATGTTACACTATCCACGCTGTTCTGTCCAATGTGCTGTCTCTGCCGTCGTCTGTCAAGTCTGTAAACACAAGAGATACTGGTTTAATTTTCGCAATTTTTATTTATTTTTCAATTTTCTACTGTGTAACAGATATCATCCTTTGAGAGTGGGTAGACAGGTTGATGTAGCCGTGTCTCTCGTTGAATGCCGCTGCTACATACCGCGACGTATTAACTATTCATCTGCTCTTTAGGTTGCCTCGCGTCAATCAAACTCACGTCGCCGTCTCTATAAACGTCCCAAACAACAGTTTGTCTCTTCACTGTATGGTTTAGAGTACTGTATGGAGAAAGATATTGGTTACTATAAGTCTACGGAGCAACAGTGTGTAAAATTTCACTAAAACAAATTGTCCTAACACCTTCTCCTCACTTTTTATTTTAAGATAAAGATATTTTTATTTTATTTAGACACGCAATATACGTACGAGGTTTAATTGAAAAGTTCGTCCAGGTTTTGTTTATTTTAAAAATTATGCCTTCATAATTGACACTTATAAACCCCCCCTCAGTTAAAGTAGTCTAAGTCGAATAAGCGACAAAATTAAGCCAGCCGTTTTGCAGCCTTCAAAATGGTTCAAGCAAGCACTTTTTAGTACAGCCTTGAGCTCGCTTAGCGATTTTCGTTTTACATCTTTAACGGTGGCGAAATGTTGTCCTTTCGGAGAAATTAACTATATTGGGAGGAGAAAAGATTCCATTGGGACGCGTCTGGTGAATACGGCAGTTGCCGTGTCATCATTAAGATGTTTTCTTTTGCCTAGCCTAGCAAAATTCTTAACAAGCGATGACGTGGATCCAAGCTCATTATCGGGCTGCAATTTTCACAAATTATTCTTCCATAAATCTATCCGTTTTCTACAAATAGTTTCATATAAATGGTGTAAAATGTCCGAATAACAGTCTTCTTTATTTGCCACTGCGCCTAGCGATGAAATTTCGTGGAACACAAGAAGATAATTTTCGTCTGACAACCACAAACTTCAACCTTTTTTTTTGGTAGTCTTTGAGGCTTGTAAACCACTTGTTCACGTACAGCAGTCCTGCAAGAAGCCTTCTGAACACGTTTAGCAGAACAGAGCAGTTTATATCACAGTTTGCACGTAATTTAATCTATGTTGTTCAACTTTGCATTGTAGAATGAGAAAAAATCGCCTAACACACCTAAAGACGAGTTACTCAATTAGGTGAGAAAGCAAAACTATGCATCAAACAGACGATTGTCTCTAACTCGTGTACCAACATTAGATAAAAACAGTTTATTCATCGGAAACTTGTAGCGGTGAAAATTTCAAAATTGCACGGACGTTTTGATCAAACCTTGTATAGTATATAGCGAATCAAAGCACATTTGCATAGGCAGTCGGGAATATAGTATTCTCCCTTTGACAAATGTATTGTAGTAGTCGCGACTGGCAAAACCATCTAATATTTGTAATATAAGAAGGAGAAGAAGAAGTAAATAAATAGTTTTAGAATTTTTTGCCTTTTCTTTCACGTTTTGTTGTCTGTTGTCAGCTGTTTGGTCTGCTCATACTGATTTATATCTTGTAGACCTTATGCTTACATACGTCTTTGGCCAATATTAAATCTAACGACATTTTAAAATGTTATTTGTCACTGTTGTTTACAATCCTTTAATAATTCATCGTTGATGTTAAAAGCTCGTAACCTAATTTTAGACTTTTATAATTCTTATTTACTGTATTAAACGAAAAGGAAATAATAACCTTTGTACGTCTCATAACGCTAAATAAGTTGGAGCTTTTTGAATCTAGTCAAACTTGCTATCCTTAAACAAAAATATGCCTTCACAGTGAAAGCATTAAACATCCAATATTATAAACATCTTGCCTGCAACAGTTGTGTAAGTACAAAATATTGTCATACCAAGGGAAAGTCTGTAACTGTCATGAGTTGTGCAAAACGTATTGTCATGTGAAGAGAAACTCTGTAACTGAACTGTCATAAGTTGTGCAGAACGCTAATGGATTGGTCGGACACACTAATTTATCGCATATTGCAGCCAGCGCGTATGAGGTTTGCGCGAACCGCATTGCAGTTGACATGTACATATTGAAACATGTGCAACTTGTTTAATAAATGTGACAAAACACTTGCTGTACAGGATGCTTGTAATTACCGCTCTTGCTGGGGAAAACTAATCTGTCTGACCGCTTGCTTGGTACTAACGGTTATTATCTGTAGTCCTTCGGCTGACCACAACAGATAATATTCCATTGTGTCCAGCTCGTGTGTCAGGTTGTTTGTTAAGTTGAAACAAAACGCCGGTTTAAGCAATTTTGGACAAATGAGGTACCAAAATGATCTCACTGAAGTGAGTGATTAGTGATCTCTTCTTCTCCTTCTCACACTACGGTCCCCGTAGAACCCTGGCCTACTCAACGATTCTCCTCCATTCTTCTCTGTCCGGAGGCTTACTCCTCCAATCTGCAACTTGCGTCTCTCTCAAATCCCCTTCCACATATTTGTACCATCTTCTTCTCTTACGTCGTCTGCTCCTTACTCACTCCGGCTTCCTTTCAAATGCCATTTTTGGGTCTCGGTTATTTCTTATTCTCCCCACGTGCTTCAACCATCTTCACCATTGCGCCTTCACTGCCCCAACTATGTCTGCTTCTACATACATGTCTTTTATCTCACGATTGATTTTTTCTTATCCTCCACATCTCTCCTTCTCGCACTGGTCCATAAATTCTTCTCAGAATTTTCCTCTCGAAAACACCTAGGTTTTTTATATCTTCTAACTTCAGTACCCATGTCTCGAGAGCGTCCACCCCCCCTCTAGAAGGCAGCTGTTGCGTCAGTCAAGGCCACGCGTAAAAGTATGTTCCAGATTCTTCAAGAGCACACTTCTAATATAAAGTGGCTGACACACCACATTGAGAGTGGAAAATTTCTAGAAGGGATGGCTACCAATAAAAAGCCATAGCAGGCGGCTTGTCAATTCAGTTGCGTTGAGCTTTAGAGCGGCTCGAGTTTTTCTAGAAGTATTGTACCGAAGTGTTGTGTTATAATTAGTGCGGTATACTTTATAGTTGACATTATTATTGGTGTGGACAAATCAACTTGAATTATTGTACAAGCATAATCTTGTTGAATAACTTGTTGATTACAAACTGTTAACTGTGATAAATTAAAGCTGGTGATTAGTGACTGAATTGGTGTCTTGTATTTTGTTTTCCACTATTCATTCCCACTATCAGGCAGACCGTCCTAACAGTAAAAATACTGCCTTTTTTAATATTTTGTAAATATATTAACAATTTTCTCGAATAAATAAAAGTCCTTGAAACTTTGAACAAACTCAATTCTGTGTTTTCAAAATACTTGTAACTTTACTTGAGAAAAACGAAAATTAAGATTGACAGTAAAATGTATGGCTTGACGTTAAAGTGATTATATTGAGTGTAAAGTATGGAGCCAACTTAGTACAACACTGCCACTGGCCTTCTTTATCAAGTAACAGTAATTCATCTGAACTTTATTTATTATTCATGTCTGCCTCTTTTACAGAAATTAAATTTTCTTTTAATAAAATTAGATTTAATGTAATCAGTGTAGCCGGAATTAGGTTAGACGTGTCTAAGTACCAGGCAAGTACAAGCCACATCTATCGTGACTGCCTGTCAATTGCTTTAAAATTTGTTGTAATTTTTATGCAGATTCAGTGGGGTAAGTACCGGGTGGATCAGGGGGGGGGCAATCCATTGTCGAAGAGCTGTTAACAAATTCATTGAAATTCTATTAACATTGGTCTATTTCTATGCCAGTTGCGTGTATTTAACTAAAGCTTATAAATGATATGTAGAAATGAAAGAATTACAGTATTTATAATTTAATAAAATAATGTCAAGAATTTTCATAATAATGGGACTTACTCAACATTTAATAAATTACATTTAGTACGTATTTGCAGAGTTATTTGAATAGCGGTGCTGGCACGTATTTCAGAGGCTCTCGTGTTAGATTCTCAGCTATTGATCAATTTTTCTTGATCCGCGCCTCTCGTGAAAATTTCTTCTTGATCTTTATGAAAGCGACCACTTTCCGTAGATCATCACAACTAGCACCTCTAAGAGGAAAGTGCGCGTGTCAAACAAGTGGTGCACGGATCGTGCAAAATGGACTGGCTTTGCCGAATATTTAGGCCATATTATCGACGTTGGTGGCGATATGGTGCAGGACGTGGCGATATATCGCTTCATAAAAGCAGAGTGTTAACAGAGAAATTATCGGGAAGTAAGTAGATTACAGGACTAGTTTGTTGTTTCCATTGCCTTACAACATCGTCAATATATGATAAATAAAGTAGGTGATAAACTGCACCCTTGTGTAACGTCTCTGTTAACAGTAATAGGTTCTGTTTTCTCCTTCCCGGTGTTTATAGTAATGTCCTTTCTTTCATACGGGCTTTTTATTACTTCTATTATATGATGTGGGTATCCTCTTTTCTCTAATATTTTCCACAGTGTATCTCTATTCACCCGATCAAATGCTTTTTGATAGTCTATGAAGGATATATGTGTCTCTACATTGAATTCTCTTCTTTTTTTCGATCAATTGGCGCATAATTGTGACATTGTCACTACAAGATCTTCCTTTTCTAAATCCAGATTGTTTTTTAAGAAGGTGAGCCTCTAAAAATTCTTTAGTCTGTTATTAATATTATGCTTATATGTAATTTGTAGGCCGTATTCAACAGGCTTATATCTCGATAATTTCTACAGTCATTTCTATCCCCTGTCTTAAACAGCGATATTACATCTGCTATTCTCCAAAAACCTGGAATTGTTTTTGTTTTCCAGCATGCATTAGTCAAATGCCAAATTTGAAGTTTTAATAGCAGTCCATTACCTTTTAGGAGTTCTGTGTTAATTCCATCCGGTCCTGTTACCTTTCTATTCTTCATTTAGTTTAGAGTTTCTGTTAATTATACTAATGTTAAGTTATCCCCAAGGTATATAATGCTATTAACAACTAAAAAGTGATAGTTATGTCTTGTCCTCCTGCATTATTTACCTCTTCATCTCTCCAAAGGTCTTTAAGTGTCTAATCTACTATCAGCAGTTCGCCTTTGCAACCGAATAAGGAATGTGGTGACGTATGCCATTCCACTGCACGCATCAATGTAATACTACACATTTAAAATACGTTAAACACAGTTTCGGCGTGACTTGACTGTCTCTCATAAGGTATTTCTTGTAGCGAATAAAAAACACACTTTAACAAAATATTCAATAAATTACACTTACATATAATGTACGAACGTTCAATCTAATACACACACAAAATTCAACTAAATACGTATGAACAATGTTTTTAGAACCAGTAATACTCCACCAACACAAGCACACACTATCATTCAGTAGACCCTCCGCTCCTCAGGCGTCTCGTCAGCAAAACTGGTGTGTATACAGTAGGAAATCTTATCAATTATGTGTAATCGTGCACCATCTTTCTTAGTTTTGTTAGGCTGTTTTAGAAGTTTATATGCTATTTCTTGTCTTCCATGAACGTTTGTTTCTATGTTAGATGTCGTTGCGTCCCAGGAGTCTTGATATACTTTCTTATTAAACCCTTCGCATAGTTCTTTTTGGCCTTATATCTTGCCTTATTTTGCTCTGTATTATTCTGGAGGTATTTTAGAAATGATTTTTGTTTTCCTTTAATTACATTTTCAATTTCTTCATTCTATCTCCTGATACGATTTAGTCTCCTAACTTTCTTCTTTGTATCTATAGCCTCTGTAGCCGCACCTTTAACACATTCCTTAATCTTTATCCATTCTGTCAATATCTTCTTTTTTAATCTATTTTCTAGGTCTCGATTAAGCCTATTTTGGTATTAATTCCTAATATTTTCGTTATGTAATAAATATACCAATGTACTTTGGATATTTCTTTGACTGGTTTATAACATTTATATTAAAACTCTTTTTCCACCTTGACAGTAAAGCTATCTTTTCAATTACTAATAACGATCAGAACCTATGTCCTTATCTCTAAAAACTCTAACGTCATGTACATTTGCGATCATTTTCTTCATATTGACTATAATATAATCTATTACATTGATCTTTGCCTCTCGCACACCACGTTTACTCATATATGTCCTTTTTTTTTAAAAAAAAAAAAGCTGTTTGTTATTTTTAATTCATTATAGGAAGCAAAACACCTCAGGTCATGTCCATTAGTGTGTAAAGTCTGCTTTCAAAACGTGTTTAAAATTTCTTGAATTGGTGAATCTCTTATTTTGGCGTTTAAATCTCCAATTATTTTAAGGTAATTGTAGTGGTTGACTTTATTTATTTGCTTCTCCAAGTGCTCGTAAAATATTGCCGTATTATCGTTTCTTCATTCTTCTGGTGAATATACACCTACCACGACAAGATACCTTCTGTTTATCTTAAATCTTACTATTGTAATTCTGCACTTGACATAAGTATAGTTTTGTATTCGTTTTTTCTATTTCTTATCAATCATAATAACCACTCCACTCTGAGCTCTTGTTGCTGAGTCTACGCCGATGTACAGCATCCAATAATAATTTGAGTCTTTTGTACCTTTATGTTTCTTCTTTGCCTCTATTATAACAGCTTAGTCCAACTGTTTTTCTTTTTTAACTATATCTCTTACGCTTCAAGTAGACATTTTTAATCTACCTGTCTTTTTCCAAACTATGTAAATAAGTAAGTCTATAAGTCCCTGACATGCCTAGATTTATGGCGATAAAATCCGCCCGGTTTATACCAGTAAAGATTATGAGTAGGTGTAGTTTCCCTATCAGAGGAAACCAGCCTCCAGCTAGGTAGTCAGGTGGTCGGGCTGCCACCTTAAGACTTCCCAATGTGCCTGATTTTCTATTGGGGGTTTCTCCATTTGCCTTTGAGGATCCCTCTACGCCCCAAGGGAGTGGTTTTGTATAATTTTAATCAAGGTTTTCTTCCTCGACTTTTCAACCTTTGAAGGCTACGAAGCAGCAGCTAAGAAATTAGAATAAAAAGAAACGCACCCAAACCCTCAAATACTCTAACAGCGTCGGGGTCAGAAAAAAACAAGAGTCAGTCAAAAGAGACTAGACAGAAAAGATTAAAGGAAAGGGATCTCACCAAGACAAGTTGAAGCAAAGGTAGAATCCATCTAGGGCACATCGGGAATGCCAAACCTGTACCCACAAGCTATGGACACCTGATGCGCTGCACAGACTCGCTGAGTGTAATCACCTCTTTGGGAACACCGGCACAGACGACCCCCACAGGTCAGCTTCTCTGTAGATCTGCTCGTACACCGTGCTGGACTGGCTATCAAGCTATATTAATCGCTACTTTCAACGCTTCCTGTTTGTTGTTTGTTTAAGCAGCTATCTTAAGCACTCAGAGGATGGCGACCACGGGGTCCCCGAAACAGTACCCGGTACTAGAGAAACTATTCTTAATATTCGACAGCGGTAGAGGAGCTGGAAAGTTTTAGTAGATAACATGGTTAGAAATGCCTATAGAATTATTTACATTGAATATTTTTATGTTACAGTTACATTCTTTTACTATTTTGTGTAAGATGCACATTGCTCGCTGGAGATCGTCTCCTGAAATGGCGAACATTGCTTGGTCATCCGCGAAGAGAATGGTTTTCAAACTTTTATTTTGGCGGATTTTGATACCGTCAGGGGATAAAGTACAGTGACAAATGTTGCAAGAATGTGTGGAACGATTTGGAGAACGTTGAAAAATAAATGTAGAAAAGAAACCCAAATAAAATTTATAAAACAATGGTTTACTACTGTATGGTGCTGAAACTTGGGTCGTAAAAAAAATGAACAGAAGATACAAACAGCAGAAATGAAATTTCTGAGATCAGTTAAAAGGTGTAATAGACGAGATAATATAAGAAATGAAAAGATGATAAGTGATTTAGATATTTCTGCAATTAATAGAATGATTAAAGAATACAGAAGAAGATGGATTCAACACATCAGTAGAACGGAAGAAAGTAGAATACCGAAGATGGCGAAAGATTATAACCCTGGGGCAGAAGAAAAGTTGGTAGACCTAAGAAAAGGTGGACTTTGGAATAGGAACAGGCTGCTAAAACCTAAAGCCGTTACGAAGGTAACGGTGATGATGAATATCTTTATTTCTGTTACGAAAAGGAAGAATAAATATATAAAAGCAATGATATGTACAGAAATAAATAACGTGAATGAGAGGCGGAGCGAGAGGGAGAGGGAGGGAGAGGGAGAGAGAGAGAGAGAGAGAGAGAGAGAGAAATAGTGTGTGTGTGTGGGGGGGTTGTGTGAATAAGGAAGAGACGAAACCTGTGTACATAATTTAACACCAAGTGTTATGAAACACTGACTGAAATTTATGAATTCACTCTATAAATGTGAAAGCGTGTGAAACAAGTGTGGAGTACTACGGGCGGGTTTCAGGGTTTCAGTGAGTAAATGTTTTCTTTCGTAAGCAGCTTTCAAAAGGAATCTCATTCGTTCGTATTCAAATGGATGTCTTTTACAGTGTCAGGTATTCCATTACCAATGTGAAAGTGCTGACTAAGAGCCGCTTTGTGCGTCTTCAAAGGTTACCTTTACACAGACTAGCGTTTCCACTCCTGCACACTTTCAAAACAATAATTAAACTCTATTCTAAAAAAAAAACTGTCTATTAACTCCACTTCCAGTAATTAAAATTGATTTACGCTAATTATTAATTTATTATAAGAACATAAAGTTTTCATAATATTTTACCACAAAAGTTATATTTTAGAATTTTTCAATATACTGTCTACAAAAAAAACAAAGTTCCCGCTTATATGCGTTCTGTAAAAACATGAAGTGATTTGGTTCATTATTTTTGTGTTACAAAAAGTGCCGACAATTACAGGTTTTGTAATATATTTTTTATATGGTCCTTTAGACTTATTATAAACAATTGCTTGACCAACTCTCTGCAGTGTGCCCGAAATAGAACTGTCTCGTAATTTTTCCTCAGACATTAAAAAAAATATATATACAAAAAAATCGTTTCCCTTTCCAAATTATTCACATATACTTAACAGCACAGACATCGTAAGACATGATTGTATTTCCATCTACTGGTCTGAGTTGCAGAATTTACTTATCTTCAGTAAAAACATAGCTTGTAAAATGTCAAAAGCTACCGATTTTTAAATTTCGTTTTTGTGTACCTATTTTGTCACATTAATAATTCTTAAAATTGGTGTTAATTTCATTTAAAATAATAAACAAAGATGTTCCTGAAGTTGATAGGCGTTTTAAGTTTTATATTTTTATCGAATTTGGGATTGTCAGTACCACGAAAGGAACACAAAGCACGAAACGTATAGCTGTGGTGCTTACGGAATGAACATGAAACTAAACTAATTTATAAATAAACATACAAAGGAATACGTAGGGCATATAAACAGTAGAAGCATTTATTGGCATTTTATGAAATAAACAAATATTTATTTAATGCAACAGCAGTCGAATGAATACAACACAGTACTTGTTAATACAAATTAATGTATTAAAAAATGTCACGGCCATACAATAATTAATCTAAATTATTGCTAGAAACAGAAGATAGGGTCTGTAAGATTCACCCCAAAGAAGGAGAGGAGGGAAAGCATAAGTGCGGTTCCTCCCCTAAATGTTTGAATAAAAACATTTAGAACAATTGTAGTGGCGGAAAATTATTTTACGTTTGTTTTTTCAGAATGCTCGTTTAAGAAAATGCCGTTCAAAAACAGCATAGACTCTATTTTGAACAGGAGAGGTGACTTCTTAATTGAAACATGTAATACTCTACTTTTTATATGTGTTCGTTTGTCTGAAACAGCCTTACATTCACCATTAAACAGTTCAGTCGTTTACACAGTTTTGTTTTGCAGACGTTTGGTTCACAGTGTTCGTGACAATGAGACAGTTTCTACCTAAGAATACTAGATTGCGTGCCAGGAACAATAACACGTCAAGTATTGTTTGACTTCCTGTTTTTGACGTGGGTGGATGTTACTCACCTCTCAAGAAATTATTAACAGACTGCTAGAAGGAAACGAAAGGAAATAAAATCGAACGATTTAAGACAGATATCATAGTATATATGTAAAATTTTATTTCGTTACACTCAAGAGCAATTCATTTTTTTGATTTACACTCTCTTAGAATATCTCCTGTGCTCAGATACTTTATAAACATACATAGGCCCACAAGTTAGCTTAATTACCTGTTATTTGCACTGGAATATGTTAAAGTTTCGTATGTTTCAATCCTTGCATTTTGTTCTCTATGACGTGTCCGAGCCCCAATGTTATTAATAACCAAAATATCATATTACGACACAAAACACAATTATTTTACATAAACATTTTTTCACTTTTAATTTCTACTACATTGCTTGAAATAGTTTTTGCTCATTGAGACTATCATCAGCATTCAAACCGCAATGAGCAAAAAGTGGTTTAGGCAATGAAGTAAAAATTAAAAAATAAAATAACTTATCTTAAATAATTCTGTCCCGTGTCATAATTGTCGAGCATTATTTTGGTTGCTGGCTTTTAATCCTGCTTATCTAATCATAGAAAAATTTAAGCATAAACCCATACGAAATCTTGTGTTAGTGATAAGACATTTTTACATTTATACTGACGTTAAAGAATTTTAATATTACGATTAGAGGACGGGCTGTGTTCACTCCATGGGAAATGAAAGCTTTGAATCTTACTTTTCAATTTACGATTATTTTACATCGATTTATTTTCTTTTAAAACAAATTCAATATTTTTTAAATTCTTAAAGTGCACTGATACTAAAAAACCTAAATTAAATTTCATCAAATAACTTATTTATACTTTTCAAATGTTTCAAATGACTAGAAATTAGTTTATTGTCTTTTGGTTGCCTTCTAACGAAGATAAATACCGTATATTATTACTTACACCGAATTCCGTACATTATGCTTATCCCGTATAGTAAATACAATTTGTTAGTAAATTCCAGTAACACCCTTAGTCTTTTTTTTCTCATGAATTTTATTTAAATATCTAAATATCGTTCAAAATTTTATCATTTTAAATTTAAGGCCATTGCAGTTTAGACTGGTACTGTAGAACATTTTGATGGTTTAAAGGCGTCTAAAATTGTTTAAGGTTTATTCGAAGCGTTTCAAATCTAAGAGAACCTTATTAACACAATTTCACAGTATATGTTTAGCGATTCAGACCATACCGTGATGAGTGATTGAGTGAGATGTATTTAACTCTCTCGCTCGCTCTCTCTCTCTATCTCACACACACACACACATACACGCAGATACAACAAATCCTGGTTAATAAGTGTTATAAAAAACATTATACGATCAGTGTCCTTACTGTGGATTGTGTACATGAAAGTGTACTTAAAAATAGAGTTAAGACGTTACTTCATACTTTCTAGTACCAGTAATAAAAAGAACTTTAAAGCCTTACAGAACGCAAGCGAACGTAACTTTTGCATTAAAGAACGAAAGCGAGCCGTTTACCTCCATCTCCATGGTGAACCGGATGTTTTGGTGTATACTATTCAGATGTCCCAAAACACACCAACAGTCTCCGCCTCATAAGGTCACTCTGCCCTACAATTATCCAGATAACTGCGCCATATTGTCGGCTTTAGTTCTGCTGTTTCTAAATTAATTTTTCTAAATACTCCATATTCAGATTCGCTGTAACCATTGAGAGAGGAGAATTTATAACTGCCCATAATATTTTCCGTTACACAAGAATTACGTTGAATTGAGACAAGCGTGTGCCGCCTGTTCTAGGTAAAGGTGCAACATGTTTCTCAACACCTCTTTAGTCTCCGTATAGTTGTCTTAGTAAATAGAGATTCTACTCCAAAACTGGCCAGTCAACAACTTGTCTTCAACTATAGCGACTTTATAATCTGCACAAAGCGTCTTAAATCTTTTACATAAGAGCTGATTTTGCTTGCATACATCCCCAACTGATATGCTATGAACTTTGCCTCTTGGAATGTTGCTGAGTTTGTGTAACTGACTATTAGTCTCATCAGTATTTTTAACTTGTGTATTTGTGATGGTCCGTACAGTCAAGGTTATAGTGGATCAGAATTTAGAATAAATCCTTTTGTGCAATCTATATCCCGAGTCGTCTTTATTAATCTTGACACTGTCTCCTTTATTCTTCTGGTGAAGTTCCAAACTTGTGAAAGTAAAAAGTGGAGACCACTGTGTAATCATCCCGCTCCTACAAAGTAATTAGTGTAGTAGAATAATATACTGTAAATTGATGATAATGTTTCCCAAGATTTCATGCACTAACGTTATGAGAAAAAACGTTTTGACCTATAACTGAATACGCTGTCTATTTCAAATTGTGGAATAAATTATTTGTGCCTACTACATCCCAAGCCGTATTTATGAACCCTGGCATTGTCTTGTTTACTTTTCTGCTGGAGAAGTTCTGTATTTGTGAAAGTAAAAAGTGGAGACCAAAATCCTCCCTCCGATACAAAGTAATATAGTGCAGTAGAATAATATACTTTAAACTAATGATATTATTTCTTAAGATTTCATATTCTAACGTTATGAGCAGAAATGCTTAACCTATAAGTGAATAGGCTGTCTATTTAAAACTGTAATTCATTTTTAGAGTAAACGTTAAAATAATATAATTTTTCGTTGCAATCGTCAACATCGTTGAAAATGTAAGAGGTTTTACTAATCAATTTTTAAACAAAAAACACAAAACAGGGCACCGAAACACGCACCCTCTGTCGGCTCCCTTGATTCATCCCCTACGCCATTTTAAAGTCTATGAATATTGCAGCAGGATATTGTTTTGACATGTCACGAAGGGAAAATGACTACACTTCCTGAGGGTAAAACACAGGGTTGACAATACTTACAACTTCACCGAGTCCGGAAACGTAACGTGGAATTATTGGTAAAGTTACCCAAATCCACTTAGGTGAGATTACAGAAAACAGATATTAAAGTTTTAAGGTATATAATATTTTGATAACTGTCAGTTTCTAGTTTATTATTATAGGTTGGAATGTTCTGAACAAAATGGTATATAACATATCCATCTTAAAAACCTGTAAACTTACTAAAAAGAAATAATAGAATGACTCGTGCACAGAAAATTTGTGTCAATTCTCTGGGCCTACTGCGCTGGGGGAAGTTCGTGATGCGGATATAATCAGGCCAAAGTGACCAAAGAATCTTATACACACAGACACGTCCTTTCTGAAACAGTTTTAAATAAAATAGAATAGATTTTTAAAAGTCTCTCTAAAGGAACTATTTTGAGTAAATGCTGTTTGGAAAAGACCCAGCTCCAAACGAATCATTCAACGCAGTGATTTGGAAAAGACTAACAAAAACTATTTTTGTCGGCATCACAACAATAAAAGTAGGAGAGTTGCTGCAATTATATCATTTAATGAAGGCGCAGTGGAAAAACTAGGTGCGCTTAGTGCTTTGGGATTAAAATTTAGTGAAAACTGTAAAGTGCGATTACAGCAAATCAACAGAATGCGGGTGGGAAAAGCTGAAAAAAATTCAATATAGATAAAAAAAGAATAGGAAACAAACGGGACAAGAAAAAAGGAGGAACAAAATACACACAGAAAATTATAGAGCTGGACTGCTTTAAAGTGTAAGTTGCTTACTATTTTATCAGGAATGCATTAAAAATATCTTCTTTAACTTAAACGGTCTTCCTGAAAAATTGTATTTTTGTTTCACATAAGTACCTTTTTCTCAGTAACTATAAAAGATAGAAACTTAAAATTTTTACTGTAGCTAAATTTTATAAGACTACATATGCGGAATCAGAATTATGATGAAATATACTCTACAAAAAAAAAAAATTAAAAAAGTTTGAATTTCTTAAAAAAAGCAAATTTTTGAACACTTTAAAACATTCAAATTATAATTATTCTGCCACAGATGCAAAAGGTGCTGTAAGTAACCTGTAAAAATTTCAGCTCCCTATCTTTTATAGTTTCTGAGAAAAAGGTACATACAAACACTAAAAATAACACGGACGAGATAAAGTGTAAGGTCTCCCTTAAAGTGCAATGATTATTCGTAAAATGATTAAACTGATGTTTTGGATAATTTTAGTTGTTAATAGAGTTCTTCATTGATAACATTGTTTTTGGAAAATTAAAAGAAAAATAGAATTCAATAAAAAAATATAACGTTTTTTCCTTAAACATTATTGGACTTGTGTAGTCCGCTACGCATTTACCGCTAACCCCTCGATAACAAGGAAAGGAAAAAAGGATTTTAAAGAAAAAAATCTTTGTATTATATATTACGATGTAAAATATAAATGAGTAGATTGTATTAGTATGAATGGCGCCATTACAGAATGGCCTAAATGTAACAATGTTTTATATTGTAATTCAAAATTAAATATATCTATTTATAAAAATTTTATTCCAGATTACCTCTGTGCAAAAAGAGAGACCTTAGAGGGCCTTATACAGTTTTGTCGTATTAAAAAAAGAAATACACTCTAAGATCTTCTGTACTATTTCTGATTCAACGCAATTTGTAATAAAACACTGACATTACTAATAGTAGTTTTAATAGTCATTTTAATGGATTTAAATTTATTACTAGCACTTTCATTAGTAGTAGTAGGTTATTAGTGTCGTTAGTAGTAGTAGTAGTAGTAGTAGTAGTAGTAGTAGTAGTAGTAGTAGTAGTAGTAGTAGTAGTCGTCAATAGTTCTGTGAATTTAACGGGGAGGGTAACTATTTTATTATGCTAGGCCCCTTGCTTCATTTGAAATCATAATCTGTACTCAAATTGCCTATCGGCGCCGTGAACAACGCATAAAATTCAACGTTTTCCTGTACCATATTCCTAATGTGAATACGTTTCCAGTAGCCGAAAATGTAGTAGTAGTAGTAGTAATAGTAGTGGCAGTAGTAGTAGTGGTAGTAGTAGTAGTAGTAGTAGGAGCAGCAGCAGCAGTAGCAGGTAATATTTCTAGTTTAGCATATTTTTAAGTCAACTATAACGGTGTTTTAAAGCTTTAATAGAACTATTTCTCGATTAACATTCACCTTTTTTAATATTATTATTTCCGCTAAACAAAGTATCGTCATCACTTCAAGTGTAATAATAATAAAATTGTATAATTTTATTAATAGTTGGTATAAGTGCTTTTTAAAGTTACAAATTAACATATTTATTCATATTTTTAAGTCGTATAAACAAAAATAACCTTTTCTTATTATTATGCTACAGTATAAGAGAATTAAAAGCAAAGCATATATATATATATATATATTGTAACATAACAAAATTATCACACTAAACATTTGAATTAATGTTACATAAATAAAAGAAAAAGTTCCATAGTGAGTGAGAAGAATAAATTGTTTAAGGATTACCCTAGAAACTGTATAATTAAGTCTATAAAATGTTAATAAAAATGGAAGATAATAAAGAAAACCATTAATTAAAATAACCTACTATGTAAAAACCAGTTAAACCAGCAGTATACCCAGTAGATTGGGGAAGCAGTACAAAAAGGGAAGGACCATAAAAAAGGAAATAATCTGTCATGAAACCATTTTAATAAGGAAACTACTAATGTGATATTTGAAGAAGGGACAAAACATATCAAGATTCCAACAAAGAGACCAGAAACAGGAAGAGATATGCCAAAACAAAATGTTAGTCATATAATAAATACCATGAGACAAAATTGAAACCGATATAGGTAAACCCAAACAAGTTACAAGATACAATACTATAAAACACAAATTGTATATTAGTTGTAAGTGTAATATGTTAAAAAATATTATAAAAAGACTACCATAGTGTAGAACTCACTGAAAAGACTACCATGGAGTAGAATCCAATAAAGTGAAGTGAGATAACAAAAATAAGAAACTACAGTGTGTATAGTGAGAAACATAGTTAAAAAATCTATGAAAAAATCTTCAATGAAGTGTAAATATTATAAAAAGACTACCATGAGTGTAGAATAATAATAATAAAACCATTGGAATGAAAGACAGTCTAAGGACTGACAACATTACCAGTAATAAGAGTTTTTAAATTAGATATAAGAAAAACTATTACATATAAAATGTTTTCTTTAATTATAGCTAAGTAAATGGTGAGAAGGACAAAAATACCAAAGGACAGTTCATAACTGAAGGTATGACTAATATTAAGATGTTTGTTATTTATTATTAATTAGATAATATTTTAGATGTAAGGTGTAAATAGATACACGGTGTTTTTTAATCACAGTTAAAGCGTTTTCAAAAGAATCATAAATACACAAGACAGTTAGTGACTGACAGTGTTACTAGTAATAGGAGTTTTTTATTTTTTCTAATTAAATTATGTCTAGGATAAGCTATGTTGTTATCATTTGATGATACAGTTAAAAAATAATAGGAATAAAATGTTTTTGTTAAAATTAGGTGATATATGGAAAATAGTTGATAATAAGATGTTTTTGTTAAAATTAGGCATAAGATGTTCATGTTATGGTTCAATGATGTTATTAGTATAAAGAAGGTTTAATAGATACAAGATATTCTATTGTATTTTAAAAATCATGTCAATTAATTTTCCATTGTGTAAGTCAGAGAGGCAAGTAGGGCAAAAAAATGTAATAATTTTATTCAAATCAGTAAACCATGTATAATTGTACAAACAGACCAGCCAAGACACCATTTTTGTAAACACAGAATGGCCTATAAACAAAAAATTATCTATCAAAGAATTAATCTATGTAATAGGAATAGAATTCAATACATACAATACAGAAATTGAAAATATAATTAATACAGATACAGTTAATAGCAAATAGAATGACAAAAGAAAGAAAATTAACTTCTTTTGGAAACAGCCAAAAATAGGCTTATGATAGTAATCAAATCAGACTAAACAGCAAATTAATCAATATTGAAATGTTTTAATAACCAAATTATTAACAACAAAGTAATTACGGAGTTATTAGGTGTATTCCAGGGAAATATTATACCGAAAAAACAAATAAAAACCTTTAAAACACTGAATTTGTACAAAATATGGGGCATACAATCATTATGTAAAATTGTAATTTTTGGGCTTAAATGAGTTTGAAACAAACCCAGCTATATATCAAAAGATGTAAAATTAAATAATCAATATTACTGAATAGTTAGATTCATGTAAAATTAAGAAATATTTGAAATACAGTAAAAAATAAGAAAACTTGTTATGTATAGTTAGATAGTGAAACAAGTCTTAGACAGATATTTTATAATTAAACAATATGAAGAGGAAAAAGACATACCACAAATTGCCCTAAAACGACGACGTTGCGTCTATTAGTCTATTGTTAATCGCAAAGCTGAACAGTTGAAAAATGTGTTAGTGGAGTATTGAAAACGAAATAATTTGTAATAAAACCAAGTGTGGTTATGTGGCGTGTAACGGAGATGAACTAACAAGTGAAATAACCTTATCTATCATTATCTAACACTTCACAAATTTCCAAAAAACACAGTATAACACTATAAAACTTAACACCAGAAATCGACAGCCATTTTGAACAATTTTTGGAACGAATTCACAGAAAACCAACACACATATTTGAACACCACACTACACAAGAGATCCATCCAGAATTCGACATCGCAGACGACGAGGGGACATTCAACACGATATTTTGGACCAACACCACTTCGCAGAAAAGGGAACATCGTTTTATTTCTGTGGGAGAAGATCTTAATTCCAACGGCATCATAGCAGTTAAAATCGAGCAGACGGCGGCCATTGCTGAATTTCTATAAAGACGATCAGCCAGTGCTTCCTGGAGAGGAGTGACGTCATTTCTCCGACTTGGTTCGAAATTTAAATAATTTCTTTCTAATTGACAATTGTAATAATAATTCTGTTCTATTTCAGATATTAACATTTAGTTTAAGAATACCTGTTAAATGTATCTTGTTCCTTGCCCTCTGACCATTTCGACTCGTTAAAAGAACCATAAATTTAAACTTGTAAAAAATATATTTGTTGATTTTTCTCACTGCCGACTGTGGCAAATATTAGCCAGTGCCTGGGACATGCGCAGTTTGACTGGCGCACAATTTTGAATGAATAAACGCAAATCATTATTCAGTTACCAGCATTGTTTTTATTTCTACCATTAATGTTATTATTATTTTTTATTAAGCAAAAACATAATTCACATTGAGAGAATAGACATAAAAGGAAATTACAAACTCAACTAATTAATTAATTATTAATTAATTAAATTAAATCATTCCATCAAACTCGATACAAGAACAAGAAAAAATATTTGCACAATTTTTAAAGTTTGATGTATTTGTTATTTATCAATCCAACACACCTAGTTATAACATATTCTTATCATCAATATCTTTATATTTTATTTATTATTACACTTGAAATTATATTACAATTTGACTAGCCTAACAGTGGGGCTAAAAGAAGAGCACAATACCTTTATTATCACAAAAGCTACACACACAATATCTCTCTATATATTTTTATTTGTAATATTCTATTATATTACAAATTGGCGTCCAACTTAAGGGGCTTTAAATAGGAGGTAATAGTATTATAAAATAAGGACGATTGCCCAATTTCCTATTTTTAGCTTGGCAACGGTCAACAGGTCGGAAGAGGGAGCGAGATGCACAGGAGAGCTACATCAAGAAAAAGGGCTATGGAGGCCGAGCAGGAGATAAACATGGAGGATAAAGAAGCGACACCAGTGGAAGATGTGGAGTCAATGTTACCGCCAGCAGAACCAAATAAGCCGGCACCACAGAAGGAACAGCCGGAGAAATCCACCGCAAAGGAAGATACAAAATTTGATCAAATGATGGAGATGTTACTCCGAGAAACAACGAAGGAAGAATTAAAGGAAGAGTTGAGTAATAAAATCGGAGATACCAATAAGAAAATCGAAGAAAATAGCAAGAAGATGGAGGAGAAGATGGAAGAAAATAGTAAGGATATGAAGTACGATAACCAACGATTGAAGGAGGAATTAAGAGAAAGCAGTAAGAAGATGGAGGAGAATAGTAAGAAGATGGAGGAGGAAATGAAGAACGATAACCAACGATTGAAGGAAGAATTGGGCAACAAAATTGGAGATACTAGCAAGAAGATGGAGGAGAAGATAGAAGCAAACAGTAAGAAGATAGAAGAGAAGATGGAAGAAAATATTCAGAAAATTGAGGAGAAAATGGAGGAAATAAAGACTGACAATAAACAGTCGAAAGAGGAATTAACCCAGATAAGCCAAAAACTGGAAGAAACCAACAAGAGGATGGAAGAAACGAATCAGAAAATGGAAAGCAATAGTCAGCAATTGAGAGAAGAATTGAAGGAGACGAACCAAGAAAACATGAACCGGTTAGACGGAAGAATGGAAATATTGAAGGAAGAATTGAGCCAGAAGATAGCTGAAAACAATGAGACAATCAGCAAGAAGGTAGAAGAGGAAATAACGGTAATCGAACAAAGGGTTACCAGAGCTGACGAAAAATGGAGTCAAACTGAACAAGAAGTACGGAGTATCAGGACAGAAATAAATACGAAGGTTAACACCATTGAAGAAACGACTAAGAAGACGTTGGAGGAAAAACTAAAGGAAACACGGGAAGACTGGGAGCGAGTGCAGGACCGATTCACAGAAAAATGTGACGGCATAGAAGCTGCTGTGACCAGTATCAACAGTCAGGTACGACAGAACCAGACAGATATAGACCTATTCCATAGTCGACCGACAACCATTACCAGTTGTCCCAACAGTGAGAATCGTGAAGGGATTAACTTCAGGTTTTATAAAAATAAACCCATGGAGTTCCTAGCAAGAATCGAGGAATACTTTGCCAAACACAGAGGTAATCGCTGGAGAGAGAATAAAGAGGTGCTTGACGAATCGTTCAAGGAAATAGCAGACAATTGGTGGATGGCGATAAGAGACGAGGTGACCGACTATAAACAATTCAGAAGGCTATTCAAAGCCAAATATTGGTCTGAATCAACGCAAAATATCGCCAGAGACGGGATATGTCATGGGAAGTACAACCCGTATGGAAACCAAACTTTAACGGCGTACTTTTTGGGAAAGGTGTGCGTGGCCAAACATCTAAAGCCCCAAATACCAGAAGAATGCCTGGTCAGCAAACTCTCATACCACTATGAGGAGGATATTATCAGAGCCAGACGAAACAGTCAAATAAAGACGGTGCAAGCCATGACCGAGCTTTTAGAAATGTACGAGCACGAAGACTATTACCGTCAAAGTCGCAGGAGATATGAAAAGCAGGAACCAAGGAATAACAACAATAATTTGAATAATAATAATAATAATCGGCAGAATGTGGGTAATAATAATAATTATAATTCCGCAAATCGGAATAATGCCGAGTACAATTATAACCCCAGAAATAACAATAATTTGCCCCGTTTTAACAACAATAATAATAATAGTAATATTCCTCGCATAAATAATAATAACAACAACCACAACAATAATAATAATAATAATAATAGCCGTCCACAAAATAACAACGGTTATTATAATCATAATAGTAACTATGTTCCAAATGGTCAGAGGAACCCCAACCTTCCTAATAATAATAATTATCATGGTAATTATAACCGGAATTACCCAAATGGAGGTAATAACCACAATCACAGGGCATATCGACCTAATGTCAACTACATCCGAGCAGAAGGCAGTGGACACAGGAGGTACCAGCCTCAACGAAGGAGCCGATACTACGAGTATGGGACCTTCCAAGGGAGCCAGGGAAGTAATCGGTACAGAGAGTACGAGCCCAGACGTAGTTCCAGCCTGGATAATCAGCGAAGACTACCTGTGACAGAAGCTCAACCAGACGGTCGAGAAGAACCAAACGAAGCAGTCTCAGGACTTCAAGCTGACGCTTCCAACGGCCTAATCCGTAATGAAGCGGAACATTTAAACGAACGGAGGCAGTAATAAAATCCAATAACCCTTTACTGCTCCAATCTGCTGGGTTTAACCAAGTAGGTATGAATTTAAAGAAAAACAGAAAAAATTTTACCATAATATACAGCAATTATTTAAAGGATATCCGTAAGGACCTATTAGAAGAAAGTGAGCTTAATATTAAAAATAATGATAATGAAATAATATACATAATTGCAGAAATCGAAGGCATTTCTGTTCCCATAATGATAGACACTGGAGCTAATATCTCCATAATAAATCGAAATGAATTGGACCGGATACAGCAGGAATGCCACAAAAACTTACCGGTACTACCTATTAATAATATTGTACTTGTAGGAGCTACCGGCCGACAGAACAAGACCATAAGAAAGCAGGTATCCCTCAATGTCAAAAGTCAGGACATTAGTGTGGACATGATATTTCTTGTTGCAGCCGGATTACCTTTCAACATCATGGTAGGATGCGACATATTGCGCCGAAACTCAGCAATTATCGACTTGTGCCGAGGAAAGGTATCACTCTTTGCTGAAGGTTAAACCTGGATAGCCAATTTAACTGATAACAAGACTTTAGACTCCAGACAACTTCTCGACCACCAAAATAAGGTGAATTACTTGTCCAACCACTCAACAAACAACAAGCCAGTACATCAGGATTCGGAGGAAGACCTATGGCAACAAAAGATTCAAGAGATACGTAACTTCCAGTGCCACAATACTAATGAGCAATTAACGGAAAACCAGCTGAATCAATTGGTAGAAATATATGAGAAATATCGAGCTGTATTTTCTGACGAACCTGGAAAGATCCGGAACTACGAATGCTCAATACGATTCAGAGAACCTTTAGAATTCAACCGAAAGTCGTACCCAATAGCACAATCTTTGAAAGAAGCCGTACGCACAGGGATCCAGAATATGATCCGTAGAGATATCATCGAGAGCAGTCAATCGCCATACACAAGCCCAATTGTGGCCATACAAAAGAAAAATGGGAAGGTAAGACTTTGCCTTGACGCTCGTGAGATAAATAAGATGATAATAAACGATCGTACCTCACCTGGCGAAATTGATGAAATTTTGAAGAGGTTCCACGGAACACGATTCATTACCACCTGGGATACGGTATGCGGCTATTGGCAAGTGGAGTTGCACCCAGCAAGCCGGCAATACATGGCGTTCATCTTCGAAGGGCGCAATTATCAGTTTAAGAGGTTGCCCTTCGGGTTGGTGAATTCAGTAGCTGTTTTTGTCGCCTGTATGGATCATATACTAGGACCAGAAGCGCTCCAATTCACAACTGTCTATGTTGATGATCTCCTAATAACATCAACCAGCTGGGAGGAACACTGTTATCGTGTGGAGTATGTTTTGAAGAAGCTTGCGGAAAATAATGTCACCCTTAAACTGGACAAGTCCAAGCTTATAGCTAAAGAAGTTCAATTCCTGGGTTTCCAGCTAAACAGTCAAGGAATAACACCATCAACAGAAAAGGTAGACGCCATACAACGATTCCCTACACCAAAAAACAGAAGGCAACTACAATCATTTTTGGGCCTGTGTAACTATTATAGGAAGTTCCAGAATAATTATTCCGAACTAACAGCCCAGTTTCAGTACCAGTTATCGTCCAAGAATAAATGGCGATGGGGTCAAGAACAAGACGAGACCTTCAAATCAATTAAAGAGAAATTCTTAGATGCAGTAATGCTCAACCATCCAGATTTTAACCGACCCTTCTTTCTAAACTGTGACGCTAGTACCATTAGCTTGGGTTCAACACTGTACCAAGAAGATGAAAGTGGAAAACATCTAGTAGTGAGCTTTGCTAGCAGAACCCTTAACCAGTGTGAAAAGAACTATAATGTGACGGAAAAAGAACTGCTAAGTGTAGTCTTTGCCTGCGGGAAGTTTCGGACGTATATCCTCGGATATCCAGTGACCGTCCGAACAGATCACAAGTCAATATCATTTCTAAGAAGATGCAAATTAAGCCATGGTAGATTGACCAGATGGGTACTCGCCCTACAGGAATACGATATACAGTGGGAGTATGTTCCTGGAAGTAAAAATGTAGTAGCCGACGTATTGTCAAGAGTGAATCTGGAAGAACAAACATTCGAAGGCGAAAAGGAGAGCATTTTGAAAATCTATAACATTATTAAGGACAGATCCGATTTAGAGAAGATAGTGCGGGACATCAGCAAACACCAGCAGTCCGATCCGAAGTTAAACTCTATTAAACTTCGTCTCTCCAACCAAGATGACACAATAAACAAATTTTATTGTATACATAATGGGATTTTATTCATCAAGACATCCCTTGATGAAGAAATATGGAAGGTCATGATCCCTACTACAATCGAAAAGGATATCATCCTGGACTATTACCTACGATACGGTCACATGGGAGCCATGAAGGTGATCAAGGCAATAGAAGAGAATTGTCACATAAAAAGTATCAATAGAAAAACGAGAAACTACCTTAAAACCTGTATGATATGTCAATTGGTGAAAACCAACAATGAGAAAAAGGAGGGTATGATGATACCAATTACCTCACAAGCTAAACTGGAAAAGGTCTTTCTGGACATATGTGGTCCATTTCCCCGCAGTGGCGGACGCCATCGATACAAGTATATTATTATTATGATGGATCATTTTACAAAATTTACAAAACTATACCCGGTGAACAGAGCCACCACCCTGAAGACTCTAGGAATAATAACAAATCATTACATTCCAGAGGTAGGAAGCCCGACATCCATAATCACCGACCATGGAACGCAATTTAAGGGTTGGCGGTGGAGAAACACTCTGAATACATTGGGCATTAAGACATACAAGACGTCTGTCTACCACCCCAGCAGCAATCCAGCGGAGAGGGTACTGCGAGAGGTCGGAAGAATATTACGGACTTATTGCTATAATCAACAAAAGAAGTGGCAAGAATATTTATTAGCGACTGAAGAATTCCTTAATTTGTCATATCACACCGCTATTGGTACCACGCCATACACGGCAATGTATGAAAGACCACCTCCGAGAGAAATACAAGACATAATAGAGTTCCCCAGGAGTCAAGAATACAAATTCAATCGAATCAGATTCTACAATAAATTGGCTGAAGACCAGGAAAGGCGCAAGAACAAATATCAAAAGGCTGTTAAGAAAATAATAAACTTTGAAGTCGGAGAAAAGGTACTGCTAAAAAACAGGGAATTACCCAGTACTTTGGAAGGCATTACCAAAAAGTTATTACTGCTGTATACCGGCCCATACCTGATTGTTAAAAACAATAATAACAATACGCATGTACTAAAGGATATCATTTCGAATAAAGTAAAAGGAACTTATAATCAGTTATCCATTAAAAAATATTTGGAGGACTCATAATTATGAGTTAAAACTATAATGAAGAAATTGTGAATTTTGATAAAAAAAAATTACCAAATTCAAAAAGTCCGTAAGTACAACTTACACAAATATTCAAAGACTCTCATGAACGAGAAAAATAAGAATTTTGATGGAAGAATAAAAAATTACCAAATTCCAAAAATTAGTAAGAACAACTTACACCAAGTATCTGAAAGAATATTGTGAACGAAATAAGAATTTTGATAAGTAGATAATTACAAAATTCCAAAAATTAGTAAGTACAACTTACACCAAATATCAGAAAGAATATTGTGAACAAAATAAGAATTTTGATAAGAATATAATTACAAAATTCAAAAATCAGTAAGTACAACTTACAACAAAACATTTGAAGGATTATTGTGAATAAATAAAAAGAATTTTGAACATAATAAGCTTCAAAATTCAAAAGCAATAGTAGGTACAAGCAACACAAATATTCAAAGACTATTATGCAAGTAAAAAGAATTTGGATGCAGATAATAATTGTCCAAATTCAAAATAATTAGTAAGTACCACTTACTCAAACATTCAAAGACTATTATGAATGAAAAAAGAATTTTGAGGAATAATAATTTCAAAATTCAAAACAATAATAAGTACAATTTATACCAAAATATTTGAAAAACAACTATGAATAAGAAAGAATGTAGTTGAATAAAAATGTCTAAAATTAAAAAACATTAAACTCATATCATTACTCATACAAATGGTGAGAAATAACTCTGAAATATGAAAAAAGATTTTGTAAGAAAGAGATACAAAATTCTAAGAGAGAAAGGAAACCAGAATGTCATATGACTTAATCGAAACAAATTAACCAAACTCACAAAGAAAATAATTTAATATAAATGGAACAATGAAGAAGGACCAGCTCACTAAAGACCAAATAGTGAGACAAAAAAAAAAAAAAAAAAAAAAAAAAAACCTGATACTAATAATGATAATGCTGTTACAACAACCAGTGTTATAGTGAAAGTGATAAAGAATTAATTCATGTTATATCATGAGCAATAAAAGTAACTCAATGGATACCAGATGGTAGAAAGAGTAAATATAAATACTACTTACTATGTAAACATGATGAAATGTATATGATACCACATACCTAAACCACCTAATATGGAATAAGCTTTAAGAGAGAAGAAGAGTCAAGTGTATAAAAGTATTAATTAATATAACGTATTATGAAGTGAAGAATCTAAAGATGTTTATTTTAGTCAAAAATGACTACTTTTACTGTTTATTTATTTTTATGACTGGATGTAGAAAATGCCATCAGTCTTATGTGTTGAGCAGAGATGATAATACCTCTGGACTCAATTGAAGTATTGGACAGCAGGGATTGAAGCCAAAAGTGCCACTCTGAACTGTTCCAATTAATTTGTTAGGGAATGTTAGGGAGTAAACATACTGGTGAGGAAGCACCAAATAAGAAGGAATATAAAATGATAATGTTATACACAAGAATGAAGACCACTGATCAATGAAAAAAAAAAGAAACTAATGAAGGAGATACACATCAGCTGAGAGGAAGCAATGGTGGAAAAAGAAGGTATATAAAGTGAAAACATGTAATCACGGAGAAAATGTAAATACAAAAGAATTAGTAGTAATTATTTCATCCATACAGAGTATGATCTGAACTAATCACTTTTACAGGAGAGCATATGTAACATAACAAAATTATCACACTAAACATTTGAATTAATGTTACATAAATAAAAGAAAAAGTTCCATAGTGAGTGAGAAGAATAAATTGTTTAAGGATTACCCTAGAAACTGTATAATTAAGTCTATAAAATGTTAATAAAAATGGAAGATAATAAAGAAAACCATTAATTAAAATAACCTACTATGTAAAAACCAGTTAAACCAGCAGTATACCCAGTAGATTGGGGAAGCAGTACAAAAAGGGAAGGACCATAAAAAAGGAAATAATCTGTCATGAAACCATTTTAATAAGGAAACTACTAATGTGATATTTGAAGAAGGGACAAAACATATCAAGATTCGAACAAAGAGACCAGAAACAGGAAGAGATATGCCAAAACAAAATGTTAGTCATATAATAAATACCATGAGACAAAATTGAAACCGATATAGGTAAACCCAAACAAGTTACAAGATACAATACTATAAAACACAAATTGTATATTAGTTGTAAGTGTAATATGTTAAAAAATATTATAAAAAGACTACCATAGTGTAGAACTCACTGAAAAGACTACCATGGAGTAGAATCCAATAAAGTGAAGTGAGATAACAAAAATAAGAAACTACAGTGTGTATAGTGAGAAACATAGTTAAAAAATCTATGAAAAAATCTTCAATGAAGTGTAAATATTATAAAAAGACTACCATGAGTGTAGAATAATAATAATAAAACCATTGGAATGAAAGACAGTCTAAGGACTGACAACATTACCAGTAATAAGAGTTTTAAATTAGATATAAGAAAAACTATTACATATAAAATGTTTTCTTTAATTATAGCTAAGTAAATGGTGAGAAGGACAAAAATACCAAAGGACAGTTCATAACTGAAGGTATGACTAATATTAAGATGTTTGTTATTTATTATTAATTAGATAATATTTTAGATGTAAGGTGTAAATAGATACACGATGTTTTTTAATCACAGTTAAAGCGTTTTCAAAAGAATCATAAATACACAAGACAGTTAGTGACTGACAGTGTTACTAGTAATAGGAGTTTTTTATTTTTTCTAATTAAATTATGTCTAGGATAAGCTATGTTGTTATCATTTGATGATACAGTTAAAAAATAATAGGAATAAAATGTTTTTGTTAAAATTAGGTGATATATGGAAAATAGTTGATAATAAGATGTTTTTGTTAAAATTAGGCATAAGATGTTCATGTTATGGTTCAATGATGTTATTAGTATAAAGAAGGTTTAATAGATACAAGATATTCTATTGTATTTTAAAAATCATGTCAATTAATTTTCCATTGTGTAAGTCAGAGAGGCAAGTAGGGCATAAAAATGTAATAATTTTATTCAAATCAGTAAACCATGTATAATTGTACAAACAGACCAGCCAAGACACCATTTTTGTAAACACAGAATGGCCTATAAACAAAAAATTATCTATCAAAGAATTAATCTATGTAATAGGAATAGAATTCAATACATACAATACAGAAATTGAAAATATAATTAATACAGATACAGTTAATAGCAAATAGAATGACAAAAGAAAGAAAATTAACTTCTTTTGGAAACAGCCAAAAATAGGCTTATGATAGTAATCAAATCAGACTAAACAGCAAATTAATCAATATTGAAATGTTTTAATAACCAAATTATTAACAACAAAGTAATTACGGAGTTATTAGGTGTATTCCAGGGAAATATTATACCGAAAAAACAAATAAAAACCTTTAAAACACTGAATTTGTACAAAATATGGGGCATACAATCATTATGTAAAATTGTAATTTTTGGGCTTAAATGAGTTTGAAACAAACCCAGCTATATATCAAAAGATGTAAAATTAAATAATCAATATTACTGAATAGTTAGATTCATGTAAAATTAAGAAATATTTGAAATACAGTAAAAAATAAGAAAACTTGTTATGTATAGTTAGATAGTGAAACAAGTCTTAGACAGATATTTTATAATTAAACAATATGAAGAGGAAAAAGACATACCACAAATTGCCCTAAAACGACGACGTTGCGTCTATTAGTCTATTGTTAATCGCAAAGCTGAACAGTTGAAAAATGTGTTAGTGGAGTATTGAAAACGAAATAATTTGTAATAAAACCAAGTGTGGTTATGTGGCGTGTAACGGAGATGAACTAACAAGTGAAATAACCTTATCTATCATTATCTAACACTTCACAAATTTCCAAAAAACACAGTATAACACTATAAAACTTAACACCAGAAATCGACAGCCATTTTGAACAATTTTTGGAACGAATTCACAGAAAACCAACACACATATTTGAACACCACACTACACAAGAGATCCATCCAGAATTCGACATCGCAGACGACGAGGGGACATTCAACACGATATTTTGGACCAACACCACTTCGCAGAAAAGGGAACATCGTTTTATTTCTGTGGGAGAAGATCTTAATTCCAACGGCATCATAGCAGTTAAAATCGAGCAGACGGCGGCCATTGCTGAATTTCTATAAAGACGATCAGCCAGTGCTTCCTGGAGAGGAGTGACGTCATTTCTCCGACTTGGTTCGAAATTTAAATAATTTCTTTCTAATTGACAATTGTAATAATAATTCTGTTCTATTTCAGATATTAACATTTAGTTTAAGAATACCTGTTAAATGTATCTTGTTCCTTGCCCTCTGACCATTTCGACTCGTTAAAAGAACCATAAATTTAAACTTGTAAAAAATATATTTGTTGATTTTTCTCACTGCCGACTGTGGCAAATATTAGCCAGTGCCTGGGACATGCGCAGTTTGACTGGCGCACAATTTTGAATGAATAAACGCAAATCATTATTCAGTTACCAGCATTGTTTTTATTTCTACCATTAATGTTATTATTATTTTTTATTAAGCAAAAACATAATTCACATTGAGAGAATAGACATAAAAGGAAATTACAAACTCAACTAATTAATTAATTATTAATTAATTAAATTAAATCATTCCATCAAACTCGATACAAGAACAAGAAAAAATATTTGCACAATTTTTAAAGTTTGATGTATTTGTTATTTATCAATCCAACACACCTAGTTATAACATATTCTTATCATCAATATCTTTATATTTTATTTATTATTACACTTGAAATTATATTACAATTTGACTAGCCTAACAGTGGGGCTAAAAGAAGAGCACAATACCTTTATTATCACAAAAGCTACACACACAATATCTCTCTATATATTTTTATTTGTAATATTCTATTATATTACAAATTGGCGTCCAACTTAAGGGGCTTTAAATAGGAGGTAATAGTATTATAAAATAAGGACGATTGCCCAATTTCCTATTTTTAGCTTGGCAACGGTCAACAGGTCGGAAGAGGGAGCGAGATGCACAGGAGAGCTACATCAAGAAAAAGGGCTATGGAGGCCGAGCAGGAGATAAACATGGAGGATAAAGAAGCGACACCAGTGGAAGATGTGGAGTCAATGTTACCGCCAGCAGAACCAAATAAGCCGGCACCACAGAAGGAACAGCCGGAGAAATCCACCGCAAAGGAAGATACAAAATTTGATCAAATGATGGAGATGTTACTCCGAGAAACAACGAAGGAAGAATTAAAGGAAGAGTTGAGTAATAAAATCGGAGATACCAATAAGAAAATCGAAGAAAATAGCAAGAAGATGGAGGAGAAGATGGAAGAAAATAGTAAGGATATGAAGAACGATAACCAACGATTGAAGGAGGAATTAAGAGAAAGCAGTAAGAAGATGGAGGAGAATAGTAAGAAGATGGAGGAGGAAATGAAGAACGATAACCAACGATTGAAGGAAGAATTGGGCAATAAAATTGGAGATACTAGCAAGAAGATGGAGGAGAAGATGGAAGCAAACAGTAAGAAGATAGAAGAGAAGATGGAAGAAAATATTCAGAAAATTGAGGAGAAAATGGAGGAAATAAAGACTGACAATAAACAGTCGAAAGAGGAATTAACCCAGATAAGCCAAAAACTGGAAGAAACCAACAAGAGGATGGAAGAAACGAATCAGAAAATGGAAAGCAATAGTCAGCAATTGAGAGAAGAATTGAAGGAGACGAACCAAGAAAACATGAACCGGTTAGACGGAAGAATGGAAATATTGAAGGAAGAATTGAGCCAGAAGATAGCTGAAAACAATGAGACAATCAGCAAGAAGGTAGAAGAGGAAATAACGGTAATCGAACAAAGGGTTACCAGAGCTGACGAAAAATGGAGTCAAACTGAACAAGAAGTACGGAGTATCAGGACAGAAATAAATACGAAGGTTAACACCATTGAAGAAACGACTAAGAAGACGTTGGAGGAAAAACTAAAGGAAACACGGGAAGACTGGGAGCGAGTGCAGGACCGATTCACAGAAAAATGTGACGGCATAGAAGCTGCTGTGACCAGTATCAACAGTCAGGTACGACAGAACCAGACAGATATAGACCTATTCCATAGTCGACCGACAACCATTACCAGTTGTCCCAACAGTGAGAATCGTGAAGGGATTAACTTCAGGTTTTATAAAAATAAACCCATGGAGTTCCTAGCAAGGATCGAGGAATACTTTGCCAAACACAGAGGTAATCGCTGGAGAGAGAATAAAGAGGTGCTTGACGAATCGTTCAAGGAAATAGCAGACAATTGGTGGATGGCGATAAGAGACGAGGTGACCGACTATAAACAATTCAGAAGGCTATTCAAAGCCAAATATTGGTCTGAATCAACGCAAAATATCGCCAGAGACGGGATATGTCATGGGAAGTACAACCCGTATGGAAACCAAACTTTAACGGCGTACTTTTTGGGAAAGGTGTGCGTGGCCAAACATCTAGAGCCCCAAATACCAGAAGAATGCCTGGTCAGCAAACTCTCATACCACTATGAGGAGGATATTATCAGAGCCAGACGAAACAGTCAAATAAAGACGGTGCAAGCCATGACCGAGCTTTTAGAAATGTACGAGCACGAAGACTATTACCGTCAAAGTCGCAGGAGATATGAAAAGCAGGAACCAAGGAATAACAACAATAATTTGAATAATAATAATAATAATCGGCAGAATGTGGGTAATAATAATAATTATAATTCCGCAAATCGGAATAATGCCGAGTACAATTATAACCCCAGAAATAACAATAATTTGCCCCGTTTTAACAACAATAATAATAATAGTAATATTCCTCGCATAAATAATAATAACAACAACCACAACAATAATAATAATAATAATAATAGCCGTCCACAAAATAACAACGGTTATTATAATCATAATAGTAACTATGTTCCAAATGGTCAGAGGAACCCCAACCTTCCTAATAATAATAATTATCATGGTAATTATAACCGGAATTACCCAAATGGAGGTAATAACCACAATCACAGGGCATATCGACCTAATGTCAACTACATCCGAGCAGAAGGCAGTGGACACAGGAGGTACCAGCCTCAACGAAGGAGCCGATACTACGAGTATGAGACCTTCCAAGGGAGCCAGGGAAGTAATCGGTACAGAGAGTACGAGCCCAGACGTAGTTCCAGCCTGGATAATCAGCGAAGACTACCTGTGACAGAAGCTCAACCAGACGGTCGAGAAGAACCAAACGAAGCAGTCTCAGGACTTCAAGCTGACGCTTCCAACGGCCTAATCCGTAATGAAGCGGAACATTTAAACGAACGGAGGCATTAATAAAATCCAATAACCCTTTACTGCTCCAATCTGCTGGGTTTAACCAAGTAGGTATGAATTTGAAGAAAAACAGAAAAAATTTTACCATAATATACAGCAATTATTTAAAGGATATCCGTAAGGACCTATTAGAAGAAAGTGAGCTTAATATTAAAAATAATGATAATGAAATAATATACATAATTGTAGAAATCGAAGGCATTTCTGTTCCCATAATGATAGACACTGGAGCTAATATCTCCATAATAAATCGAAATGAATTGGACCGGATACAGCAGGAATGCCACAAAAACTTACCGGTACTACCTATTAATAATATTGTACTTGTAGGAGCTACCGGCCGACAGAACAAGACCATAAGAAAGCAGGTATCCCTCAATGTCAAAAGTCAGGACATTAGTGTGGACATGATATTTCTTGTTGCAGCCGGATTACCTTTCAACATCATGGTAGGATGCGACATATTGCGCCGAAACTCAGCAATTATCGACTTGTGCCGAGGAAAGGTATCACTCTTTGCTGAAGGTTCAACCTGGATAGCCAATTTAACTGATAACAAGACTTTAGACTCCAGACAACTTCTCGACCACCAAAATAAGGTGAATTACTTGTCCAACCACTCAACAAACAACAAGCCAGTACATCAGGATTCGGAGGAAGACCTATGGCAACAAAAGATTCAAGAGATACGTAACTTCCAGTGCCACAATACTAATGAGCAATTAACGGAAAACCAGCTGAATCAATTGGTAGAAATATATGAGAAATATCGAGCTATATTTTCTGACGAACCTGGAAAGATCCGGAACTACGAATGCTCAATACGATTCAGAGAACCTTTAGAATTCAACCGAAAGTCGTACCCAATAGCACAATCTTTGAAAGAAGCCGTACGCACAGAGATCCAGAATATGATCCGTAGAGATATCATCGAGAGCAGTCAATCGCCATACACAAGCCCAATTGTGGCCATACAAAATAAAAATGGGAAGGTAAGACTTTGCCTTGACGCTCGTGAGATAAATAAGATGATAATAAACGATCGTACCTCACCTGGCGAAATTGATGAAATTTTGAAGAGGTTCCACGGAACACGATTCATTACCACCTGGGATACGGTATGCGGCTATTGGCAAGTGGAGTTTCACCCAGCAAGCCGGCAATACATGGCGTTCATCTTCGAAGGGCGCAATTATCAGTTTAAGAGGTTGCCCTTCGGGTTGGTGAATTCAGTAGCTGTTTTTGTCGCCTGTATGGATCATATATTAGGACCAGAAGCGCTCCAATTCACAACTGTCTATGTTGATGATCTCCTAATAACATCAACCAGCTGGGAGGAACACTGTTATCGTGTGGAGTATGTTTTGAAGAAGCTTGCGGAAAATAATGTCACCCTTAAACTGGACAAGTCCAAGCTTATAGCTAAAGAAGTTCAATTCCTGGGTTTCCAGCTAAACAGTCAAGGAATAACACCATCAACAGAAAAGGTAGACGCCATACAACGATTCCCTACACCAAAAAACAGAAGGCAACTACAATCATTTTTGGGCCTGTGTAACTATTATAGGAAGTTCCAGAATAATTATTCCGAACTAACAGCCCAGTTTCAGTACCAGTTATCGTCCAAGAATAAATGGCGATGGGGTCAAGAACAAGACGAGACCTTCAAATCAATTAAAGAGAAATTCTTAGATGCAGTAATGCTCAACCATCCAGATTTTAACCGACCCTTCTTTCTAAACTGTGACGCTAGTAACATTAGCTTGGGTTCAACACTGTACCAAGAAGATGAAAGTGGAAAACATCTAGTAGTGAGCTTTGCTAGCAGAACCCTTAACCAGTGTGAAAAGAACTATAATGTGACGGAAAAAGAACTGCTAAGTGTAGTCTTTGCCTGCGGGAAGTTTCGGACGTATATCCTCGGATATCCAGTGACCGTCCGAACAGATCACAAGTCAATATCATTTCTAAGAAGATGCAAATTAAGCCATGGTAGATTGACCAGATGGGTACTCGCCCTACAGGAATACGATATACAGTGGGAGTATGTTCCTGGAAGTAAAAATGTAGTAGCCGACGTATTGTCAAGAGTGAATCTGGAAGAACAAACAGTCGAAGGCGAAAAGGAGAGCATTTTGAAAATCTATAACATTATTAAGGACAGATCCGATTTAGAGAAGATAGTGCGGGACATCAGCAAACACCAGCAGTCCGATCCGAAGTTAAACTCTATTAAACTTCGTCTCTCCAACCAAGATGACACAATAAACAAATTTTATTGTATACATAATGGGATTTTATTCATCAAGACATCCCTTGATGAAGAAATATGGAAGGTCATGATCCCTACTACAATCGAAAAGGATATCATCCTGGACTATTACCTACGATACGGTCACATGGGAGCCATGAAGGTGATCAAGGCAATAGAAGAGAATTGTCACATAAAAAGTATCAATAGAAAAACGAGAAACTACCTTAAAACCTGTATGATATGTCAATTGGTGAAAACCAACAATGAGAAAAAGGAGGGTATGATGATACCAATTACCTCACAAGCTAAACTGGAAAAGGTCTTTCTGGACATATGTGGTCCATTTCCCCGCAGTGGCGGACGCCATCGATACAAGTATATTATTATTATGATGGATCATTTTACAAAATTTACAAAACTATACCCGGTGAACAGAGCCACCACCCTGAAGACTCTAGGAATAATAACAAATCATTACATTCCAGAGGTAGGAAGCCCGACATCCATAATCACCGACCATGGAACGCAATTTAAGGGTTGGCGGTGGAGAAACACTCTGAATACATTGGGCATTAAGACATACAAGACGTCTGTCTACCACCCCAGCAGCAATCCAGCGGAGAGGGTACTGCGAGAGGTCGGAAGAATATTACGGACTTATTGCTATAATCAACAAAAGAAGTGGCAAGAATATTTATTAGCGACTGAAGAATTCCTTAATTTGTCATATCACACCGCTATTGGTACCACGCCATACACGGCAATGTATGAAAGACCACCTCCGAGAGAAATACAAGACATAATAGAGTTCCCCAGGAGTCAAGAATACAAATTCAATCGAATCAGATTCTACAATAAATTGGCTGAAGACCAGGAAAGGCGCAAGAACAAATATCAAAAGGCTGTTAAGAAAATAATAAACTTTGAAGTCGGAGAAAAGGTACTGCTAAAAAACAGGGAATTACCCAGTACTTTGGAAGGCATTACCAAAAAGTTATTACTGCTGTATACCGGCCCATACCTGATTGTTAAAAACAATAATAACAATACGCATGTACTAAAGGATATCATTTCGAATAAAGTAAAAGGAACTTATAATCAGTTATCCATTAAAAAATATTTGGAGGACTCATAATTATGAGTTAAAACTATAATGAAGAAATTGTGAATTTTGATAAAAAAAAATTACCAAATTCAAAAAGTCCGTAAGTACAACTTACACAAATATTCAAAGACTCTCATGAACGAGAAAAATAAGAATTTTGATGGAAGAATAAAAAATTACCAAATTCCAAAAATTAGTAAGAACAACTTACACCAAGTATCTGAAAGAATATTGTGAACGAAATAAGAATTTTGATAAGTAGATAATTACAAAATTCCAAAAATTAGTAAGTACAACTTACACCAAATATCAGAAAGAATATTGTGAACAAAATAAGAATTTTGATAAGAATATAATTACAAAATTCAAAAATCAGTAAGTACAACTTACAACAAAACATTTGAAGGATTATTGTGAATAAATAAAAAGAATTTTGAACATAATAAGCTTCAAAATTCAAAAGCAATAGTAGGTACAAGCAACACAAATATTCAAAGACTATTATGCAAGTAAAAAGAATTTGGATGCAGATAATAATTGTCCAAATTCAAAATAATTAGTAAGTACCACTTACTCAAACATTCAAAGACTATTATGAATGAAAAAAGAATTTTGAGGAATAATAATTTCAAAATTCAAAACAATAATAAGTACAATTTATACCAAAATATTTGAAAAACAACTATGAATAAGAAAGAATGTAGTTGAATAAAAATGTCTAAAATTAAAAAACATTAAACTCATATCATTACTCATACAAATGGTGAGAAATAACTCTGAAATATGAAAAAAGATTTTGTAAGAAAGAGATACAAAATTCTAAGAGAGAAAGGAAACCAGAATGTCATATGACTTAATCGAAACAAATTAACCAAACTCACAAAGAAAATAATTTAATATAAATGGAACAATGAAGAAGGACCAGCTCACTAAAGACCAAATAGTGAGACCAAAAAAAAAAAAAAAAAAAAAAAAAAAACCTGATACTAATAATGATAATGCTGTTACAACAACCAGTGTTATAGTGAAAGTGATAAAGAATTAATTCATGTTATATCATGAGCAATAAAAGTAACTCAATGGATACCAGATGGTAGAAAGAGTAAATATAAATACTACTTACTATGTAAACATGATGAAATGTATATGATACCACATACCTAAACCACCTAATATGGAATAAGCTTTAAGAGAGAAGAAGAGTCAAGTGTATAAAAGTATTAATTAATATAACGTATTATGAAGTGAAGAATCTAAAGATGTTTATTTTAGTCAAAAATGACTACTTTTACTGTTTATTTATTTTTATGACTGGATGTAGAAAATGCCATCAGTCTTATGTGTTGAGCAGAGATGATAATACCTCTGGACTCAATTGAAGTATTGGACAGCAGGGATTGAAGCCAAAAGTGCCACTCTGAACTGTTCCAATTAATTTGTTAGGGAATGTTAGGGAGTAAACATACTGGTGAGGAAGCACCAAATAAGAAGGAATATAAAATGATAATGTTATACACAAGAATGAAGACCACTGATCAATGAAAAAAAAAAGAAACTAATGAAGGACACACACACATCAGCTGAATGATGTGATACACATCAGCTGAGAGGAAGCAATGGTGGAAAAAGAAGGTATATAAAGTGAAAACATGTAATCACGGAGAAAATGTAAATACAAAAGAATTAGTAGTAATTATTTCATCCATACAGAGTATGATCTGAACTAATCACTTTTACAGGAGAGCATATGTAACATAACAAAATTATCACACTAAACATTTGAATTAATGTTACATAAATAAAAGAAAAAGTTCCATAGTGAGTGAGAAGACTAAATTGTTTAAGGATTACCCTAGAAACTGTATAATTAAGTCTATAAAATGTTAATAAAAATGGAAGATAATAAAGAAAACCATTAATTAAAATAACCTACTATGTAAAAACCAGTTAAACCAGCAGTATACCCAGTAGATTGGGGAAGCAGTACAAAAAGGGAAGGACCATAAAAAAGGAAATAATCTGTCATGAAACCATTTTAATAAGGAAACTACTAATGTGATATTTGAAGAAGGGACAAAACATATCAAGATTCGAACAAAGAGACCAGAAACAGGAAGAGATATGCCAAAACAAAATGTTAGTCATATAATAAATACCATGAGACAAAATTGAAACCGATATAGGTAAACCCAAACAAGTTACAAGATACAATACTATAAAACACAAATTGTATATTAGTTGTAAGTGTAATATGTTAAAAAATATTATAAAAAGACTACCATAGTGTAGAACTCACTGAAAAGACTACCATGGAGTAGAATCTAATAAAGTGAAGTGAGATAACAAAAATAAGAAACTACAGTGTGTATAGTGAGAAACATAGTTAAAAAATCTATGAAAAAATCTTCAATGAAGTGTAAATATTATAAAAAGACTACCATGAGTGTAGAATAATAATAATAAAACCATTGGAATGAAAGACAGTCTAAGGACTGACAACATTACCAGTAATAAGAGTTTTTAAATTAGATATAAGAAAAACTATTACATATAAAATATTTTCTTTAATTATAGCTAAGTAAATGGTGAGAAGGACAAAAATACCAAAGGACAGTTCATAACTGAAGGTATGACTAATATTAAGATGTTTGTTATTTATTATTAATTAGATAATATTTTAGATGTAAGGTGTAAATAGATACACGATGTTTTTTAATCACAGTTAAAGCGTTTTCAAAAGAATCATAAATACACAAGACAGTTAGTGACTGACAGTGTTACTAGTAATAGGAGTTTTTTATTTTTTCTAATTAAATTATGTCTAGGATAAGCTATGTTGTTATCATTTGATGATACAGTTAAAAAATAATAGGAATAAAATGTTTTTGTTAAAATTAGGTGATATATGGAAAATAGTTGATAATAAGATGTTTTTGTTAAAATTAGGCATAAGATGTTCATGTTATGGTTCAATGATGTTATTAGTATAAAGAAGGTTTAATAGATACAAGATATTCTATTGTATTTTAAAAATCATGTCAATTAATTTTCCATTGTGTAAGTCAGAGAGGCAAGTAGGGCATAAAAATGTAATAATTTTATTCAAATCAGTAAACCATGTATAATTGTACAAACAGACCAGCCAAGACACCATTTTTGTAAACACAGAATGGCCTATAAACAAAAAATTATCTATCAAAGAATTAATCTATGTAATAGGAATAGAATTCAATACATACAATACAGAAATTGAAAATATAATTAATACAGATACAGTTAATAGCAAATAGAATGACAAAAGAAAGAAAATTAACTTCTTTTGGAAACAGCCAAAAATAGGCTTATGATAGTAATCAAATCAGACTAAACAGCAAATTAATCAATATTGAAATGTTTTAATAACCAAATTATTAACAACAAAGTAATTACGGAGTTATTAGGTGTATTCCAGGGAAATATTATACCGAAAAAACAAATAAAAACCTTTAAAACACTGAATTTGTACAAAATATGGGGCATACAATCATTATGTAAAATTGTAATTTTTGGGCTTAAATGAGTTTGAAACAAACCCAGCTATATATCAAAAGATGTAAAATTAAATAATCAATATTACTGAATAGTTAGATTCATGTAAAATTAAGAAATATTTGAAATACAGTAAAAAATAAGAAAACTTATTATGTATAGTTAGATAGTGAAACAAGTCTTAGACAGATATTTTATAATTAAACAATATGAAGAGGAAAAAGACATACCACAAATTGCCCTAAAACGACGACGTTGCGTCTATTAGTCTATTGTTAATCGCAAAGCTGAACAGTTGAAAAATGTGTTAGTGGAGTATTGAAAACGAAATAATTTGTAATAAAACCAAGTGTGGTTATGTGGCGTGTAACGGAGATGAACTAACAAATGAAATAACCTTATCTATCAATATCTAACACTTCACAAATTTCCAAAAAACACAGTATAACACTATAAAACTTAACACCAGAAATCGACAGCCATTTTGAACAATTTTTGGAACGAATTCACAGAAAACCAACACACATATTTGAACACCACACTACACAAGAGATCCATCCAGAATTCGACATCGCAGACGACGAGGGGACATTCAACACGATATTTTGGACCAACACCACTTCGCAGAAAAGGGAACATCGTTTTATTTCTGTGGGAGAAGATCTTCAATTCCAACGGCATCATAGCAGTTAAAATCGAGCAGACGGCGGCCATTGCTGAATTTCTATAAAGACGATCAGCCAGTGCTTCCTGGAGAGGAGTGACGTCATTTCTTCGACTTGGTTCGAAATTTAAATAATTTCTTTCTAATTGACAATTGTAAGAATAATTCTGTTCTATTTCAGATATTAACATTTAGTTAAGAATACCTGTTAAATGTATCTTGTTCCTTGCCCTCTGACCATTTCGACTCGTTAAAAGAACCATAAATTTAAACTTGTAAAAAATATATTTGTTGATTTTTCTCACTGCCGACTGTGGCAAATATTAGCCAGTGCCTGGGACATGCGCAGTTTGACTGGCGCACAATTTTGAATGAATAAACGCATATCATTATTCAGTTACCAGCATTGTTTTTATTTCTACCATTAATGTTATTATTATTTTTTATTAAGCAAAAACATAATTCACATTGAGAGAATAGACATAAAAGGAAATTACAAACTCAACTAATTAATTAATTATTAATTAATTAAATTAAATCATTCCATCAAACTCGATACAAGAACAAGAAAAAATATTTGCACAATTTTTAAAGTTGGATGTATTTGTTATTTATCAATCCAACACACCTAGTTATAACATATTCTTATCATCAATATCTTTATATTTTATTTATTATTACACTTGAAATTATATTACAATTTGACTAGCCTAACAGTGGGGCTAAAAGAAGAGCACAATACCTTTATTATCACAAAAGCTACACACACAATATCTCTCTATATATTTTTATTTGTAATATTCTATTATATTACAATATATATATGTGTGTGTGTGTGTGTGTGTGTGTGTGTGTGTGTGTGTGTACTGTTTGTTAACAAACAACTTGGAGTGAACTATTATTGGGAAGTAGTCGTGAAGATTTCTATAATTTAACTTCAGACAAGGTGGTTATCTGACTTTTCTAACATACAAAGTACTGAAGTTATTTTAAAGTGGTTGTAATAAACAAAGTGCATTAATTAATAAGTTTTGCTTTCTATGAAATAGCAAGTGAATGAACGGTGAAATCAATTAATGAGCAAACAAGTTTACAATAAATGAAATAACAAACTTTACTTTTAAAGTATAGTGCAACTGAGGCTGTCTTTTAAAACTGCCGTGTAGAGAACCAATAACATGTCGTTAAAAAGTACTATACTGTACTTAGAATATTTTTATATCGTAGATTATAAAACGTCAAAGTTAGATTCAAATGTAAAAGTGACGTTCATCTATTTCAAAGTTGAGATGATAATAAAAGTTATGAGTAATAACACATAGAACTATCTATGTTAGGTAGATGTTGTCGGAGAATATAATGTCAGTTAACGCAAACGCTGGATTAGTGTGTACCGACCAATAAATTACCCCTGAAGGAGGTATCAATTAGCTAAGATGGTTGCTACTACATTCGTACTCACGTGGCCTTTCATATCCTTTACAAAAAAAAAATATTTCCAATTTATTATTCATTACGCTTTAATCCTGATATTTAAAGATTACTTTAAGGTCATTTTAAGTTGAGAGATAAATAACTCGTAAAAGAATTGTTTCCTTTATTTAAGTTTTTCTTCTTCTTCTACACTTCAGAAACCATGCAATGTGCTTGTTCTGACTTCACATTATAAGATCCATTTCGTTTTTGGCTTTCGTAGATCTCTTCTTCCAGAAGGCTTGTACTTGTTAACAATGGCTGGTGTTCTATCTTCATCCATGCTACATAAATGTTGTCTCTATTTTCCCCTGTATCCTTCAACTTTTCCATCTATATTATACTCTCGTATAAATTTAATTCTTCTTGTATATCTTCATTTCTTATATAATCCCCTCTTGTTCATCCTTTAACTATTCTTAAAAATTTCAACTCTGTCGATTGTATGTTGCTTTTATCTCTTTGTTTTGTTATCCAGGATTTACTGCCGTATAATAGCACTGGAACAGCCATTGTTTTGTAGAATTTTAATTTTTTCTCACGTGCCGTGTTATATTTTGAGTGTTCTATTTATAGTTCTACATATGTGTCAAAAATCTATAGACTTTATTTTGTATATTTTATTTAACTTTTTATTAGTTTTCTTCTTCTCCTCTCAAGGATTAGGTTATATAAACCTGTACCGGCATCCATCTCACGCTCGGACGACCCACGTCTCTTCTACCAGTGGCTTTATAATTCAGTGCCGCTTTCGGCAATCGATCCTCTGTCATCCTTTGCAGATGATTCCACCATTGTCTTCTGTAGATTGAAATAATTTCATTTATGTCCTGTACTTCGAGTTCTGCTGTGATATCCTCATTCCTTATTGTATCTTGCAATGTATAGTTTAAAATACTACGAATAAACTGCATTTCAGCACTCTGAATCTTGCAATTGTCTTACAAAATTTAATCCTTGCGCTGTGTCTTGTTTTATTTCTAAGATTTTTATAAATTGTGCCACAAATATTCATAAATTTTAAAATTTTATTCTTAATCTGAAATATAATTTGGATAAAATTGACTGTGCAGACGTTACGTATCGTCACGTCACGTCCAGATGTGCTTGTATTGTCATATAAGCTCCAATGGATAATTTTGTCCTTACTAGTACAGTATTGAGCTTATTTACCCGTTTGGTTGGAATGGATCCAATACAAAATACACTCTGACATTGGAATACAACCAAGGACGCACGCCTTTAGGAACCTGAGCAATCACAAATACACTGTGCATTAATGCATACACGCGTTTTGAATTTTCAAAACCCGCATTGTCAATTCGGTGTGAAGTACACGTCGTGTCTCTCATTGATACCAGTAAAGAAACTATTCACACATGCACTCGCCCTGATCTCGTTGCTATTTAATGACATCTGCCCGTTAATTAACGTATACCACTACTCTGGTATTCACCTATGGCGGCGGTGCCTGTGTTTTTCAATTGGAACAAAAAATTGTGGTCTGTATGGTCTTACGACAATCATGCGGATCGTCGTGTTGTTCAGTGGAAACGGAATAACTGACATCAATGAAGTCAACAATTACAAACTTTATTTAAACACAATCAACAGTTATTGATTAACAGATATTTTTTCACAATAATTCAAGTTAAATTTATCCAACAACTGCAATAAATGTCACCTTATTACACTTTGGCACTAACTAACACTCCGCAGTCTAATATCGCCTCCCCTCATAACTACTCTCAGTATAATTTCAGTAAAACCAGTCTCTGTTACTGACGAAATTAAACATTATGCAACTTAAAAATTACCTCCGTATTTAAGATTTATCTTCTTCTTCTTCTGCACCTCACGAAGTAGGCACTTTGAATTTTCCATCTTCACAGAGTATCTCTCCATCTCAATTTTGGTCTTCCTACAGCTCTTGTACTAAACGGTCTGTATCGAAACGCAACCTTAGGTAGTCCTCCATCCTCCATTCTGTCCACATACTGTAACCATTCCCTGTCTGGATTTTATCATTTATGGAGAACACCTGTAGCTCTTCTCTAATATCCTCATTGCGCAAACGATCCTGTCTCGTGCACCCTTTGTTGTTCTCAGAATCTTCATTTTCAAAGTTTGAATCTGATTTTTAATCTTCTTTGTAGGAACCTATGTTTCACATCTATACAGTAAAACAGGCGCTGCCATTGTTTTATAAATTAAGCTTTGTCTCTTTCCTTGTCTTTATCTTCAAAGTTTTATTTATGACGCCACACATCATTTCAAACCTCAATATTTAACTTGTTTATTCATTAAAACATTACAATTTCTGTAAATTTACTTTAATGCTTTATTATTTGATACATAATACACTATAATAATACACGTAAGTAGGGTGCACTTTTCTACTTTGTGTAATATACTTCACACGCTTATAAATAACTCTTGGTCCAGACATTATAAATAATGTTTTCCTTCAGCTTCTTATGAAAGTTTTCAAGCTTTTCTGTTTATGGTTCGCTACTGTTTTTTCAAATTCCCAGAGCAAGAAAAACACGTTACAGGAATGACGACATAAGAGATGTGTCAACATCGATGTAAACAAGATTCAGTGGAGAATTGACAAACTCTCAAGTCCCAAGATACACACAACCTCAGGGCGAGATCAAATCTTCGCTAAAAAAACCAGCTGATGTTTGTGTACAAGATACGTTGTGTTTTGTACTCTGTAAATTCAAAAGTAAAGTGGAATATTGTTTGGGATTAATTTATCAGTCAACGAGATTAACGTGTTTGAGATCCAAAAGAGCTGATAAAGAATATAGACAAGAAACTCGGACACGACAGGATCATAACGGGCATAACAAAATTAACAAGAAAATGTAGATTTTAGTTTAATAATTTAATAGAAAGCGAATAACTAAATTGTGTCGATAGATTTATAGTTAAAATGTAACTATAAACAATGAGTTGAACGTACCGTATATAAACAATTTTGCTAACATGATTATTATTGTTTTGAAACCTCATATATTCCTATTATGCGTAATATTGTTTAATAGAATATAATAATTTCTTAAACTGAGAATATTATTCAATACTGACACACAGAAATTTACATCAGCAAAAAAAAAAAAAAATTCAATCAAACAATGCAAACAAAGTGAGTAGACTTTTACGGTTAGTTTCAACATTGCTAAAACTTCGCGGGTTGTTAGGCCGAGAACTCAGAGTAAAAACAATCGTACCTGTAGCTTTTAGCTTAAGGGAGGATTGGGTTCCAGAGCCCTGCGTGGCAGCAGCGCTTGATCTGACTCTACACACAAGAGGTAGAACACACGTCAGGTTTTGTTACTTTGTATATTGGCAACCCTGGACAATATAACTGTTCCATGGACATATTTTCTTCCTGTTTCCTTTATACTCGTTCCTTATTGCCTACCGTATAATATTTCTACTTCTGTCTTCTACTACTATTTCTACGTCTCCTTTCCTACAGTCTTAAATTATTGTCACCCTCTGTCAGTATATATAATTTAACTTTGCATTTGTTTGGTCTTGTAAATTTCCGTTATTTAAAAGCTCCAACATTTTGTAAAAGTGTTACTTCCTTTCACTTACCTTTGTCTATCCAACTGCCTCTCTCTGTCTGTCTCTCTCTCTCTCTCTCTCTCTCTCTCTCTCTCTCTCTCTCTCTCTCTCTCTCTCTCTCTCTCTCTCTCTCTCTCTCTCTCTCTCTCTCTCTATCTCTCTCTCTCTCTCTCTCTACCCCCCACACACACACTTACTTAACATTATTCTAATATCATCTGATTATTCTGCCTTCCATCTCAACCAGTCCGTCGTACACAAATGTTTCTTGATCTTAGCCTCAAATTGGGCTCCTGCCACGGAGATAAAGCACTAGCTGTGGAGTATACCTGATACTGGCATGACAATACCGCGTTAGCAGATCAGCTGTTCAACTGCTTACAAGAAATTAATTTGAATGTGTAAGTTTTTTGTATGTTTCAGAAGAACGATGGTCCCTTTATAATGTTTAATTTATTATCAGTCTACACCAATCGTATGTTTCGCTACATTATGACACACACACACGTGATTACTAGAATGAGAGTTATTTTTGTAACAAAGTATAAGCTATTTAATAAACATACGTCATAAATTAAATTAGATCATAGATCAACGTAACGTTTATGTCTTCGTTCCATATTTAAGAACTCGGTTGGAGAACCATACATGACTTCCATGTTCTAAAATTTATATTTAAAATCATTTAAATATAAATTGAGAAATTTGACAAGTTTGACAAATTGAAATGGAATATTTTCATAGAAACAACTTCTCTGTTGCCGATAACGTACTACACACATAAAAAATTACCCCCTCCCCTTCAACTACACTTTTCATTTCTTGATATTTCATCTACCTTTCTACAGTGGAATATTATGACCTTCTTTTCAGTATAGTTTGTTTATGAAAACTAAGTATTGTATTCATTTTAAAACGTAAAACGTTGCAGGTGAACTCCTCCTCCCCCTTAACGGATCTTCATCAAAATCATTAGGCCTTGAGTCCTCTACAACTTGGGCACATGTGCAAAATATTATTTGACTCTATTTGAATATGCAACAGTTATCGTTTGCCATAGAAAAAATTCTACACACAGGCACACACACACACACACACACACACACACACACACACACACACACACACACACACACTTTCCAGAAAATGATTTTTCTTCATATTTTTAGGGTAAGACAATCATAATCAGCCCTTATCTGGAACACGATTTTTTTCTCCATCACCATACTTCCATTTCCTTACAAAACATGGAAGTAAAAACAAAAAGTATACCTTTGCTCTTACAGAAGCAATGAATTTGTAGTCAGTAAACGTAAGCACTTACCTTTCTAGTTTTCTCTTGTGTCAGGAAAAAGAGAAAAGATAGATGCAGGCATGCGGGATTTCAATCTTGAGAGAAGGAGAAAAAGTAAGGGAGACTGGGGAGATTCTGTATGTATGAAATGAAGTTACAAAGCACTTACTTAAAGTAGTCAGTTTAGAAGTTAGTTGTAAAATGTGCGAACCGTGAGCAGTGTTGAAGACTTATAGTGAATATTGCAGTTAGTGAATATTTCTTTTCACGGACTACATCAAAAGGCATCTCGTTCTCTACGTCGCTTTCCATGCAAACGTATTCCGTTTACTCTGTCTGTTATAATAATAAGAATTTTAAATCTTTACGTTTGTTGCAAACGATCCAAACTTAACACTACTTTGTTGTATTTTATAGTAACTCTTTTATAATTTATCAAAAGAGTAATATTAAAATAAACTTATGATTTTGTACAAAATTTGAATAGTTAGAATTTTATATTTATTGTTTTGGTCTCTAACGAACAAAATTTGAAACAACTACGTACCTTATTTAATGATTGTTTTTCTTGCAAAAATAAACAATTAAGTAAGCTATGTATCAAATTAAATTTTCAAAATATCATTAAATAAAGAATCCAATAAGAAAACTAATATTTTTTGGACATTTATATAGAATGGACGACAATAGGTTAACAAAACAGATCTTCAAATATCTGGTCAATCATCAAGTCAACATCAAGTTGGATTAAAGAAGTCATAAAGGATTTAGAAAAAATAATATAAAGACAAAAAAAGCAATTTAAAGAGAACATTTTTTCAAGCAAAAGTGATCAAAACCGATGGAGTCCAGGCTAGGAGAGAGAAAAATTCAGGTTCAAAGTAGCCTGAAGACAGGACGAAAAGACATAGTAAAAGGTAAAAAGGAAAGAATATTGGAGAAAAACAGAACAAGGAATTAAGAATTGAAATTGGCATGTCGTTCTCAGATAGCCGATATAAATAGAAAAACAAACAATAAAACATTGACTTATTAAAAATAAATAAATTTAGTCCACATCAAAACACTGTTACACAATGTGACATTATTATAACTCACGTAAAAGATTGATGTGCTTTCACGAGTCTCTTTCACGAGATGTGCTTGAGGCAACTTCTTTGATGTCCCATGATTAACTTCACCTTTTCATACAAACTTTCCAGAAGAAAAATTCAAACGAGTGATTCACCATTACCATTTCTTACAAGAAGAGAAACTCCAAAGTAAATTGGATCTATTATACTCTATTATACTGACTTTAGGCTTCTTCCTAATCTTATAGAAGGAAAAAAGCTTACGTCAATTTACAAAGATGTGTTGAAACTTCTAAAAGTATCATAACGATCTGCATGACAACTGCCAAACCTGAGCGCTCCTTTTCAACTCTGGCTTTGTTAAGAAATACAATGAAAAACGACAGCCTGAATGCTCTTGCTATGCTATCTGCTAACAATGAACTTGTTAAAGAAATAAAGTACTTTGATGAGAGAGTGATAGAAAAGTGTGTTAATTTAACGAAAAGATGAATGGGTTTTGTCTATAAATAAAGTATTTGTTTCCAGTGTAGGTATTATAAAAGTAATATAGTGTATTAGTTTTTTGTGGAAACAGTAAAGCCATTGTAGCGGACACTTTTGACACTAATGAAGACAGTAAAGAGAAGGACAATGTATTTGGTTATGTTTATTGATAAACTAGCTGACAGAACACAATGTTTGATGCGAGTTCAGATTTTGAAATTATCTTTGCATGTTGCATACGTAACTATTTTTATCTTACTTTTTTAATGAACTATTTGATCAAATATTGGCGACATTTTCTAATGTGCGTTAAATTATAATATAATTTTGAAACATAATGTAAAATGTTTTATAAAAAGTACGCAAGTTTCGCTCAAACCATGCATTCCTGCTGCTGTCATAGTTTCTACTCGGTTTGTGTACTGGTTGTAATGGATGATGTGTCGCGTTTTCAACGTTTATCGTATTCATCTTCCCAGCTGTATAACAAATACGTTTTTTTCACCTCATCTCTTCTTTAACTCTTCTATTGTCATTATAAAACTCTCTTACTTTATAGAATTTATATTTTTGAAACCCCTATTCCTTTTGCGTAGGCTAAATTTTTTTTTTGTGTCTAAACATTTTGTGTGCGTGTATATGTGATTTATTCCTACATATCAGATACGCAATCAACGACACATTAAAAGCGTAGATCAGTTAAAATCAACGGCTTTTTCAATAAATAGCAACTATTTGAACACACCTCTAACGTCCTGCTTTATATAAGATTTCCTGATGACTAATTGCAGCCTGAAGGGAGAATCAGGCGCTACTTTTCTCACTTTCCCACATAGAATTCTTTGTCCACTCTTGCAATTCACCACAGATTTAATAACTTTAGCCAGTCAGACATAAAGGTTACATTCAGTCTTTATTTTGACTATTTTAGTATTTCAGGTAATTTTTAATTTTCCTCTAATTACTTAGGCTAAAAACAATATCATTGCAACTACTGCTTGCAGATTACCTGAGAATATTTAATTATTATTATGCGTAATTCTGGTATTCGTTAAAAAGTAAATTTAGCCTTACTTAACATTACATTTAATGTTAATGCACAATGTACTTCTTTTACATAGATGCCTCAAACATTGAAATGGTTGGAAAAGAGCAGTACAAATTTTCCTGTATCGAAATGAATGACTGTTGTGAATACAAATGTATTTCTTACACTTTCGTAATAGAACCGCAACTCTTTCACATCAGATAGGAACGCAAAATCAGTTCGAAACTGGATTCCGTTTCTATGCGAATATAACTCGTTGATATTCCATAGCATAACATGACCTCGTTAATTAACACACTGTCACTGCTTGTGTTTACACGATATCAATTGACTCGCCCGCATGTGTGTTTGTGCGTGTTTTGTATCACTTCAGTGTAATCCCAGTCTGTTTATGGAGTGTCTATTCACTCCCACCCCCCCAAAAAACATACTGGAATCATTCACGTGACGTAGTTTCATTACTTGGTACTTGGTACCTGTTTGAGTTCACTTTTGAGCATTAAAAAAGTTTTCTAATTATTGTTTTATAGAATTTCTTCAATTAATACAAAATTTCACAGATTGTTATGAAGTATGATTTAAACTTGGCACAAGTTCACGTAGTCTTTTACTGTCTCTTTGTGTCTGTATATCGGTCTACCTGTCTGTCTGTCTATCTGGCTATCTGTCTCTGTCTCTCTCTCTTTCTCTGCCTCTTTCTCCTCCTTTTCCCTCTATCTGTTAGTGCTGCTTTTCTTCATCCGTGCTAATGATATTATCAATAAAGAAGTACCGAAGTGTGATGGCAGTGCCATGCGGCCTTTGTGGCTGTGAAATTTAGACACTAAACGCAAAACCCTAAAACCGTAAACAGGCTAGTGATTTTTACGATCAGCACTAGGAGTATCACGGAAGGATCGGCTAAGTAATGATGACGTAAGAAATATCCTTGGAATATACAACCTGATCGAAAGGATAAAGCAATACAGACGGGATTGGACAGACTATGTTGAAAGTGTGCATACGAAAAATATACCAAAACAAATTTTGATTTATATTCCAAAAAGACGGCAGCATATTGGAAGACCAAAGAAAAGATGATCGGAGCAAGGAGTGGACAACGGATCCTAAAAAGAAGGAGAAAAAGGAGAAGAAGAAGAAGAAAAAGAAGAAGGTTTGTATAACCAAGTATGTCATAATATATTTTGATCATTTTGAAATTCCGTCACTTATGTGTAACGACAACTTCTGGGTGCGTGGTGTGTGTGTGTGTGTGTGTGTGTGTGTGTGTGTGTGCGTGTGTCAGAGTACGCAAATTTGTTTAGTGACAAATCAGGAACGAAAATCGAAGGACGATTGCATATACAAGAACGAAAACTAGAATATGATGAATAATTTTATATTGCGAAGTAACAAGATACACAAGATACCTGTGTCAACTTTAAGAATATATATTTCAAAATTATTAATTACATAATATTTGGCATGTATTTATACAGTTATGATTTTTTATGCCCTGAATATTTTATGGATTTAAAATTTCAGGTGGACTGGAACCTGTTTAGCCCCTTTAATTACAACAATGATTCAGTCATCTGTTTTGCAAGCGTAATAGACAAATGCTGTACTTTCACGTTCTAGCTATGTAGTTAGACTTCTTCTTCTTATTCCAATCGTCTTCTACCGCAAGGTGTAGAGGTTGAGCAAAGGTCTCCCCCCATTGGTCTCTGCATGGCTAGCGCCTTGGCTTCATTCCACTGCATTCCCAGCCCCTGCAGAGAGCACCTCACATTGTCCTCCCAAATCACTCTTCTCCAGCACCTGGGTCTTCTCCCAGCACAATAGTTTTGGAAGTCTACCCCTTCTATCCTACAAACGTGTCCAAACCAGCGCAATTGTGCTTTCTTAATTTTATCTTGGCAAAGGACTATCTTAGATTCACTCTTATAGTAGTGTTTCTGACACGATCTCTTCTTGCCTTCCTTCAGCTTTCCTTGAGGTGTCTCATCTCCATAGCTTAGAGACAGTTTAGATGCTTCTCAGTTAGAGCCCAGGTTTTAGCTCCATAAGTAAGAACCAGCACATAAGTGTTTTGGAAAACTGTTGTCTTAACTGACTTACCAATGAACTTGGTCTTTAATGCATGGAAAAGTCTCAAGCTACTGCTTATTGTTCAATTAATGTCCAGATGATTTTACTATGTGAGCTTATTATAGAGCCTAAATACTTGAACTCATCGACTTGTTCCAGTTGCTTCCTTTTGATGGTAACCCAGTGTTGAGCTGGCTCTCTGGTAACACAATCATTGTCTTCATCTTTGCCAAAGTTACTTTCAGTCCTCTTCTTTCCAGCTCCTCCGTCCAAGCATCAAGGTTCCTTTGGAGTCCGTCTTCTGCACCGGAGAGTAAGGCTACATCATCTGCAAACGCAACAGCTCCACCTCGAATCGGCTGAAGCCTCCAATTCCCAACATGGAATCCTCTAATTATGACCTTGCAGCCCTTTATTACTCATCCATTAGTATTATGAAAATAGGGGACTGAGAACATTGCCCATGCCCCAAACTGAAAACTCCTGAGATTTTAAATTGAATGTTCTTATAAAAACGTTTACATCTGTTGTATAAGCTTCGAATTCTTGTATGAAGTTAGACGTACAATTGCCAAATCGTATAAGGTAAAAATTGGCCACTGGGTTTACCGTGAATAAATTGTGAGGTTATTCATTACAATAAGTAAGCTTGTAATGATTTTAATGATAATTAAAGTAATAATTACTTTAATGACTTGGAATATGAGCAGCGTATTTTATCAAAGTGAATCTACTCGTGAGCTTTAAATTTAAAAAGTACTTTAACAGCATAACATACCCTGCTGTTAAGAAAACTTAATACGTATACATTTATTTTTATAGTTTTTTATACTATCGGAAAAAGAGATATAAAAGGAGTAGAGATGTTGATGACTGTGATAAGACAGAAAGGGAGGGCAAGCGAGCAAATTACCTGCTTTACACACAATCGTTCCAAGATGTAACTAAAAGTTGTGAACGCAGAAGTTAGTTCTGAGACTCACGAAACGCCAGTAGTGTGAAAGACGAGCTGCTTGCTAATATTTTTTGTCACAAACTTTATCAAGAGACTTTTTATTTGTTCCTACGAATTTATACGTAGATTCCTTTTCCGTTCCGAGTTGTTCCATTATTAACGTGAAAGCTTTACCCTCTCACAGACCGAGAACTATCTGCAGTCCTTCAAACAGTTTTATCAAAATTGACAGCATTCGTGCTAAATAATCTACGTAGTTTGTTCAGTAAAATATTCAAGTTTTATTTAATATAAGTATTTGATTACATTAACTTAAATAGAATTTTTAAATCAAATCGATTTAAAAATGTTTTAAAATTACTAAATTACTCTTATTTTGTAATGGTTACTCATTTTTGCAAAATAAAAACAAACACGACTCGTTATTAATATATAAGTGCAAACGTTTTGTACGTATGACCAGACGCTTACGGTATTGTTACACCGGTAAATCTAAGCTTAATAACAACAAAGTACTTGATTGAAAAAGAAGAGCCTTCACGTAGGCTTCCACGGCCGGTGCCCATTATGTTTTTGAAGTCTTCTTCCAACATGGGCCGCGTTAAGTTTGTTTGCCAGCTTCATCGTCACGTAGACCTGAGGATACTCGTTGTAATATGAGTAAAACGTAGTCATACAAGACATTTTTGACGTGGCCTATACCCGAAAAACACTTGAAAAACATTATTTTACAGTGTTTTTCAAATCATGGGGTGAAGTTTTAGGAAGTTAAATTTTGCTTTCCACTCTGGCCATACTGTCCTGGAACAGGTTAGCAAGTTTGAATACCTGGGCTACAGTGTGTCTTATAATACAAGCAACGACGTGGTGCATAAGTTCAACGTTATGTGCGGGACCATTAGGTAAACCCTTAAGTCAGCAAGTAAAGGAACACGCCTACAATTCTACAAGGTAATGACTCTTCCCACACTTCTTTATGGGTCTGAGAATTGGACTTTAACAAAAGACCATGCCAGTCGCATCCAAGCGGCTGAAATGAGATTTCTCAGGCACGTGACAGGGTATTCTCTCCATGATCATAGAAGAAACACAGATATACGGCAGGAACTGAATAACATGAGTATACTTCATAGAATCACCCAGTATCGGCTGAATTGGTGGGATCATCTTTGCCGAATTGATGACTACCGCATTCCCAAACAACTATAGAACTATAACCCTAGGGGACGCAGAAGTGTGGGACGTCCGAGGAAGCGCTGGAGTGACCAGCTGTAATCTTTGCCCATTTGAGACCGGTTTAATCCTTGGTTTAATCCTTGAAGATGATGATGATGATGATGACTCTGTCCATATGTGAAATTGACACGGTAGCGTGGCAAGGAGAGACTCTAGGAAACAGACGAACTCGGAACTGCTGGAAAAATATCCACATGCACGAGACTTCTGCAATGTGAGTTGTATGTAATGTAAATGATGGTAAGAGGCTTTGAAGTACGTATATGTAACTTCCAGAATGGTATGTTACAAAAGCATCAGTTACAAATGTCTCTCTTCTTCTTCTTCTTCTTCTTCTTCTTCTTCTTCTTCTTCTTCTTCTTCTTCTTCTTCTTCTTCTTCTTCTTCTTCTTCTTCTTCTTCAGGTTGTGGACCTTACGATTCGTTGCGCAATTCTTGATCCGACTCTGTTTTCTTTGGTCTTTCAATATTCCGCCGTCCTTTCGGATGTAAACCAAAATTTATTTTGGTATCCTGTTCTTATGCGTCCTTTCAACATTGTATATCCAGTTTTATCTGAATTGCTTGATGATTTCGTTTAGTTTATATATTCCAAGTATGTTCCTTATATCATCATTTCTTAGCCGGTCGCTCCGTGATACTCTTAATACTGATCGTAAAATCTCATTTCACTAGCCTGCATCCGGCTTTGGGTCTTTGCGATCGGTGTCCAAGTCTTACTGCCATAAAGGACGCATGGAACTGCCATCACATTATACAATTTTAAAAGAGTATCTCTACTGACTTTTCCATTCAGTGTTCTTATCGTTCCGCACATATGATTAACCTTTTCTATTTTTTTGTTCACATCTATCTCTTTAATATAGACAAGTCACATCCAAGAAACCTGAATGAATGGGCTTGCTCAATTAGTTGATTATTCGGTACTATTTTACACCTAACAAGAAAGCAACCTTTAAAAGCCACGGAATTATTCTTGATAATAGAAATTTCCAAATCATTCATCTTGATTATCTGCTGCACTTCATAGAGAGCCCGCTGCAGATAATTTTCATTGTCTGCTATTATGACCTGATTGTCAGCAAACATCAGAATTTTGACGAAATTACGTTCACTGAAACTGTCACTGAAGTTCAGTATTTCTTGCCTCTGCTTCCGCTCTCTAACAGCATTGTCCAAATATAAATTAAAAGTGTGTGTGAATTGCTACACCCTTGTCTGACCTCTTTATTTATTACTTCATTAAAGACTTCACCAGATTCATTTATTACAATGATCTCTACACATGCTCCTGATGACATCTATTAGGTGCTTTGGTACGCCTCTTCTGTCCATAATAATCCACAGCTTACTTTGTTTCACATTATCGAAGCCCTTGATGTTGTCGATATATACTAAGCTCCGTATTAAGCTGCGTATTTACTCGACGTATTTAAAGTAACGAGTTCCTTTAAACATGTGATGGTAAAAATATTCGTTTAACACATTATGACGGGATGAACATTTAAAAAAGTATATACTATAATATTTACCGTATTTCTTCCGTCATGTGACTGAAGACGAAACATAATACATTTCGAAAAGCATAAATCAATTGAACGCAACACGAAGTTACACGACGGAAGAAATACAGTGAATATTACCGGTATATATATTTTTTCAATAAATGACTTGGATACCTATTCAAATATGTTTTTCAATAAAGATTTTATTTAGGTATTAAACACAAGATATAAAGATAAAGATAAAATGTATAAAGGTAAAATAGAAGGACAGACTTGTATAATATTGAACAGCTCATACCATTATGTGGAGACTCTGCCCATCTCTGTCTTCCTAGCCGGGGCTTGAAGGTATTCTTTTGTTTCTTGTAAAAAAGGGGCCATATTCACGGGTCGTGAACATCTTTCTTTTTGTTTCCTTTTTATTTAATAAATATAAAGATGTACGTATTCGCTCTGACTATTAAACAGAAAAAAAGAGCAACAGAGCGTGAATCATCGGCATGCTCGTTTTCTATCACTGAAGAAGTATGTTCACAGCAGGTGTGTTCCGACTATTTACATAAAACGGCTTTGAAGCATGAATCCAGGTTGTAGGCCTAATTAAATTCAGCATCCTTCCTGAAAGAAGTAGAATATGAAATTGTTGTTAATATTTAAGTTTGATAAAAATCATTCCCGGGCTGTTTGGCCGTGGTCCATTGTTTTCACCAAAAACAGACGTTTCGGCAGTGCCATCGACTGCCATCATCAGTGTAAAATTCGCAGTTTTTTTCTTACCACCTTAAGTTAGCGAAACTTCGAATTTTACACTGATGATGGCAGTCGATGGCACTGCCGAAACGTCTGTTTTTAGTGAAAACATTGGATCACGCCCAAACAGCCCGGGAATGAATTTTAACAACATTGACTCCGGCCCGTGTAAGCCTACGAAGTATATTAATATTTACGTTTGTTACGTGGTAGATTTATGTTATTAGTTGTTAAACAATTATTAACATTGATGAGATTCTTAAGCTGCAGAACTTGTTATTTTGTACAAAATAAATTACATAGTTAATTATTACATAAAATTAAATTAAAAAATTTTAATGGTTTGAAAATATGAGTAAAGATCAAGATACTTACCAATAAATACAAGTAAACTCCCGAAACTGCAGAATTCGCTCGCTGTTTTGAACAAAATATATTTACTTTTAGATAAGTTTCAATTATAAAATAATTACAAAATTCGATTATTGAATTATTTTTTATACCAGACAACCATTATTATTAATACTATAAACACTAAAACGTGGGACCACTTTAGTGCGCCTTTCAGTTAAATTTGTAACCACAACGCCAAAGTGATAAATTATGTAGCGTTTACGTTTCTCATGAACAGTATTCTTTCATATCCTGTGGTTTCTTATAAGGAATACAATTTATTTCTTTAGAACCAATTTTTCAAAAATTCTATTTGACGTTGCCAATTTTCTTGTTTTTCTTCTTCAGTCCAGGATAAGGCGCATCACCTGTTCCAGTGTCTCTACATTCAATGCATATTTTGCGTGGCCTTTCCATATCTTTTTACCTTTATGCGCATATTGTAAACTTGTCGAAGTAGACTTTTAGCTTCCATTCTACCTATATGTTGAATCCATCTCAGCTTACATTCCTCGACTCTTGCATTTACAGATAATATGCCCAATCATGCCTTATCACATCGTTTCTAATTCTACCTTTTTGTGTAAATCCCTTTATGTACCCCAAGAAATTCATCTCAGCAGCTTGTATATGACTTGTATCTTGATAACACCTATGTTTCGGAACTGTATGAAACAGTGGGGAATGCCATAACGTTATAGGACGTCATTTACGTTTCCATTATCATCAATTTTGTGACCCCAATTTTATCTACACAAGAGGTTCTCATCCTCCACAAAGGCCATGGTGCAATTCCTCGCCCCCAAGTATTTCGAAATAACCCCTCAAAAATTTGATTTCGTGGGTAGGGGGATCACAATACGGGGGTATTGAATAATCCCCAGTTAACGGTGGATCTTGGGGCTTTATCCATAAATTTTTTTAAAACTAAAGCTGCTTAAGCAATTATTTAAATCAGAAAACTAATTTTAGTCTTTTGATTAGTACTAAAAGGCGTTCTGGCATTCATAACAATAACTAAATTATGAAAAATGTAAAAGCCTGGTGAAACCTGGCCTAACGTCATTAGTAGCACATTACGCCTTCTCCAGATAGTGTAAATTGATTTTATAATTTATTCTTTTCCTTCACTGATTTGTTTGATTTACGACGCTTTTAAGGGGGTAATTGAGCCTTTCAAAATCCCCCCCAAAATTCCAGTTGTGCGACTTGCACCATTACACTACCTTGTGGGCACCCTGATCTACAGACACGTAGTATTGGCGTTGTTTCACATTTAAGACCAAAATGATTGTAAACTATTAGGAAACAAATCGTTTTCAGACCTATGATTATATAAGATCGTGACGATAGGAATACGTCTGTGAAGTAGGGTAGACACCATGAGTGCGATACTGTTGGAATTTATTGTGTACACACGGTGTAGCAGTGTAAAGCAGTTTTCAAACGTGTGAATGTCGCTTACACAGCCAGCAATTGCAGTCTGTCTGAGTAAGTCGTCTCCCCATAAATTAAAGCCAGTCTACCGTTAATGTAATGATGTTTGCCCAAGCACTAATATTGCAGCAGCAAACGACTTAACCCAGTTGAGTGTGTACCAGCGCCTTTTAAAGTACAGTTTGTTAGAGGTACATAGGCAGCTTGAATCTACTGCAAATTACTGGTATGTAACCATCTTAAGTATATAATGTTGAGTAGTATTCAGATAGACTCACGGCCCTAAATATACATTTACTATATATAAAAACGTATTCAGCTTAGGGTGTTCAACTCAAGCAGATCACCTTTAGGATCTTGTAAACTGCACATGGTAGAAAGGTGTTTTTAATGGGGGACATTTGCTGACTGTTTTGTGGGTTTTCAAGACAAGACTTTAAATTTTCAAAATGTTTTCGTTCTTTTCCAGTGAGGTGTAAATAGATAATAAATTACGTGATTGTTTACACCGAATTCTAAGTTGAAAAACCAATTAAAAGCTACTGAAGAAACAAGTTCTTTAAAATTTTGGCGCTTTACAGCTCCTATGAACGAAAAATTTAATGAAATATATGGGCTACACAAGATAAAAGTTCCAGTTCTTCCTAACAAAAAAAAAGTTAAAAATGTGTTATTATTAAATTATAATAATTTAAAATCTTGTCAATAACGTTTCGTGTTAAATAATCTTACTAACGCATAATATACTTAATAATTTTTTATTTTTTATATAGCCTATGTCAAAATTTAAGTTTTAGTAATTTAAGTCATTACATAGTTTGAAATGGAATCGTTAAAATCTTTTGCGATAAACGTAACAGTTTTTTTCAAAAATATATAATTAAAATTATTAATAAATTTAATTCAACCAACATTTTTCTACTATCTTAACATTAACGTTACAGACTGGTCTTTACGGATAATTAAAGCTTGCGATCAGCAGAGAACGGTGATCAGCGGTTGGTTGAATTGGAAAAGGTTGTCTGACTTATGTTAGTACCCACAGAAAGTGGCTTTGGTCGACGAATTTGCATATTCGTGTTTTAAGAATTTAAGGACTTCTTTAAAAGAAGTGAGAAAAAACGTTAAACAAGTATCCTGTTTTTATGGGCAGTATAAGTATTGCTTTCACGTAAATAATTATTACATTTCAAAATTTTGAGTATTTATAACGTGATGTGTGGAAATTTCTTGAAAAAATTACAGTATGCTGTTTCATAATATACGTTTTACTAAGTTAATAATATTCATACAAAATTAAAGTACTATTATAACCCAAAATAATAGTTGCGTATTTAATGAAATATTATCGATTAGTTTACGGAAATTTTTGCTACTGGGCAGATGTTAGTTAAGTATAAGGTTTTTCTCTGTTATAATTATATCATAAAAACGCAATTCACCAACAAGAAAGTCCGTCAGTAAAAAATATTGAAGATGTAAAATGACATGTGATGTTTGCGATCGCTCTTGGGACGAACGTTGATTGTGTTTGAGTAACATGGGAATATTGAGAGCTGATAAATTATTGCTATTGAGATACGTCTGGTGTGCCGTTCTCAAGGACACATAGATGTGTTACTCACAAAACGTAACGGGTACTTTGTGTTTTACACCTAAACAACGCGGTTGGATAAATTAAAACTAATATTTGACACATATTACGATTTTATGGGAAAATGAGATATATTTGATTAAAACGTATATTTAATCTATTTTTGATTCAAGAGGTTTGGTAAGATTTTTTTTCTCTTAGGTTGTTATTAAAGATTACACTTGCAAGAATTATCTACACAAACAAAACTTGAACTTTTATCGTAGTAAAATTATTGTTACGACGGTCTCACCGATCGTCGTATGGTACAGTGGAAACAAAATACAGCCACCAATGAAGTCGCTAATCACCAGCTTTAATTAGTCACAATGTGAACTCAATAAGGTAGGTACTCTCATACAATGACTCAAGTTAAATTTGTCCACACGCAAGAATAATCTTAACTATTAAGTGTTCCGCATTAATTATAACACAGTAATCACTTTTCACTACACTTGATCCGCACTCTACAATCTCGCCAGATGTAACTAACTTCTAAGCCCGAACACCTGGATAACATCCTGTGGTCAAAAATGGGCGTTTGAAGCGTAGTACTGGTCACTTTTCTTGCTCGGTAGGCCTACCGATCGGCTGACACAAGACAAACTATCCTACCCAACACCCAAACTATGTCGGTGGAACAAAAAGGATCCATAGTATAATTATTATTAAGTAATCATCTGCTTATATCAAAGTCTATAATTGTTAAAAATATATAATATTATTACAACGGATCTTACGGAAATATTGTACAGTGGAAACAAGATCCAGCCACCAATGAAATCAGTAATTATCAGCTTTAATTAGTCACAAATAACAATGTGAAATCAATAAGGTACTCCGACATAATAATTCAAGTTAGATTTGTCCACGCGCAATAATAACGTTAACTATTGAGAGTTCCGCAGTAATTATAACACAGTAGTCACTTTCCACGATCAGTTGCCCCGCACTCTACAACTCACTAAGCCGGCCGCCGTTGCTTATATAGGCCCCACAGATGTTACACAATAATGTTTCATTCTTTTGGCGGCGTGCCAGCAGAATCTGCATAGTTACAAGTATTCGAACAGTCACGGTACTTATTTCACGGTTTTGATACAGCCACTACACCTGCTCGGCTTGCCAAGAAGCTTGTAGAACGTTCTTGTAACTGCACCTGCGAATCTTTTAAGCAATATTAACGTCTGCGTATTAGATGAGTAAATACCGCTTTTCACAACGAGGCACTTGAGCTCTTTACAAGAAAGGACCTGATCTAAATCGAAATTCTATAGAATTCTATAGAAGAAGTCGCGAAAGCGGTTAAAAAGCAATCACTACTCAAGACATATTGTTTTGCTTGTAACTTTAGACGTAAAGAATGCCTTCAATTCTGCCACTGGGGTGACATTCTCGAAGCACTGAAACAATTGTTTAGTTACCAAAGTACCTTCTCCTCACGGTTAGAAGATATCTTAAAAACAGTGTGCTGGTGTTTGATACTTTGTATAGATCACTTTCCAGTAACTACAGAAGCTGGAGATATTATGACCGAAACTTTTGAACGTTTCTTATTATGATATTCTCCTATGGCAGACATCCGGAGTCTCTCTAGTAAAAGAATATCTTTAATTTTATTACCTAATTACAGGAAAAATGTATCGGTAATTTTAGTTTTGCAGAAAAGGTTTTAATTTCATAAAATTATTTTTATAGTCTAGCGTGTGTTAAAAAGCTTATGGAAGCGATTAGTAATTAAGTTAGCATATTTAAATAAAATAAAATAAAGTTATAGTTACAGTTATGGAACACTCTCAGTTCCTTGCAGAAATAAATATTGACATTTTTACACACTGGCGTTTCTAAAGATTCGCCACCTTCATCATCATAATTATATAATCGATTTATATTAGTACTGATTATCTGTTCATCATTTATTTCGGTTCACTTATATGACAAAAGGTCATTTATGTAGTAACAGATAGTGTGATTTCTGTTAACTTACATTAATTATAGTGTACAGTTATAATTCTTTATGTATTTACAAATGATTTGCAAAATGACTCATATTTAGTCGTGATCATGTTGTAAAGACTGAACTCTCGAACAATGGAGAGCAGGTGCATGTTTCTATCTACGCCCCACTCAAGTATCCTTTAGAGTTTTCGAGTGCTTGTTGACGCATATTATGGGAAATTAGTCTGGAACCCTGCAGACTATATATAGGCTACAGCTGTTTAGTTTTCAGTTTGGGTTGGGCGATTTACTCAGTGCATCTTATGTAATTATTAGTGAAAAGTGATTATTGTACGGAACTGTATTAGTTGACATTATTATTGCGTGTGGACAAATTTAACTTAAATTGTTGTACGAGACTACCTTGTTGATTACAAATTGTTATTTGTGATTCATTAAAACTAGTAATTAGTGATTTTCTTGGCGTCTGTATTTTGTTTTCCACTGTACCATGGGACGATCAGTGAGAACGTCGTAACAATATATATAGGTTCTAACGCAGAAATATTATCAACTTTTTGTGGTTCTACAAAATTGTATTACCTACATTTTTAAAATATTTTATTCTTGTTTTTGTACTGAACTATGTCATAGGACATACGTTAATATCACAAGCAGGCTATACGTTTACTGGCCTAAAATAAACAATATTTTTGCTTCTGATAATACAACTTATTATTTGCGTTATAATTTATTAATAATATTAAAAACATGTAACGAATTTACAGGTAATAACCTCTTAAATTTATTTTTAAAGTTTATAGTGTTTTAAAAATTTTGGTGGAAGGAACAATACTAAACTTAACATTTGGAAATTATTTGAAATCAAATTCCGTAGGCCAGAGTTATAATTCTGCAGACCGCTCAGCTGTTGCAGAAATGTCTGTCAAAATTCATAAATACTAACAGCATTACATATGGACGTTACAAAAGCGTCACTACCACCACCAACATCAACATCATCGTCATAATTATGCTCATCTTCCCCCAAGCATTAGTTCCATGGTCTCTTTGATTATTTTAGTCGTAAAACGATACACAGCGCATCCCCGCCAAAGAAGTAGTCTGCGTTTAACCACATGCAGCGACGATCTACGCTGTTGAGGTCATGGGTGTTGACGACTAAACGCCACGTTGTTACTGCCTGAGTTCCGCTTACTTCAGCCAGATTGTTGTATTGCAGTAGCAGCATTTGGTGAGGTTAGAACCACTCAACCTCCTGCCGGACCACCGACGCAAAATGACGAACGGCCTTTATTCAAAGTGAACTAGTCAGTTAAGGTAACTAAATGTTGACATTAGTTAGCGTTGTGGAGTGTGTACTGTGACACAGCACGTCCGTTAAACACAAGTAAGTCAGATAGTACAGTTACGCATTGCAATGCCATTACACCTAAAAACTTGCTAATTTAAAATTTTGTTTGATACCAGTGCTTTCACTAACTTGTTTACCAAACTTTCCTTAACAAGAAACGTCTTTGATGTTGATGGTTGACTGCCAAAGCCAAGAGACTTTACACAGAACGAGATGATTCTGATACGCCTACATATTTTAACTTCAGCTTTCAAGTTTAATCCGCTTAATTACTTTTATAATGTAAGAGACGTTTTTAACTTAAATTTTAATTCTATTTTAACCAACATTTTGCACAATTGTTTTATGTGCAATACTTGAAAATTAATATGTTCAATTCGTATATGCAAGACGAGCATAAACAGAAATAATGATTATCTGCTTGTCGAATTTGTCTATTGATTTTACAAAGCGTATTGTATTATGTTTCATAAACAACAGTAAGATTAAATGATACAATACACTGTACAATAACAATGTATCAGTAACTGGATTGAACTACAGCTAAAGTACAGATTCACTTTATTGTTTAACATTAATCCTTTCTTAATTAACAGGTTTTTCAGCCATTATCATTTATTGCTATGTCCAAAAAGAAGTAGACAATAACAATTTTTCCGCTTTCCCTTACAAACATAAAGATTTGCGCCGATTGGTTTCATTTTTATATCTTACATTTTTCAGCGTGTAAAATAATAAATAAATTCCGTCTGCTTTTTCAAACGAGTAAGTCATTAGCCCTAGTCTATTACATATTCTTACCGCTCGCTGAGACTTCCTAAGTCTGATTTTTAAATGTTTAATTCTGAAAGGTTGTGATTGTAGACAAAATACTTTGAGAAATTCTGTGTGCATGTATAAGACATAAAATTGGATAAAGAAAATTACTATGCTACATTCTAGGCGTCATCAATTGTAGATATTGCTGTCCATTCCGACTGAAAATATTCATTATATACATTCTCCAGATCGCATTTAAGATTTAATTTAAAATTTATAATATACCTTATTGTGATCCGTCTTGCGATCTTGTAGTTATTTTTTCATTTGGTAGTGAAAAAATAACTACAAGATCTCAAGACGGGTCACAATAAGGTATATTATAAATTTTAAATTAAATGAAATTATTTATATATGCCTATATGTATTATATGCCTATGACAGTCCATAGTGCTGTTTGAATAGTACTTTATAGATTACGAATTATAAAACATACTTGAACACATTGCTGTTTACAAATGATCAAGTAATCATAAAGAAAACAAATGAATGTGAGCCCCAGAGATCGATACTTAAATTACAAGTATGTTCGAATTAGAACACGAAAATATCTGTGCAGAAGACAAGTTGTGAGAAAATACCCTTTGAAAACTAAAATCGTATTAAGCAGTAAGAGTACAGAGCAGATGTAACATTTCCGCTATCTTGGTTGTGACATGACTAATGACGTAGATCGTGATGTTGAGTCAGTATTTTCAGTCAGTATGTGGAACAATTTGTCAAGAGCTATCAAGGAAAACAAGGAAAGAGACTCGTCTAGAATTTTAAAAGGTAATTGCTGTGCCAGTCTTGTTGTACTGTTCTGAAACTCGGGTTCCGGTGACGAAACATTTTGATAAAATATATCGGAGATAAGATTCTTGCAATCTGTTAAAGGCTGCGTAAGAAGAGTTAGACTCTACATTCAAGATGTACACAAAGAGTTGAACACTTTTAGTATTCAATATTCCATTGCGACAAAGAGAAACATGGATTGCTCGTCTGAATAGGATGACAGGTTGTCTAAGGAAGTTTGGTAATACAAGCTTATAAGACAAAGGAGTATAGGAAAGCTAGGGAAGAGTTGGAGAAGTGGCATTTCTTTTGGGACCGATATAGGCGATTCGCTGGAAGAAGAGGATGTTAAAGAAGAAAAAGATTCCGAAGTAATCGGTGATGACAAAGTTTATTGCCGCCCTTTAGTATATAATTACAGATGTTCAGGGTCACAATCGTTTATTCTTTCAATTCTATTCTTCTTTATGTTTATCGGTACATATACTGACTTCATCTATGTTTAATTGCTTTTTCGAAGTCCAGTGTGCTCATAAGATAGTAGTAGGTCCTGACTCAATTTGCGGATTCATGGAACTAATTTTGTAAGATTTTGTGGTTTCCATTGTAAATTACAAACCTTCCTCGTTTGACACAGTTGTTTTATTTTTCTTTAATTAAAGGTTTTGGTCCATACTAAAGTGTATGGTTTGGCGAGACACTGACGATGCCCCTCATCGTAGTTCGGGCGAAACGTTTGGTTTAATGAAAAGCAAAAAGATGTGTGTTGAACGGTAAAAAGTGTTTTCATTATTCAGATTGCGACACCATAAATAATAAATACAATACGTCCTCTTTTACTTATGTGAGCAATTGTAGTCTCTCATGTATGCTATTGCATCAGAATCAAGTTTAATTCAACAGATTTGTTTTGCCAGAGGTGGGAAACTCCAATATGTGCTATTACGTAGTTTAAAAAAAAAAATGATAACAGAGACTGTAACTCAGTCCAGTAATTCTTAGTTAAATACAAATAAACACTTAAGTGAATTACTTTAGGTGTTGTGTCACATTAGGCATAATGAGGATTTGACCAGTAAAGTGAGTAAATTTCAACATATTAGTAGTGTAATAATAAACACTCTAAAAAGGAAGACTAGAAAGGGCATTAATTTAAAATTTTATAAGCGTTGGCTGCTCCAGCTTTACTATATGGCTGACAATGTTGGGCGGTAAGGAAGAGCGACTGGAATAAGATTCAAGCAGCGAAAATGAAATACTTAACAACAGTAAAAACAGTACTAAGGAGACCGTATGAGAAATGAGGATGTAAGAAAGGATTTGAAGATACTGTATTTTCAGGTAGAGAAAGATAGTGTTGTATAGAGACAATTGGAAAAGCTATTTGTAACGAATGGGTAATACTCGCATTCCACGATTAGCCTATAATTACCACCTACATGGAAGAAGAGACGATGGACGACCGGTAGCAAGGTGGCGAGAAACATGAGGCCGGAAGAGGAGATGCTGCGAAGCCTTGAACGGTTGATGATGGCGACACTTAAATAGCCAACACAAGACCTGTCGTACTTAACTCCCAATTCAAGCTATTCTGATGTAAAACAAATTAATAGGTCGCACCGGTCTACCTATAGAACGGCCAAAGTTATAAATATCAGACAAAAACTGACAGGAAGCACTGTTAAGTTCTACTAGTTCTGGAATGTGCCCTTTGTAACGCTTTACGTTATTTGTTACTGGGTCATTACGTTCTATTACGTTAATCAACGTTCCTCGTAGTATTTATAGTTTTTTGACATATCCTTCCATGGTTTTACTTCAATGTTCCGTAAGAAAATCGTGTTCGGGATAAGGGCTAATTTTTATTGTACTACCCTAAAAACACGAAGAGAAGCCATTTTCCAAAAAGTGTCTGTGTGTAGAATGTTTTCTATGGCAAACGATAACTGCCGCAAATTCAAACAGAATCAAATACGTTTTTGCATATGTGCTCGAGTTGCAGAGGACTCAAGGCCCATTGATTTTGGTGAAGATCGGTTCGGGTGAGAGGTAAATTACCTGCAACTTTTAAGTTTTGACAGGAGTAAAATATTTAAAAATTCATTTAAACATTTTAAAACAATGGTAATTGTTAAAAATAAAATAATTTTGTTGTCAGGCAACCAAGTTGTTCGGTTAGGAGGGGTAGTTTACCTGTATTTTTTTTTTTAACAATAGTAAAGTACTCAATGTTAATAAATGAGTGCCCCAAAAATGAAGTCATATTAATCCACTGAAAAATGATAAATGAGAAAATTTTTTGGAGGGGGTGATTTTTTGAAAATTGCTGTGCTGAAATCAAGTAAAGTACGAATATTTAATTTTGAAGGATAAGATACCTTCGAAATTACATATGATAAAACTATTACACTATGAAAGTGAATATCATTAATCGTGAATATAAATATCGGTCGAGGAGGAGGAATGATTATCTGCGTAGTTCAGATTCTTTATAAAAATAAAGTACCAAATTTTTATAAGTAAAGTAACTCGAAAATAACATCATTTTAAACGACTACCCCATAACTACAAAAATATCTATAAATAGTAAAAATAGTTTGAGGGTGGAGGATTTTTTTTAGAAATTATCGAACCGAATTCAAGTAAATGATTTTAAATATTCCAACTTTACAACAATTATGCAAATATATTATCATGCACTTAACACAACTATAAAGTGTATTACACCGGTCAGGTCGCAGGATTTTTTTTCTCGTTGCGTCAAGTATATGTAGTTGCACAATAATTAAATTATTTTTAAAGAGGCGTGAGATGTTGTTGACATGAAATAATCATTTAATACCGTTTCAAAATGATCATTCTAAGATTTATTAATTAATAGAAAAATATTTAAATATTAAAATTTCAAACAGTAGACAAATAAATATTCACCTTTATAAGCTTTACAAATATACTGTAACCTGCTATGCTATTCATAACATACAACAAAAATAAACATCCATATAATCTTACTAACTAAACAAACATGTTGAACAAGTTATTTAAATTCTTTTTATTTGTGTGTGTCTGAAATTAACTCAAAATTTAAATAATACTAGCAACTCATTTACAAACAAAATAATATCAAAACTCAAGGATAAACTTTTATTGTTGCTATAAACAATATAAAAATATTGTATTTATTTTTCCAAAGAACAAAGAAAAGATTTGTATTTCTTTTCTAAATTTTGTTGTTAAATTAAGTTCTCTTATTTCTAATATTTAACTTAATAACTTTAATTATTTAATGTTTATAGTTTAGTTCTTTTTAATAGCTCTTTTCACAATAAAATTAATATAATTGTTTTGTTATCCCTTGCGTATATCTGCCGTTACCGTTGCGTATGTGTGTGTGTCCAGAATCCTGAGAGCATGATGATGACGGTGATGATGATGATAATGATGATTATCCTGATGCTGTGTTCGTTGTCTCTAAGGGTTGTTGTTGGTGATGCTCCAGAATACCTCCTTACGTCTTGATGTGAGTGTGGTACAGTGTGTGTGTGTCCTGGTCGATCTGCAAACGACCAGCGTGACGTCGTGTGTAGATTTCTTGAGTCTGAGTGTGTGATCGCCCAAAGTTGCGAGTGGTATTTATACTGGAGGCGATCTGACAGGTTCAGGACTGTTTTCGACATGTCAGATATTGTCAATTCGTGCAAAGCGTCCTTTTTATTACACTCACTTTTTGGTTAATTATCGCGAACTCTCGAACATACTCGTCACATGAGCGATACCATTGTTTGCGTAATTTTTTTCTGGTCACTCACATATACCACACATATTAATTACTATTAAATTACTCTAGTAATTAATATTAATTATTTAGCATTTTTAATATTGCACATTTGGCAATAATTTTTATATCACCATATTCGTTACAAATTCCTTAATGTAATGGTGTCTTTTATAAATGGCGTAAGTCTTTGTTCACAGGTTTAAAACGTATTAATTAGTTTATTTTAATCCTGTTAAAATCTGATTACCGCCGTACACATCACCCCATCTATTCGTGTCGTAGCTTGCGTTACATACACACGCACACAAACGCCGTATTTTTAACTATCGAAGCAGGTGCAGTTTCGACAGGCCAGAGCCTGCATTTTCCCGCACAAAATTGTATAAGACTGTTCGTTTTATTATTTTTACACTAATTACAATACACACATACCGCCCTGGGCAAATATGCAAATATATGTATTGTTGCAATATAAATCTCAGAACATGGAAGTTATGTATGGTTCTCCATACCGACATTTTTCATAGTTTTGTTTTGTTTTCTGGATCACCTGTCACACAGAGGAACACGAGAAACAGAAAGAGAGAGAGAGAGAGAGAGAGAGAGAGAGAGAGAGAGAGAGAGAGAGAGAGAGAGAGAGAGGGAGGGAGATAGAGAGATAGAGAGAAAGAGAAAGGGAGAGAGAGAGAGAGAGAGAGAGAGAGAGAGAGAGAGAGAGAGAGAGAGAGAGTGAGTGAGAGAGAGAGGTACGGTGTGCAGCCTAGTTCGACTGTCAATTAAAGTGTCAATAAGTTTCAGATGGGATGAGACAGTTTTACAATGAAATGAAAAACTTTGGAGCTGCGTGTTACAAAATACAACACGCTACCGACAAAGTGGATAGTAATAATTAATGGATAACTCCTTCAGTATAAAGCCATTTCCGAGTTTATAAAAGCTTACTCATAGACTTCGTTGATGCATCTCGCGGTAAATGCTATGACTGCACTGGCAACCAAACAGATTAAACTAATGCCCGCTTTGATAATGTAAATACGTTGTCGAGATAAGGTACGTCCAGTGTGTGCCAGTTATCCTGTATACAGTAAGCAGCAGTACCAAACCAAACAACTAATGATTCTTTAGGCCTACACTTTTGCAGTTTTTATAAGAAATTTTAAGTTTTTAAAGCTACCTTTTGTTGTATATTTTATGCAATGAAATTGGAAAGTGAGCAGACATTTAGTCCATTGACGTTTTTTCAACTTTTCTACTTTCAGCTGTTAGTAGATCAGATAATGACAGCTGACTTTCTGTACAGTGATATGAAAATTTTAAAGCACTGTACTCATAAATCTAAACAGTTTTATAGATGTAGAATTTACGATAGGAATATCACTTAAACTCGTATTCACTACAGTGAATACAAATTTTTTATTTTAAGAAAATTTTAAAGGTCGGCTTTATAGGCTAGTAGGTATGTCGCTTGGCTGGTGATATAGACGTCTTCCTCTTCCCCAACAAGGATTAGGCCTTGGACTTGTTCCGGCTTTATAGTATATATTCCTATCTTTTCTTAGGTCTTCCTACGCTTCTTTTTCCAGCCTGGTTTGTATCTACTTGCTGCTTTTGATATACTTCGATCATCCATATGCTTCAGATGGTCCTTCCAATTTCTTCTATGCATCTCTATTTATTCATTTAGTTGTATATTTCCAGCTCTTCTCTAATTTCCTAATTTCTAAATCAATCTTGTTTAAAACAACATTTAACTAATCTTAGAAATTTCATCTCTGTCTGTATGATATCCAACATCTGAAACGGATAGGCACTATCAGAAGAAGAAGATAATTGGCAGCAGGTCTGAAGGCTGAGAGGAGGCAGCCCCTGCATTCGATTTTCCTGGCGACAGGGTGATTTTCTATCTCGGGGAAAATATAAAACTCTAATTATTCACATTAAAAATCAGCCGGATGGTGTCGGAACAGGCACATTGCCTAATCCTTGAGGTGTACAAGAAGAAGAAGAAGCAAAAGAAGAAGAAGAAGAAGAAGAAGAAGAAGAAGAAGAAGAAGAAGAAGAAGAAGAAGAAGAAGAAGAAGAAGAAGAAGAAGAAGAAGAAGAAGAAGAAGAAGAAGCCGGTGAGTCCCGGAAATTTTTTCTCTACCATAAACATCAGACATAAAATATACGTCTACTGTCCGTCTTTTAATCAGTGCAAAATAACGATTTCCGAGCTTTACCAACCGTATTTATAAAAGTGAATAGATATTACCGCATTTAGAAAAGGTATAGATTATAAAGTAGCTCCAGAGTTTGACGTAATTTTACTGTAAGTTAAAAGGTTTTTTAAGTTAAAAAAATCCTTCTTCAGTCACGTCACTTCGCATTGTACAAAGTGTAATTAAATGTAAATAATTTGCGAATGTATTTATATCTTAGTGTAGTGTGTGAGTTGTGAGGCATGTATGTATTAGGCATATATAAAGCGTGTATCTGTGACTCACAACAATATATATTGCTACGACAATTGCTTTGGCAGAGACGAGAGCGTCCTTCCAGCCGTTTCTCGACTAGCTGAGAGCACGTGCAGTGTCTCGGTCGACGCTGCACTCAAATACCTTCCAAACTGTTTTAGTACGTGTGACTACGCCGCCAAAAGGCTGGACAATTATTCCGGAACCTCTGCGGGACCTATATAAGCAGCAGCGACCAGCTTAGAAGTAAGTTATAATGGGCGATTTCTTTAGTGCGGAACAAATGGTTAGTGGAAATTAACTACTGTGTTATAATTAGTACGGTACTCTTATCGTCATCATTTTCTTAACGGTTTTAGGCTTTGGCGGTATGTTTCTATTCCACAGTCTTCCTTTTCTTAGGTCTAGCAACTTTTCTTCTAGGACAGGACGCTCTACCAACATGGTTTTAGGATATGACGCTCTTGCATTGACTGCATATTTACCATACCACAAGTGATAGAAAAACTACGTGAAAACATTTAAAAACACATATTCCCTTTATCGATTTCAATAAAGCTTTTGATAGAATGATCAGACCGAAGTTACGGGGCATACTCGAAAATAAAGTTATACCACAACACCAAGTTCAGTCCATAAAGAGTTTACATAGACACACCGCGGTAATCATAGACGACGGAGAAGAATGTATATTGATTTAAACAAACCGACGTGTAAGACAAGGTTGTTGTCTGCCACCACTACTTTTTAACCGTTATCTAGATGATCTCCTCAAAAAATGGAAACAACAATCCCCTGACAGTATTACAATTTACCGAGATATAAGCTTGAGAACCATTATCTTGGCGGATGACCAAGATTAGCCACTTCAGAAGACGATTTCCAGCGAGCAATATACACCTAACATAAAAAAGGAAAAGAATATAACTGTAACATATCTGCGGTGACATTATTTGCGTGTGGACAAATTTACCTTGGATTATTGCACGAGTTGTTGTTACAAATTGTTATTTGCGACTAATTAAAGTTGGTGATTGGTATCATCATTGGTGTCTGTATTTTGTTTCCTCTGTACCATACGACGATCAGTGTGACCGTCATAACAATATGTATGTACCATTAGTTACTCTGTACAACACAACACCACTATTAATTTCATAGAACTAGAAAAAATCTGTTACAATCACACTATCTTGAATTTACGTTGTATGCATGATAATGAGACTAAGTAAACATTAAAACATTGCATGAGACGTGCGTTTTTATCACGACCGGGACTCGATACCCACTAGAAACCATAAAAACGTTTATGTAAACAATAACGTAAATACTATTGTCTGGAATTATACGAGATATACCAGGTATCTGCAGTGTTTGGAACATAATGTTAAATAAGCTACTTTCTAATACGTTGTAACGTCACAGAACGTTCCATAAAAAGAAATCATTTATATAGTAAGTTAGCATAAGAGGAAAGTGAAGTGAACAGTATCGAACCCAAGTAGTCCCAAAAAATTGTGTAATTTTGTATAATAATTATTTCTATCAACTCGAAAAAACAACCAAACTATGACTAAGACAAAACCCCATATATATTATTAAAGTGAATAAGAGTGAAAAAACCATAAGACACTATAAGAGAGAGAAATAATGTCGGAATCCACCAGAATAAAGTCAATAATTATTAAGTTTTATAACTATGAATATAGTATTAAAAACTATTTTTTGTGAATAAATGGACATGATCCATTATTATATTATGTGATGTAAATAAAATAAATGTATTAAATGACTTAAATACATTATTAGAAAGAGTTTAAGTTAAAATAAAAATTGTATATTTGCAATGACAAAAAAATATTAATGTGTTGGATTTGAGACCATACACCAAGATTTCATGAAAAAATTAATTATTATCAGATTTAAATAAAAACTATATGTAATTATCAAGCAGACAATAGTGAACAATTTATTTTAAATAAAGGAAGCTGTCAAATGAATAAAAAGCAGCCAAAATAGCCAAAAACAGTGTTAACTAAAAACATGTAATAGTCATCTAATATTGTATAATTTATGAATTTAATGTTGCCAAAATGCAACCAAACTGTATTAGAAAGCTGTAATATGATATGAAGCAACTATACTAATATACCTGACCAACTTTAACATTGTAATAGTCAAGTCAGCAAAATATTTACTTATACCATGTATGGCTGAAGCCAATTATCCAGTACAAAAATAATCATATCTGGCTAAATACTTACATAATACTAACAAAAATAAGATAGAAAGGTACAATACATCAGAATACCTTAATAAGAAACAAACTCAGTTGAAAGTAAAGTCAATTCTAAAAGAATTTAACTAATTAGAGTGAGATTTGTCACGCCATAAAAAATGACATCTCAAGACCAATCAATGATGCTATGTCATCTTGTGATAAATATAATATATGTACAAAGTAACCAGGTATCACAAAAGATAGACAAAATAATAAACTCTGTGTGTATAGTGGTGAAATAATACATATATTAAGGAAAAAGACTAATCATTGTATTAGAAAACTGACAAGAATTTAGGCCATGAGCAGAGGCCATATAAAATTGTATTTATTTGTGTTTTATTGATGTTAAAATTTGTTTATTTTATTGTAGGAGAGTAGTAGTAGTAGATGTCCAGCTTGTGAAGGGAACTTTATAACTCCACAACAATTTTTGTTATAAATATTGAGTTTTCAATGACTACAACTCAAGGTGAGGGTTGTAAATTGTAATGTTTATTAGACTTAAATTAATTAGATACCAATCATATTTAGTATCGCTAGATTCAGTAAAAAACAAGGAATCTAAATACATTAATGGCATACAAATTGTAAGTACTAATGTGAAACTGTTTGATAAATACCAGTGTAAATTTTGAAATATCCATTGTATGAAGAATAAGAAATTCGTTCTAAAAGCTTCTACGGAAGTGAAAATTGTTCTATGACATTCCATTTCGTTTATTCTCGAACAATCTAGAAAGAATTTTTACACAAATATACCGGAAGTCGACGAAAACAGTCATCCCGATTTAGTATAAAAGCGAGACCAAATTCGACCCAAAAACACTTGAAGATTGAACTCCAGAACTGATGCATCTCACACAACACTGATCAACGCAGCGAAGGCGAAACCAAAGAGGCGAAAAATCGACAAGACACGGCAGGAAGGCTTTTCTCGTACATAGACATAACCGACTGACTTAACCTCAACGAGAGTCTACGCCAAAAAGTATCGCTGAAATAGAGCAGCGATACGGCAAATTTTAATAGAAAGCACGCAGCCAGAACGTCGACGGCCCAGGAGGGACCAACAAATTTAAATAGAGAACGAATTCTGCTGTGTTCGCATTGACTGACTAACGTGACAAATAATTCCCCCGAACGTAAACAAAACAATACACTAAGCCTTCCTCAACACTGCATGGGAATCAGCGCTGCGGTGGCAGATTTCTGAATCAACGCTAAACAGATGATTCGTAGTGGCGGCGTTTGAACGAGATTTTACTGCCAAACGTTTTGACAAAAAGTGCGGAAAAAGTAATGATCGCAAAATTTGACTTTAAATAGATTCAGTGTACACCCGAAGAGGCGAGGTCGAGAAACTACCCGAAGGAAGTGTCCAGTGAGAGAATAAACGACCATTGGAACGTGAGTTACCAAAATTAAAGTCATTTGTTACCTGGTTACATTTATCACACAGTTGTACTTTACACGCCACACATACACCTTCAAATCACTTAGTTTTTTTTTTTTTGTAAGGCATCTAATTGATATGTCTTGGTAGTTCAAAGGAGTCACGTCCTGAGAGTAAAGATTTTTCACGTATTAAACTCATGCTTTTCAACTGAGTCAGAATCTGAAATATACTAGCCGATACTTGATTGGATATATAAAAAATTGTCAATAATAATAACTTGTAAAATTTTGTCTCTGCAATTTTATAATTTTTTATGAATGATAGTCCTTCAGACGATTTGTTTGTTGTTTTTAAAGAATCATTAAACTTAACTGATTTTTCAAAGCTAAACTGACTTGTTTAAATTTTTTCGTAGATTTAAAAATTTTATCAATCACATTTAATTTTTCTTGGAACAAACGTTTCCAAGTGGCGCCCACAAAAAGCATAGTTTTAAGTTGTGTTACAGGACTACATCACTGCAGAGGATCCAGTCAACAGAGTAAGTAACAAAAGTGCGCGGAGGTAACGCCCGACATATTACAACACAACAACACACAACACCACCCAATTTCCTTTCGTTATAACGTGAACACGAAAACACACAGACACATTTGCGTATCAGTACATCATCACCTTCACGGATTAAACCAAGGATGTTCCGGTCTCAAACAAGTTAAGATTAGAGATGGTCACTCGAGCGCTTCCTCGGACGTCCCACACCTCTCCGTCCCCTCGGGTTATACTTCCATAGTTGTTTGGGGCTGCGGCAGTCATCCATTCGGCAAAGATGGGCAATCCACTGGGCGATCCTGTCGAGTATACTCATAATATTCAGTTCCTGCTGTATATCTGTCTTTCTTCTATGATCATGGAGAGTATACCCTGCCACGTGCCTGAGAAATCTCATTTCAGTTGTATGCGACTGGCCTAGCCTTTTGTTGAAGTCCAATTCTCAGACCCATAAAGAAGTATGGAAAAGGCCATCATCTTAAACAATTACGGGCGTGTTTCTTTACTTGCTGGCTTAAGAACTGGCCCGATAGTCCTGCACATAAGGTGCACCTTATTCACAACCCCGTCACACTGTAGCCCAGGTATTCCAAATTGGTGACTTGTTTCAGGACAGTACGTACCATATATTAAAATTTTTCCACGTACAGGGTCGGTTCCACGAAAAACCATCACCTTGGTCTTAAGTGTGGATATTTGCGATCCAGAGTCTTTGCAGATTCGATTTTACAAATGTATACCCAATCAGTACTTCTATGTGCAAAATAAAAGTATTGTTAAATCAAATAAATATGAAACACTGAATTTAATACTGACTTCACTATACGTGTTTATGAACAACGAAGAAGTAGGAGCAAAGATATTGCACGTTACATAACTAGCGTTCCAGAAACATAATTCCAGCTTGACTCTATTCATGACATCAGATCTTTAATTAACATACTTCGTTACTTCCCTTTCACGTGAATCAACCTTTTGTAGGCCAGTACTTGTGAAATGTATTTTTTCATTACATCATATACTCTACTGCTCCGTCGTTACTTATTACTGTATCATAGGCTTCATGCCTTACTCGGAACCTAACCATTGTTAGTATAGTCTACCCCCCCCCACACTGACTGCTGTACGTAGTCTGAAAAGTTTTATTAAGCGCGGTCTGAAATGTTCTAGGCCTGACAATGAAAAAAACTAATTTATAGTTTCAAAACTTTTTTTTCAAAGTAATCTTATTTTAGCATAAGACATTTATTCCGCCGATGTTCCAATGGCACTGTCTCGTCCCTGAAGTGGTTTTCTATAGGGTCTGCAAAATACCCCTCTACAGCTGAAATAACCTCTTGACCCGATGGAAAACGCTGACCAAAGAGTATGAGTTTTGAGAAAAGATGGAAATCTGAATAAGACAAATCTGTGGAATAGGGAGGATGTTCCAACAATTTATGGCGGAAATCTCTTAATTTTTCCATTGCCAGAACACTTTGGTGGGTAGGTGCATTGTCTTGATAAAAAATGTTTTTCTTTTATGAATTTGCTAACTGCTAAAATTTTTTATTGTTGGACTAAGCTTTTCGTCATTACTGACATCTTCAGGTCTTAAACAACGCCTTTAAGACCTGAACAACGCCATCGTTGTTTAAGACCTGAAGATGTCAGTAATGACGAAAGGCTTAGTCGAACAATAAAAAATTATAGCAGTTAGCAAATTCATAAAAGAAATAGTAAGGATGGCTGCTAATTTAAACAATACGAAGGAAAAAATGTTTTCTTCTGCACACCAGATCTTTTTCACGTTCATCTAGTTTCAATAAAAGATTGGTATAATATTTCCTGGTAATTGTTACATCCTTTTCAAGGTAATTTATGTAGAAAATACCATTATCGTTCAAAACACTGATGTCATGACCTTTCCTGCTGATGGAATTGACCTTGCCTTCTTTGGCACTGAACAACCAGCTTTTATCCACTGCTTTGACTGTTTGGGGCTCTGGTGTGTATTGGTATACCCAAGTTTTATCCATCGTAATAAACCGACCAACAAAATCTGCTTTGTTCTTATTAAAACGCTTTAAGGACTGTTCAGATATTTTCATGCGCATACGTTTCTGATCTGCTGTGAGCAAGTGCTGCACCCACGTAGCACAAAGCTTCCTCATTTGCAATTTTTTATGTAAAATATGTTCGACACGTTCTTTAAAAATGTCTGTAGCCTAAGAAATTGGTGCACTTTAACTCCGCGATCGTCCAAAACCACATCATGCACTTTTCCGACGGTTTTCGGTGTTGTTACTGTTTTGGGCGTCCTTCAGGCGGATAGTCTTCCAGGCTAGGACAACCACGTTTAAACTAGGAGCCCATTTTTGAACTCTTGTAAGTGAAGGAGAAGAGTCCCCATACACTTTAACGAACCTTACGCTTGGTATGAAACCTTCTTTTACAAAGAATTTGACGACCGCACGATACTCACTTTTCTCCATTTTAAGGAATATGGACAACACTTCATTTTCAAACTGTTATATAATACAAATTATTTGGTAGAACGATCAGAAATTGCAAACACATGCTAACGATAGATGTTCTACCAATATAATAAAAACAATTTGCGATATTGCTGCGATAGATGTTCTACCAATATAATAAAAACAATTTGCGATATTGCTGCCGCCTGTGTTCGATGCCGAAAACGTTTCAGACTGCCCTCTTATATGCTGCTCCCTTCGAACACGGCTGCTAATGTACAAAAGTGTTTGTATATTATACGATAGATCTCATTGCATTTTCTGTTGATTATGTTGCAATACATTCTTTGAGGAGGAAAAGAAAAACAGAAAATTGATGTCAAAATTCTAAACTGTACTGTATCTAATGAAGTCAGACATTTATCCGTGGTTAATAACTTTAACACACAAATTAATTAATCATAGACTTTTGAATCCAAAGGTATAATATCTTGTGTATAATTTTAATAAAGCATGTCAGAAATATAACATGAAGACAGCGGAAGAGAAAACAAAATTAATTACAATTTCACATGACTCATTAAGGTGTAAACTTGTGATAAATGACAGAATAATGAGACAAGTAATGCAGAGAGGGTACTTAGGAACAAGGCTTACAAGTAATAATAGGGCAGATGAAGAAATAGAACATCAGTTGATGAAAGCAAGAAAAATTGCTAGGTGCATGAATAAACTTATATGGAATAATAAATACCTCGCACAAGAAGCAAAAACTAGGGTTTACAAAAGCAGACTAGGAAAGACAAGTACGACAGGTTGCCAAACCATAGAATAAGAGAAACGTGTAATGTAACAGATATGAATTCTTGGATTGCAGAAAGAAGAAGGATATGGATTGAACACATATGAAGAATAGATGGTACAAGGCTATTGAAAAGGCAAAATTTACTCATCCACACACCAAGAGGAGCATTGGTCTACCAAGAAAGAGGTGGAGTGATGGCATGTAGGACCGTTGTTATAGAACAGGACAGAGCCCTAACTAGGAAGTTAAAGGTGAAGAAGAAGAAGAAGAAGAAGAAGAAGAAGAAGAAGAAGAAGAAGAAGAAGAAGAAGAAGAAGAATGTATAATATACTATACCAAATATAAAGCATCTGTTATTTTCTGGTACTAAATTTAATTTTATTTTAATTAGACAAATAAAAATAAAACAATTTTTGGCTAATTTAAAATTTTCAATCATTCAAACCCATTTTAAAGTAAAATTAACAAAACCTTTTACATTTACGTTCATGCTTATATTTTAGTTGTTTCTTCCAGATTTGTTTTAATAAAATTATAAATTTAAGTAAAGAAACGTATTACGAATTGGTTGAAGCTTTGTGCACCTTCTCAATATCACTACCCACTTTTTCCCACCAGGGCCAATTTTTTTGTTTAAAATTATCATTCCACAATTTATGTAACTTCCATTCCGTCCATATTGTTTGAATTGTGGCCACTCCTAAACAATGCTTTTTTTACGTTCTCTTCCACAGGACTAATATGAAACCAAACAACACTGAAATAGAATTGTTCATTTATCTTTTCGGACTAAAATATATGTCCAGTGCTGGGAATTAATTACTTTTTTGCGTCCTGCCTCAATGTAAACATTTCACGCGAAGCGAAGACTGTGAAAAGCACATTAATTGTTAATAAAATTAATTATTTATACACCGTATTTGAAAGCTTTTGGGTGTTACGTTGGTAAGGTCATATAAGGTGGAAGGCAAGAGACACGTAAGGAAGTCGAGGAAGAATATAGGGAATCGTTGGAGTCGACTGGCTGTAAGCCTAATACAGAAGAAGAAGAAGAAGAAGAAGAAGAAGAAGAAGAAGAAGAAGAAGAAGAAGAAGAAGAAGAAGAAGAAGAAGAAGAAGAAGAAGAAGAAGAAGAAGAAGAAGAAGAAGAAGAAGAAGAAGAAGGCTTGTTTTAAGTAATATCATTTTGTTTTTTACGGCAATAAAATTTTTGAAAACGAATTGTGAATCAAATATATTTAGACGTTGTCTCTTTAGTTACGAAAATCTTTACTTATGACTGGAAATTTGATTCGTTGTACACGAGACTGCGTGAGGATAAATACAATCGAATACATTGACTAGCGTGACAGAAACGATAAACACGTCACGAATCGTTTGCTTTTCTACGTTTGATGTTAATCGATTTTACCCACATCGCAAACTATTGATAAATACCTGAGCGAAGAAATGAAAAAAGATAAAGTGTAGTATTTGAGACAGATAGTATCCAGACGTGTTCTTTCATCGTAAAAACGAAAAACGTTTTTATAGCTTCCCTATTTAATAGAGTCTCTCTCTAACTTAATGTACAGACTAACGCACAAAAGTGCGTATGCATAAGTCAACACTCACACACGTGCAATATATTTATAGATTACTGATTTCAGTAACAACATTATTACGACAATATATAGTATTCTAACAAATATTAAGCGTCACCAATAAAATTACAATACCGTTTAAGAGTTGTGCCTGTCACTAAATATCTCTTCCTAATAACATGCACTGATTCCCATTACTAAACTCAGACTCACTCAATCTACATCGCATGGATTCATATAGTTAATTGGCGACGGTGCCATTGCGTTTTTCTGTTTACAGAGAATATAATAATAGTCCCCACACTTCTCCATGGCCCTGAGAATTGGACTTTAACGAAGTGCCAGGTCAATCATATTCAAGCGGCCGAAATGAGAGTTCTCAGCCACGTGACAGGATATACTCTTCGAGATCGCATAAGAAACGTCGATGTACGGTAGGAGCTGAATATTATGAGTACATTTGATAGAATTGCCCAGTATCGGCTGAAGTGGTTGGAACATCTTAATCGAATGGATGACTGCCGCATACGCAAGCAAACGTGGAATTACAAGCCGTAAGGACGGAGAGGTGTGGGGGCATGCGGAGAAGCTTTGGAGTGACCAGCTCTAGTCTATCTCCTTTGGGACCGGAACAAACAATTTTTTGTTTAATCCTTGCTGAAGATGATGATGTGATGGTTGCCAGAGAGTTTTCAAATGGCCCTAATGCCTGGAGATAATTATTACTTGAGAGACCCAATAAGTTCGCGGCGCAGAGGGAGAGGTAGCGAGCCACCAGTAAAATGGTCGAAATTGAATTCTTCGGTCGACCTGTAGCTACTGTTACAAGGCATCTATTCGTAAATTGCCTTTAATCTTAGCTTAAGCGTAGGGTATAGATAAATACGTGGCTATTCTAACATTAGTGTTTGGCAGGTAACGACAACATTAAATTGAGAAAAATATTAATTATATTATTACACTAACGCTGGGCTTAGTAGACCTGGCTGCTAATATGGTTACTGGTATAATCCCCGCTCTCTATTCAACCACTGTCAGGCACGCGGATAGTTGTCTTTTGACCCCGTATATGAACTTAAGGAATGACTCGGTACTCCCTATTCTGTAGATCGGTCGGGACGATCCATATCTACATCGTGCTGTTCGACACGTTGCCTGTCCTCTGCACGTTTCGTTTCTGACTTTTCAACGCCTCGACTAACGCCTCCTGCAGTTCAGGGAACAGACTGCTGTGCCTTAATCTTTATAACGTTATTCCAGAAGCGATTTGTTGACAAGTCTGCTGTATAACAAAAATCTTATTAAACAACCTTATAATAAAATTAAACTTCACAAAGAAAAAAATCAATCAAAAATATTGTGCCCAAGCCAAACTGAGACTGACAGTAGACACTATTTAAAATGTATATTTAATATTGTTGGAGGGACAATGTTATTTTAAATTTCCAAGAAGAACGCAAGGTTGTTCTCTCTTGGATCGGTGAAGGGACGAGGATATTAGACGCGATATAAACATTGTATCATTGCACCAGATTATTGAAGACCACAGGAAGGGATGGTATGAACACTTGAATGAATTGCATGCCTGATATCCGTCTACCTGTGACTGCCTTGGGTTATCACAGTACTGGGAAGAGAGATGTCGGTACACCGAGGAGGAGACGGGTTCCGGAAAAGGTTTAAGGCCTAGTCCTTGGAGTGATGATGATGATGATGACATTGTTGGAAGTAAAATACATGGGCTGTGGCTCACTAAAGTTGTTATATTTAGACGTTTCGGCTCACCTCTGGAGCCTATTTTCAGTGAATGTAAAGATTCTGCACAACTGAAAGAGCCCTTGCCATTTGCCATCATTTGACATTCTTTGCAACAGGATGTCTTTGTTACTGACAAACAACGTGTCAGTTGTGTAGAATCGTTTTATTCACTGAAGACAGCCTACAGAGGTAAGGTCAAAACGTCTGAAAATAACAACTCCAGTGGAACATGGCCCAAAGCCCGGATTTTATTTCCAACAATGTTGACGCCCTGGCGTGAAAGCCTTAACAATCTTTTATATTTTAAATTTTTGTTGAAGATTATCTTTGCATGTGCCATATACACAAATGAACATTTTTAAAAGGAACGAGTCTGTTATCAAATAAAAAGTTTTTTTAAGAGCTAACATTTTTTAAATGCTTGGTATCTAAATTTTAAACGATTTTTTACTTCCATGTTCCGTAGGAAATGGAAATATGGTGATCGCGAAAAATTCGTGTTCGAGATAAGGGCTGATTCTAATTTTACAAAACATGAGGAAAAGTCATTTTCTGAAAAGTGTGTGTGTGTGTGTGTGTGTGTGTGGAAACGAGAACTGCCGCAAATTAAAACTGAATTAAATAATTTTTTCTTATGTGCCCGAGTTGTAGAGGGCTCAATGCCTATTGATTATGCTGTAGTTCGGTTAAGGGGGAGAAGTAGTTTACCTGGAACGTTTTATATTTTAACAAGAGTATAGTACTTAATTTAAAATTTAAATAAAGTGTCCTTAAAAGAAGGTCATAATAATCCACTGTAGAAAGGTAGATAAAATATCTATAAATGAAAAGTGTAGTGGTAGCGGGGGGGGGTAACAAAGATACGTTTCAATGGAAATATTTCATTTCAATTTGTCAAACATAAATCTCGACTTACAAGGAACACACTCCAGCTTGTTAGAAATTATTGAATTCAAGTAAATGATTTTAAATATAAATCTTAGAACATGGAAGTCGCGTATAATTTTCCATACCGATATTTTAAACTGTTTTTGATTTGAGAGATCTGGTTTATTTGTTTAATATTATTTATTCTTTAACATTTTTAATATTATCTATAAATCTGTGTAACGTGCTACTTTTGTTTGTTTCTACTATACGTCAGGTAAATAATTGTGCATTTATCGTATTTGCTTAATTTTGGTAAACAGAATACTTACTTAAATATTTCTGTTGAAGCTCAAATTGTGGTTTTCTTTAAAATAGAAACGTATAGAGAGCAAGGCATGTCCTCACTAACTGGAAGTTGTATGCGTTCGACTTTTCACGAAGGCAATTTGTAACACTGAGCCAAGTATTCATATTCATAATGGAATATCCGTCTGAATAAAAGAGATCCATTTCACTGCAAACCTACAGAGTGAGAATCCTTTTGTACTCATTTCGCCGACTTCAACGCTTCTCAGTACTCATTCAGCCAGCGCAGCCTTCTCATTTATCAAGTACATTTTACATAACTGAGTAGTAACATAAATTTACAAATAACATAAGTAGGGTACCTCTCAGTTTTTGTTCGTTGAAAAGAAAATAAAAGCGGAAAGATTTTTTTCAGATATACATATGACTAATACATTCAGTTTTAGAATTTAGAAACCAATGTATTGCAGCTCTTATATTAATTTTATTACAACAGTTCACGAGACAGGAATTCATTGAGGAGTATAACACCGTACTCTTTCCGTCATGCGCATCATATACGGCTTTCTTGATTCACAGTAATTTTTTCCCTTGACTTGTGTAACACAGTGTACTTGTTAGTGAAATATATATGTTTACCGATTGCCTCTAAAAAGGCTAAAAAGAACCCGTTTTACTGCACCAACGTCTTTGAATGTCTTTTCAATCCCCTTTTTTATAAATTTTCTCTAAACTCTGCTAACTTTAATGGTAACTGCCACTTCTCTATCGTTGTTCCATTGATGCTTAATATCTTTCGTGGTATCTATTAACATATGATTATTATCTGTTCAATAATTTTCAACGCTATTTAATTAATCATGAGAGTTTGTAACAAATCCTGTTTATTGATCAATTAAGGATGAAAAAAAAATTTTGTTTAATTTTAATTTATTGAGAATTTTTTATTTATTTATTTATTATTTATTAATTATTTTTTAATTTATGACTTATTGTATTAATCCTAGTTGTTATATTAATTACTTTCTTAGAGTACATATTTTGGTTGGCGATGAATAGTTTGTTTAAAAACGTTAAATTGATTATGTTATTTGAATAATCGATTTATAGTATTTGTAGATTCGGTGTCTTTACTCCTTTTCGATGTCGTTCTCTTCCTCCTTGACGTCCAGGTTTAAATTAATATCTGAAATTCTTTTAATTATATACTTTATAAAGAAATAAAACTCAAATATGGAATATTTAATTTAATTTATTGATCTTATTGCGATTAGTCGACTTTGAGTCGAAATAATTATTCCCGGCTCGAACTCTTATCTCAGGCCAATTTGAATCGTGTAATTTTTCTTTTTAATTTAATAAAATTGTAACATTAATAGGGTTATATTTACTGTTATCAGAAGTCAGAAAAGTGCAATGCTGAAAAGTACAACACTTACAACTAAAAGTTCTTACTTAATAATATAGAAATAATATTTATCATAAAAAATGTTAGTAAAATGGAAATGTTCGAACCACAGGCTACGCATGGGCTGACGTCATCACAGCTGATTGGAGTCGTCTCAACATGTTATCTCATCAAAATGGCCGATTCCTTCACCTCGGATTTATACAAAGATCTTCTCAACGATTTTCCTCCAAATAAATGTTTATTATTTAAGTGTCCCTCATCGAAGCAGTAGTTATTAATTTTCTTCGTTGTAGTGTGATTAATCAGTGTTCGTAATCCGTTTTTGGTTCGGTAATAGGTGTTGGTTAAAAGTGTCTTCGTTTCAAATAGTTCATCCAGAATGTCGTGAGGATTTTCACAGTGGAATTTCTTCTATTAGTGCCTTGACCGTTTCTATATCTGTTTTATAATTGCCAATCTTCATAAAAGTAATGGTTTGGTTTGAATTAGTTAATTTTTGTATGAACAACTCATATTTTAGATTTCCTTTCTTAGGCTTAGTTCTTGTCAAAAATTTTTATCTTTTTCGCTATAACATTCTGATGCGTTCGCTTTGACGTTTAACAATCAACTCCCAGTTTTTTCATTATTCAAAAGGTCCTGGCTGATTTCTTAGTAAATTTACATTGTTTTCAGTCAGCTGACACTTAAGTCTCAAGTTTGATTTTGTTCAAAAGAATTGAATTTTACATTATATTACAAATTACATTTTGATTATTGTCTATTCTTATTAATTCTAATAACATAATCAAATTCCTTATTTATTTCTGCATAATTTAATACCATACATGATATATTTTAGTGTAGTTTTAACTCAAAAGTCATTTTTACATAATACTTGCTTGTAGGCCTTTACCTCCTTTACTTCATTACAAATTAAATGGTTTACAGTATATGTTAGATCCCAATTATCATTAAACAAGATCTTTGATTGAATTATTATGATTTGGTTTCTTTAATTCTCAGTAATTTGATGATTTACTTAGCTAATTTGAACCCTACCTTCAATTTAGACTTTTCTCTAGGCCCCAATGTTAGTACATTTGCCTTTTTCTAATAATATCCTATACATTCCTTAATTACGTTCACAAAGTGTTGTTACATTTATAATAAATTGTTAGTGTGTTAAATTCAACATTTTTCATTCATTTAATTTGTTTCATTAACTTATTTACTATTAATTTATAAAGTTGGTGAGGTTTTCAATTTGGCCTATTTATTGATGTTAGTTCTATCACTAAGTTTACAATTATTTCAGATTGCTGTTACTCTTTCTGACGTACAATTCCAATAAAATCCTAACAACTAAATTGCCCTTACTTAACTAAGACATAATCTATGATTAATTAACATTATTTAAACATAACAAAGGTATTCTCTTAAACTAAATTTAATCCCAAGCATTCAATGCTATGGGTTCAATGAACCTCTAATACAACAAAACAAATCTGTCTTCATGTAAACAGTTTATTAAAATTAACATTTATTCAGTCTATTTCTGTTTTTGTTTATCGATTTAGTGATTTACACTGGTTCCCCTCACTATTCACTGTATTCCCTAATGTTATCTCTAATAATTTTATCTAGTCTTGGGGAATAAGGAACATCACTTAATTTGCATTATTAATTGTTTATCAACTGCACTTCCAAGTTGAATTATGTAATGTATATTAAAAAATAACTCAATTTCTTGTTCATCATTGATAGGTATTACGCTGTTTGCTTATTAGTAGTCACTTTTCACAATAAAATAAGTTACACTTGTCCACCTTTAGTCATATAATCTTATGACATAATTGCTTTTATCTTTTGTCTTGAGGTCGTCTTATGTCTAACATCTTTACTTAACTTAAGTTACATCGTTTTTATTTTATGGTATTGTACCTTTCTTATTTTATCTTTTCGGGGTTTTATTTTTACATTTAGAGTTATAATTAAATTATATTTAGTTATTTTGTCATGTTCTTATGGGTTTCACCGTTCATTCCTATGGACTCTTAAATAATTTTGTTAATTCGTACTTACGGCCCTTTATAATGTGGTATTGTTTTTCAATATTTATTTTTCGATTCAGTGGGTTTGTTTATCCATGGTTTTTCCTTACCTGCTCCTATTGTATCTGGGTATATCTACACTATAAGTAGGACTATAATCATCTTCCTATTATTTATTAAAGATTTTATGTTTGGTTTTAATGAATTTGATTTCTTTGGATCTAGAATTTCAGTTTACTGTTGTTATTTAGTAATTATTCTTTATGCCAGTTTGTTTTTATTTTATATTTGCTTATTCTTGAATTATAATAAGGTAGGTTTTCTGTCATGCTACAAGTTATATAAAGTAAAATGTTTTTTCTTTTATTCTTGTTGTGGGATGCCTTTCCTTGCCATTATTGCCCATAGTTTTCTCCGAATAACCCTGTCAAACGTCTTCTCAAAGTCTACAAAAGCTGTGCATATGAACAGCTGATACTGTCTACGCTTTCAGTGAGCCGGGCGATTGTAAATATGCAATCTAAGGATGATTGGCCTACCAAATATGCACATCTTCAGTGCAGTGGGAACAGAGATCACATCACCTGCGAACGAATTAAAAATTGTCGCGCGGGAACACTGATCACAAGCACCCACAAATTATTACAGACAAATACTGCTCCGTCCTGTTAAAGGACGTATGTTTGGTCAGAAAGGTTAAGATGGCTGGACCCCTGGTGAGAACGAGAAGTGATCGAGACCCAAAACGGCTTTGGAAAGGAAGCCGCACTCAGTAAGGAAGAGAGGACGCCCGAGGAGGAGATGGTATGATAATGTGGAAGGGGATTTTAAGTAGATGCGAGTGGTTGGAGGAGTAAGGCTCTGGACCGAGAAGAATGGAGGAGAATCATTGAGCAGGTCAGGGTTCTACAGGAACCGTAGTGCTAGAAGAAGAAGAAGAAGAAGAAGAAGAAGAAGAAGAAGAAGAAGAAGAAGAAGAAGAAGAAGAAGAAGAAGAAGAAGAAGAAGAAGAAGAAGAAGAAGAAGAAGAAGAAGAAGAAGAAGAAGAAGAAGAAGAAGAAGAAGAAGAAGTATATTCCATTATTAGAATTGCTCCTTTTATTAGAAATTAAATCACCTGTAGTAAAAATTATGTAGCAATTAGTTTGTTTCAAATTCAAAAAAATACAAGAATATGGGGAGAGCTACTGTATGTAAGTGTGTGTGTGTGTTTTGTGTCAATGAGTGGAAGACAATTAGGACCTTAATCATGAATGTCCGAAAATTTTGTTGTTTTTATGAGTGCTGTACTTTGATGTATGTAAACAAAACCTTTACATTTTGTTAAGTAATTAAAATTTAGAGTAGCGCTTCAAATTTAATCTTTCTAAACAAATAATATTCACTACTGTATAATAATATTCATTAGTGTTAAGGCATTAATTAACGTTTATTTGAATGTTAATTCAAATAAACGTTAATTAATCTCTAGTTTTTCTCTTGAGACGTTTTTTGTGTATTATGGATTACAGTTTATTAAAGTGAAATAAACAGTTATACAGAAAATTCATTTTAATAGAACTTGAGGAAAAACTCAAAATAACTGTTGTAGACTTACTGAGTATAAAATAAAATTGGTTTTCGATAGAACCAATTAAATAAACTATTGATAAAAGAACATTGACTGGAACGTATAACGGTAAGGAAACGCGACTCTTATTCAGTAATGTTTGTAAATATTGGTTAACGAACGTCAGTAATATTTATTATTGTTTAGGTTTCCCATAAAAACGAACCCGCGTGAAGAACCAGTCAAAAGAGTCTTGTTGAATATAATGATGCTTGTATAATTGTGATAACTGTGCTCCACAGACGGGAATCAAGTAGGAGATTTGAATAAGCGTATTAAATTATAAATAATTACAGACAACGTCTAATAATTACATATGTTGATTAAAATAATCACAACTAACGTCTCATAAGTACACGTGTTGATTAATAGAGGCATTCAAAATGTGCAGTCCACTTACATTGTTCAATGTATTGTAACGACGGAACGTTCTTGAACAATGGAGAGTGTCGTTCTACACGTTTCTCGGCCAGCAGAGCAGTTGCGTGTTTCTGCCAAGGCCGCACTTAAGTACCTCTAGAGTTTTTGAGTGCTTGTTAAGGACGAATATTATAGAACGTTAGTCTGGAACTCTGCAGGCTATATATACACGACAGCTGTTGCTTAGAAGTCAGTTATAAATGGAGATTTATCCAAATGCGCTTCGAAGTATTGAGGAGAAGTGTGACTGTGTTAGTGTGGAACTCTAATAGTTGATATTATTATTGCGTCTGTACAAATTTAAGTTGGATTATTGTACGAGTATAATATTGTTGAAAAACTTGTTGATTACAAACTGTTATTTGTGATTAATTAAAGCTGGTGATTAGTGACGTTATTGGTGTCTACATTTGTTTCCACTGTAGCATACGCCGATCCGTGAGACTGTCGCAACAGTATATTTGATCAGGCAGTGAAAATTGATCCAGGGAGCATAATTGAAGTTAACTCGGGAATACAATTACGTCCTGCAAGCAGATAAATACGAGATAGGATTAAAATTTGCCGGGCTGCTAGGCCGTGGTCTAAGACCATCCCGTGAAGTACGTTTTGGCTGTAACCACGACAGCCATCTTCAGTAGAGCGATAACAGAGATCTCAAATGTGTAGGAATAAACGAAAAAATATTACGAAAAAACCTGGGACCATTAATGACGTACACGGCTGGAGAATAAGATATACCTTTGACTTGTATCAAATGCATAAAGATCCACCGCTAACACGATACATAAAACTACAGCGTCTAATAGTCATGTAGCCAGGATGCGGAAAGACAGAATACCACGAAAACTATAGAATACCAGAATCCACGGAAAAAGACCAGTGAGAAGACCGAGGAGAAGATGGGAGGACGCGGTGGATGAGGATGCGAAAGAAATACTGAAAGTGCGTTCCTGGAGGAGGATAGCTACCGACAGAAGAGAATGAGGGGAAATATTAAAGTTGGGCCATAGGAGAGACAGAGAAACGAAAAAGCAGTCCTATCCAGAGAAGCATTTCTATTTAACCGGTGTTCGCTATTTAGACTTACCGCTTTGCCACCTCTTCTGTTAGGTTCGGCTACATTAATACGCCTCGGATCCAGTAACAAGGGCTGTAGTGGCATAGGAGAGAGAGAGAAACGAAAATGCAATCCTACCCAGAGAAGCATTTCTATTTAACCGGCGTTCGCTATTTAGACTTACCGCTTTGCCACCTCTTCTGTTAGGTTCGGCTACATTAATATGCCTCGGAGCCAGTAACCAGTATTTATTCAATAGCATTAACGTAAAGAGCGACTTGCGGCAGGAAACGGGTGTTGTCACGGCTTTCAGAAACTCCTCACATTATCCTTTGTGATATAATATCTTGTCTTTCGCATTTAGGAACCGAATCACATACCTACTTTCACACGAAGCGGACGTCTCGGATTTCTTCGATATTATAAACTCATCCAACGAAGCTTACCCAGTACACGGCACTGAGTTCACAACTGGCCAACGAATCAAAAAATGGCCGCGCATGCGCAACAGCATGACGGCATTGATACCGCGGCAATATTAAAAACGGAACTTACTTTCTGGATATCCCTCGTACCTTAATTGTCGATCATTGATTTTTCCATAATCTCCACTCTATTCAAATATATTTTATAAAAATTAGTTTAATAATTAATTGCCAAAACAAAGGAAATACCTTTGTAGATGAAAGATTATACAAAATAAACGTAAAAATGAAGCTTTGGCACGTGCCTAATTGCATTCCGGTACTGAAAAGCAACAAAATTCAAAGCACGGAATTTCAAATCACTAAATAATTTTTCTCCTTCCTACGTTACAAAACATAGAAGAGTTTGTTTGTGTGAGTCTGAGACTGTCTATAAATGTTTACGTGTGTTTGAACTCTTGTTGCGTAGACCTTACAGTGAAGTGCCACGACAGAAAACGGGATTGTGTAGCGTAGAAACAGACTGGTTATGAATTAGCAAGACAAGACACGATGTTTGTTATAATTGTAGTAGAGACATTGTCGGTTCGTCCATAAGGTTCAATGGTTCAGTGAAGACCCCTAAATAATTTAAATATGTTTAAGGATTTGTTGAGATAATGGTGTCATATTGAAATAATAAGAAATGCGAGGTGAATCTTATTGACTGAACAGTAATGGATTCGCGTAATAGGCGAATTGCTCGCTACTTTTGCTTGAGGTACAAAGGAGCTCTCAGCACCTCCTGGATTGTGTAGACAGCTCTGGAGGGGGAAATCAGTATACGCAAAATTACATTCAACAGTCGCTAAAGCCGAGTGTTAGTGATAGAGACGAATAGTTCCGACGAGGGCCAAACCGCATTGACCGGGAATTTTAACATTTTCATAATACCGCCATTCGCCAATATTATGATTTCTACCACATGATTTTGTGTTTACCTTCAGTTTTGTGTCAAATTTCTCTGTTTCATTTAGGATGCAATGAAAATGTATACAGTAAAGTCTTCAAATAAAACAAAGTAGTGAAATAATTTTATTCTCAAAATAAAGTGTGTTTAATGTAGTTGATAAATAATTATAGTAACGTTAAGCTGACCGAAGCGTGTATAACCTTTAAAGTGTTTTCTGGAATGTTTCTCTGTTAAGTGTTCAGGTATTTCTTATTTTTGTGTTCAGCTCATTAATTTGATAAAATGAATAGTGTTCAATCTATTTTAAAAACAAATTTTTCTTCTCTCTCTACCAAAGATAAATGGAAAATTAAGGAACTCGGTAGGCCGCTTCCCGTTTTATATATTAAAGAGAAATATTTAAGTATCCTTTTATTTTAACTATGTATATATTTAGAATAATTTGCAAATAGCATAAACACAACTTAATATTAGGCCTACTAAAAGTTGTCAATAGTTATGTCTTCATGTTGATCCATCCCGTGTGTAATTTGAAATTGGCTCTTATCTTAGTAGATATATTCAGACATTGAACCCCCAACTGTCAGAACTACGAGCCGCCATTGAATAAAGATTTTCTTGTTGTATTCTTGAGTTCCATTAAATTGTTGTTTGGTAACAGACTAAGAGGAAGTACAGTACAATCGATTCGTGTCAAATGTGAGAAGTCAAACATTGCTTGACGTGTTCATTGTTCCTAGCATGCAAGGAACTTCTCGCGAGTAATCAACATCACGCATCCCCGCACAAATACATCATAATGATATGCTAAATTTCTAATCGAGGTAACATAAGAGTCACGTTTACCGGCAGATAAACAAGTTTAAAAATCAATGTTTATGCATGTTAAGCTCTTTATACTCTTACTTTCTTATGAACATTCTCTTATTGGAAAAGCCTTGGTGACATAGTTGATATTACTCCTTGTATATACATGGTCTTTTGCTAATGGTGACTAAGAGTTTGTGCAAAGTTTGAACAGAAAGACGCTGCATGAACGGAAGAAGATAATATTAATTTTTAAGGGCTAAAATTAACAGAAGAATTTTGAGTCCTAAAGGAAGAAAAAATAGTAGTAAAAACAATTAAAATAAATTTTGCTATCATATCAAGTTTGTTGGTAACAAATTACAGGCATAACATAATACTGGTAACTTAACACATACGACAAGGAAACACCAGGCAAAATGTAAGGAATAGTGTTTGACTCTCAATTGGAATAAAAATTGAATCTAAAGGCTTATGCGTTAAAATTTATTATGTGTTATGGATAACGACATACTCATCAAATAATGCAAAGAGTTTCTGTACCTGAGGATAAGACTTTCTACTTTATAAATCCGTAACATATAACGAAGATCCTGTAATTATTTGTTACAGAAATAAGAACGTATAAACTTTTATTGAAAACAATGATAATCATGGTTGCAAATAAATTGATGTCATAAGGAAAAAGAAGATTCTGGAAATGTGAAATAATACTGTAAATAACGTAGGGAAAAATTTTGCAACATTCATACAAAATTTAGTATTTTCTGGAATAGTAAAATATTCAGAAGCTATTAGATCTTCTGAAATTTTTGGAGGACCTGGCAACTCTTGACCACATTTTTTCTCTGGGTTAGCAGATCGCAGGCTAGCTTACAGCCGCTCGGCTATTTCTGTTGCTTTTCGGCTTTCCTTTTCAGTTTGCAGTGTGATGAGCAGTTTAATCCTATATCATCAATAATCTGTCTTATGATGTAGGGCAAACAGAGTATTTTTCTGTAACTCCTTCCATTGAACTCCTATTTTCCCTTCAATTATTCTCTTCAGTAGCCAATTGTGCCATAGTGTATGCCACGGTGTTAATTTGTGCCTTTTACATTTTAAGTCTCCTAGGAAACTTCAACCTCCCGTGGTTTTTTCAAAGTATCTGTCTAAATTTCTTGTCTATCCAGCTTATCTTGAGCATTCTTTTGTAGCAGGCAGGCGTCAAATGCTTCAAGTCTTTTTTGTCTTCTCCTGTCGTCCACAATTCGCTCTCGTACAGACCAACACTCCACACATATGGCAGTACCAAATTCTTCCTTACCTACAAACTGATGTTGTTTGAAGTGAACAAGTGTTTCTTTTTATTAAACGCTATTTGGCCTGATTAATTCTACTTATATTTTATTTACAGCTTTGCCCATCACTTGTTATTTTTTCTCATGTAACAGTATTCTTTCATTTCCTGCGATTTTGTATAATGAATACAATTTATTTCTTTGAAACTAATTTTCTGTAAAATTCTATCTGACATCATTAATTTTGTGGCCTAATTTTATCTACACACACCTAGTATTGCGCTGTTTCACATGTAAGACCGAAATAATTGGAAACTGTTAGGAAACAAAAGGTTTTCGGTCAAATCCATGATTATATAAAATAACTTCATTATTTTGACGGTAGGAATACACCTGTGAAGTACGGAAAACACCATGAGTGTGGTACTGTTGGAATGTTCTGTCTACATGGTGTAGCAGTGTAAGGAAATTTCCAAACGTCTGAACAAATGTCGTGCACAGCCCCAGCAAATCCAGTTTGTCTCAGTAAGTCGTCTCCCCATAAAATAAAGCCAGTCTACTGGTAATGTAATGATGTTTGCCCAAGCACTAATGTTGCAGCAGCAACGACTTAACCCAGTTGAGTGTGTACCAACGACAACAGTTAGCAATAAACGCTCCAACATAACTTATGCAACTGTAAGCTATTGGCAATTACGTACTTTGGCATCGTGCGTTTAAAATACACTTTATATAAGGTACATAGTCAGCTTGAATCTACTGCAAATTACTGGTATATGAACCCCTTAAGCACTTAATGTTAAGTAGTATTCAGATACAAACACGGCCTTAAATATACTGCAACATGACAATTTTTATATATTTTGTGTATCTGACGTACTCAGCCTTACCAGCTAGGCCGTGGGATTTTTGTGTTTGTTACATTAAGTCCCTTTTGTTGCACAATAAATTGATGTGAGAAGAGAGAAGAAAGATTTTGTTGCGTCGAATAAATGTTAATAAATTATGGATTTATATATTAAAAAAAACAAGTTATTTAAAAATTAAAAAAAATGTATTAAAAGTTGCCTTTTACGAAAAGCTGTTTTACACGTATTAGTTGTAGAATAGTAGAATACACATTATAAATTATGTAATTACATACATAATATACAAACAAATAAAATAAACACAGATATGAACATGTAAATATCAAACATAAAACGCATATACAGGGTGTCCCAGGAGGAGAGAGAAATAATTTGAGAAATGGTTCTATAGTGTAAAAGAAGAAAAAAAGTTCATATAAACATATGTCCGGAAACGCTTCGTAAGCGAGTTACGGCTAGCGAAAGATTTCGCCCGGGTTTCGGTAAATGAAGACTTTCTGAAATTCTGGGAACGTAAATTAAGGGGCAAATTCTGTTGTTTCTTATGGTTTTTGACCTGAAAAATCGAATAAAAAAGGTCGCAGAACTGTATCTCCCATAACTTTTATGATATCCGACGTAAACAGAAAAATCTTTGTCTAAAAACGTATTGTATTGTTTTTAACCATAATTGGAATTTTGTGTTGATTTTTATTGACTTTATTTACACCATTTTTCTCAGAATTAAATTCTTTACAAGTTTTATTTTTAACTTTTATGCACTTATTAATCATTTAACAAAGTTATTGTACTTCTAACCTAAAAACACGTTTTTTTATTGCAAACAGGCAAACGGTATAAATTCGGTAATTAAACTGTAACCTAAAAACACGTTTTTTTAGGTTAGAAGTACAATAACTTTGTTAAATAATTAATAAATGCATAAAAGTTAAAAACAAAACTTGTAAAGAATTTAATTCTAAGAAAAATGGTGTAAATAAAGTTAATAAAAATCAACAAAAAATTCCAATTTTGGTTAAAAACCATAGAATACGTTTTTAGGCAAAGATTTTTCTGTTTCACGTCGGATATCATGAAAGTTAAGGGAGGTACAATTCTGCGACCTTTTTTATTCGATTTTTCAGGTTAAAAACCATAAGAAACAACAGAATTTGCTCCTTAATTTACGTTCCCAGAATTTCAGAAAGTCTTCATTTACCGAAACCCGGGCGAAATCTTTCGCTAGCCGTAACTCGCTTACGAAGCGTTTCCGGACATATGTTTATATGAACTTTTTTTCTTCTTTTACACTATAGAACCATTTCTCAAATTATTTCTCTCTCCTCCTGGGACACCCTGTATAAAAACAGTTACAAAAATTAAAAAAAAATTTTTTTTTTTAATAATTATAAAATATTGTTTTAATACCTGGGTGTCTGACTTTACAATATAAAATTCAAGTAATTGTTTTCAACGTTGTAAATCTTATATCAATTTAATATTTATTATATAATTATAAATTTTATTTGTATTATTTAAATAAAACATAATATTCACTTTATTTAAATAAATATCAATGATTATCCAACCATTTCAGCTAACTAGAAAAATTACTTGGAAACAGAGATTAAAATTAGATACCTAAATTCTATTAATTATTTAAAATTCTGTAATTACAGTATGTATTAATTGCCCTTTTCCTTATACCATGATTGTACTTGTTTACTGTCCTTGTTTATAACAAATAATTGTTAATTTTTCACCTGTTTTCACTGTTTCGTTAGCGTGGCGTGTGTGTGTTGTTCCCTGATGATGATGGTGATGATGTTCCTGGTCCCGGAGCCTGTTGTCGGTTGTCCGTTGAACAGAGTGTTCCCCGCCTTAGAATGATTGGCGTCTGTCTCATGTTGTTGAGCAATCAAACATAGTCTCCCCGCGAATAACTTATAAAAGTCTTTTTCTTGTTCAGAATCGAACGGGGTTCGACTGACGGGACATCGACAGGTTGAAGATTGCTTATCAAGCCGTCACAAACGTGTCAGATATCGTCCAGACTTGTACTGCGCGTCGGTTTTTTACACATAACTTTTCTCGTATTTTTGCACTCGTAATTAATGTTCACGTACGAACTAATGGAATCACGCTATTCGTGATACTTTTGTCTTTATTAAGATATTAATTAATAACTCGTCACATATTAATTAACCGAGCAATTAAATAATTTGTTTATAGTTCTGTTATACGTTTAACCTTTACCTTCAAATTGTATCTACACATGTGTTATTTTCCACGCCTCAAACCGAAATCATTCGCTTTGCTGTATGTAATGTCATTGTGGAAATATTTTATCAAAGAAACATCTATAGCTTAGGAATATTCTAAGGTAACTGTCACATAAAGTTCCTGCAACGTGAGTGTTTTGTTTTTGTCGTTTTCAGCATATGAAATATTTTAAAAAAGAACTTTTTCTCAAAAACTACGTACTTAGGTTATTTTGTTAAAATTTTACAGGATATTTATTACAGAGAGAACATACTGTAACGAGTTGGTTTTTTAAAAATAAGTTGTAGAAATAAATTTGTAATATTTATGAAATTAAATTGTGAACAGAGGTCCGGAAATAATTTATGTATAGCTAAACTAAAATGTCCATTTGGAAAATCTGCCGTTATAATATTTAAGAAGAACTCATTAGACAGTAGAGACAATTTGAAAGTTTTAGTGCACGTAGTCCCTAAGAAAAAGTTCCTGACGTGGCTATTAAGTGTTGTAGGGATTCCGGGTTCCCTGATCAACACAGGTTGGTCTGTACGGGTCATTAATAATTACTGCGATGTTAAAAGTTCGCGATGAATAGGGATCAGTGATCGGTGATTGTAAGGAAGAAGAAAAGGTTAGGTTATCTACTTAACATTAGGTCACACGAGAAAATGTCTGCTTAAAGACATTTTACACTGGCTTTGGTTGACGAGTTTGCTTGTCCGTGTTAAAGAATTTAAAGATATATTTAATGAGACTTCAAAAAAAAAAAGTTAAGCGCGCAACGCATATTTTTAATTGACACAAATATTGTTATAATGTAAATAATAAGTGCTATTGAAATTTTTAGTTTTCATAACGTGATATGTGAGAGTTTCGTGACACCATGAAAATATTCTGTTTCATAATATACGTCTTAGTGAGTCAAAATTAGTCATAACGAATTAAGTACTCTTATAATTGCAAAACAATAGTTGAATATTGTAAAAAAAAAGATTAACTACTAGTTTTTGTAAATTGTTGCTACTGGATGAGTATTATTAGTTTAATAATGTGTGTATGTTACAATGAAGTTATAAAAACGCAATTCTGTAAAAACCGAGCTTACCAGTAGAATATATTGAAGAGGTAAACTGGCATGTGAGATGTTTGTGATCGCCTTTGGGGGACGGTGGTGGTGTTTGAGTGACGCGGCAATACTGAGGAGCTGATAAATTATTGATATGGAGATGTGTCACGTCATGGCGCCGTACTGAAGGAGTCATAGACGTGTTCACATTTGCACTTTCGTAGTGTAACGGGTATTCCTGCTTCATGTTCGAACAACGTAAATGAATAGACAAAAGCTGAGGGGTGTATAACTGTCATAATTCACGTTCTCGTAGGATGCACCCAAAAAGAATGAGCTTGTGACCTTGTTGGAAAATAAAACAAATTACATTAACACGTACGCAGAAGCTTCTTAACGTTTCCATGTTTTTAGACAATTTTTACAGAATACTCTTGAAAGAACAGTCTACAAAAACCAAACTCAAACTTCTATTAAATTAAAATTGTTTTATGAATACAATTTATTTTTATATGTATAAAATGTCTACTTTATTCCTATTATAGTTAAAAGTGAATCGCCAGAGCATTCAAATAGGGAAGACATTTTTCTGTTATCTTACAATATTGCAAACAGGCAAACGGTATAAATTCGGTAATTAAACTGTAACGTTTACCGCCGTAATTGTAACATGATAATATGTAATAAAATATGAAGTGTGCGGTACATATGTAGTTAATAAAATGAATTACTGGTTTAAATATCATCCGTTAAATCCTTATTTGTGTAACCAGCTAAGGGACCAGTGGATATGAGGTCCTCAGTTAGATTCCTTTGTTTTCAGCCCGTAGGTCGACTCAGCCTGAAGAGAAAACACCTGAGATAACATCCTGGGGTAATATTGGGCGGAGGTGGAGGGTCAGGATATTGGAGACCAAGGCTCGACTTCGGGCTGTAGCGCCATAGGTGGAGGAGGGGTTGTACCACAGAAAATTATCCGCATGATAAGAAGTTATTTCAAAGACAGGGCGCTACTGTTACGTACTATGGAAGGACCGAGAAGAAGGGAAGTAACTACAGAAGTTGCCCAGTGGTTAATCTGGAACTCTGGAATATATATATTTAACGCGTGTGGCGATGCAAAGTTATTGCAGAAAAGTGTAATAATAAAGATGTCACACAAATTCAAGTTAATTACTACCACAATTAGCTAGTGATTAGCGAGTGTGTTATGTGTAAATGAGAGTGAAAAATTACGAAGACAGAGCAACCACTCACCTAAAGACAAAGTTTTTGGTTATCGCGAAAATGGACTAAGTGATCTGTTAAAAAAGGACGCTACACACGAATTAACAAAGTTTAACATGTCAAAAACAATATCTGACATGTGAGTTTGCTAATCGTGAGACTCAAAGAACTTTCACAAGTGGACAGTATGTTCGTCTGCTGACCAACTTGAAATCATAATCATCATCACAATCATCTGCAATACACCACGATTGATGGAGGAGCACAGGACCACCATCAACAATAGGCTATAGAATACCGAGGGCGTGTCAGCATCATCATCATCGTCATTGGCATCATTCAGGAGACGCACACACACGTGCGCGCGCGCGCGCGTACAGACGCAACGGTAACTTCAAGAATACGCAGGTGACAAATGAACAATTATATTTTTGTGTTAAACAAAGAACTCATAAAGAACAGCATATGAAATAATAAAGAAGTATAAAGAGTTAAATGTAAATAGTGTAAATATTCAAAGTAAAAGACGTAATTGTAAATTGGTGTTAAAAATAATAATGTTATCCTGTTTAATTTTTAAAATTGGGTGTGTCATTATAAATCATAAATATTCTTAAACTAAATATTATTTTTATTAAAATACTAGCAAAATGCCCGTGCTTCGCTAAGGAGTTTCACGTTGTACGTAATTATACAATTATTGCTCGCTTAATAGTATAGGATTAGATAGATTGTACAAATTGTCAACTTTTAGTTTGTTTATTTACATTCATAGCAACAGCTATTTATTATTTATTTCGAGAAAATCGTTAGAGCCGTTTCCAAGAAAAAAAAGGACATACATTTATTAATTAATTGAATTTTGAAATTTTCTCGACTATAAGAACCTGCAAACAACGAAGTTTTTTTCAATTTAAAACGATGATTAAAAACTCACGACTAAATGTATTCGGGGTTTCCAGTAAACTGAGATATCAACCACTTCATTTACAAAGTATGCAATTCCCGCGATAAATTTCAGTATTTGGTTTTTTCCCCTTAGGAGTGAAAGTTTTTAAAACCGTTTCTTAGTGAGCACCTAAGACCTATGATGAAGCTATGTTCAAAGTTTCATTGATATCCATTCAGTGGTTTCAGAGATATCGTGATCAGTGTGTCAGTCGGTGGTATTTGGCTTATATAGATATCTATATATCTAGCCGATTTACCCAGCGTTGCTCGGGTTCTCATAATTTATTCATAGGCTCATAGGCACATATTCTTGTTCTGACGTTATATTACTTGTATATTGTATAATATTCCTTATATTGTTACGTTCGCATTCCCACTGGAGGAATACTCTGTAGCGCACCTGTTTAAGAACATGTCATAAACTGTATTCTTATATCTGGAGAAGAATTCTGTTGCGCGTGATGCTCCTGCTCGATTTCTAACTCTGTGAGAGGGCGAACAGCTAAATTAGTTGTCAATAAAATGTCAACAGTACTTGCACGCGCTGCGTATTTAACTGTCGTTTTATAATTCATTGTGTTAATGTTGAAATAAGGCATTTGTTAAATTAGTGTCTCCTAAACTTATTCTAACAATACAATACCTCTATAGATTTCAGCTTATCAATTTTTAAATTCAAACTGAAGCAAGTGCATTTATATTGTCTGAACACTATGATCTGAATACATTCGCTATCAAAACTTTGTTTTTTATACTCGCTTATCACTTACTTCGATCTTAACTTATCCACTTTTAAATTCAAACTGAAACAACTCTGAATTCACACACTATTAAGAAGTTTCTTAAGATGCATACACCACCTTTGATATCATGACCTATATATTTACTAGCTGACCCGGCCACGCGTTGCTGTGGCTAAAGTTTTTGTTATATTACATTATAGTAAACAATCTAAGAGGAACAATAAGAGAACATCAGTCACGGAGTCCACTATGCTTTTTCACACAGATGGTATTTGTAAAAAAATATGGTGATTCCTTATTTGACTTTCTACTACTATAACCCTTTAGTACAATGAAATTATTTACGAACAAAGACGAAAATGTTGATGTTGGTATACAAATTCACTGGATTGAGATTTGAAGGGGAAGTACGTTGAACACAATTAATTAAAATGTTCTTACACTTGATATTAAGCAGAAATCAATAGGTACAAAATAAAAATTTATCAGATTTATTATTTCCATTTAATTTTATAACAAATATAAGTATATTACAGTATAATACAGTAAATAACATGTGACGCTTAAACTCATGAATGAGGTAGGCAAGGCAGACAGTCTTAAACTTTTAAACATTAATATCTATTTTTTTGAATTATAAATACTTTCAATTTCAATTTAATTTAACACCAATCGGTGCACAATGTTTTTGGTTAACCTGTCTTTAGCTAACACAAATAGATTCGACGGTTTCCCAACACGTGAACACGCAACATATAGTTGCCCATGAGAAAAACATGGATTTTCCAAATCTAAACCACAAATGGACATTGTTTGACCTTGAGATTTATTTATAGACATGGCGAAAGCTAAACGAATTGGAAACTGTAGCCTTTTGAAGGGTATGGTAGAATCTGATGGTATCATCGGAATACGTGGCAGCAGGACCACTTTTCCTTTAAACTTCCCAGCCAAAATGGTTGCTTCAAGAATGTTTCCGGTGATCTTTTTGATGACCAAACGCGTACCGTTACATAATTGAGGTGGATTCAAATTACGGAGGAGAATAATAGGGGAACCAATCTTTAATCGAAGATTATGTGGTGGCATTTCAGGGATATCTAATGAATTTAAAAATTCAATCGGAAAATTTACACTTTCATTTTCATCAACAACAGTATCGATTGATTTAAAAGACATCAGATCGCCTGGTAACAACTGTTGTATCTGGAAGTTAATTTCGTCAACATCAACGTTTTTGGCTGCCAAAATCGCCCGTTGACTAAGCCATTCATGATTCAAATAATTATTCTGTATATCCGGGAAAATACTCTGAATCAATTCATTTTTATCCTGAACAACAGTGCAAAAATTGTCTGGTAGTTTAATGCATTGCGTATTTGGTTGCAGTTCTATTTTACCGTTCCCAATATCTAGTAGTTGTTCGGAAAATATTTGTGCTGATGGATCATTTTGCAATTGTACTCGCATATTTATGGTCAATCGAAGTGTTTCAACACTTCGCCATAAGAATGATTGTTTCAAACATGCATTAATCTCATCCGCGAAAGTAGAGCGAGGTATAACCGGTAAGGTCTGCCGGAAGTCACCAGACAAAAGTAAGATAGCACCACCGAAAAGTTTATTATTGCTGTTTAAATCTTGCATAGTTCTGTTTAATGCTTCAAGTGAATATTTGTGTGCCATTGTGCACTCATCCCAAATTATTATAGAACTCTTCCGCAACACTGCAGCTATTCCACTATTCTTTTTGATGTTACACATTGCATCTGGTTTATTATGAACGTCCAATGGCAGCTTGAATGTTGAATGTGCTGTTCGCCCACCATCCAGTAAAGTAGCCGCAATGCCTGACGATGCTACTGCTAATGCGATTTTTTGTTGCGACCGTATTTTGGCAAGAATCAACGACATTAAAAATGTCTTACCGGTTCCACCGGGTGCATCCAAGAAAAAAAAACCGCCTTGTTCAGCAGCAACAGCCAGCATAATCCGATCATAAATAATTTTTTGTTCTGCTGTCAGTAATGGTTCACTGTTCATGATAATTGTTGCTAAACTTCCATGGTCATATTGATTTTCTCGTTGTAAATCGGTATTGACTAAGTCGGTGGCTGGACGATTAGGTGATGGCATACCATAATGATTAAGTGGTAAATTTGAAATAAGAACACATAAATCCTCGATCAAGACATCATTGTACATCTCTGGTGTATAATCTATGTTTTGGCATTGATTTGTTTGTCTAATTCGGTGCAAGATGTCTTCTGTCATACAATTTTTATATTTTTCCCACAAAGTTTGTGCTTGCGAGGGATAACATGTCGTCAAAATAATTGCAAACAACTGACGAATGTTATTCGGTGTTGATGTCAACGCAGCATCAGCAAGCGTTAAGTCCCAATGGTTATCGTCTTCTAGCAATTGCAGTTCACGACATGCATCCTGGTATGTATTGAATACTCGACCATTAACTGTTCGTAAAAATTCAAAAGACGTTGGTCCGGGAACATTCACCAATAACAAACGTAAATAGAAGCACTCACGTTGCTTTGGATGTACCGTGTAAAGTCTCCCCAATGTCTTAGCTTTGAATATGCCTGTAATGGAAGGATGTGGTTTTCCTTGTTTCCGTGGCTCCCATTTTTTACTGGATTTGTTCCATGTGAAATAACGTGGAACATCACCATACACCAATGTCTTCGCGAATTGGCCAAAAACATCAGGTTTTTGACACAATGTAAAAAATTCAGTTAGAGTCGTTTTCGGAGCTTCGAACGCTCTTTGGAGAACATTTTCTTCAGTGAAGTATACACGTTGACCGTTTTCAAGATGTATTGCCAGATGTTGGACAGCAGGATCTCTTTCGTGGATGGGAAAGCTGAGAATATGCCAAATAGCTTCATTGCTGCTAATGTATCTGCCCATTTGGTATCGTGCTATTTCGTCATTTTTATTTATGTTTTGTACTTCAAATATGGCCAAATCACTGCCTTTGTTTACATATTTACAAATATACTTAATTGATTTAACAGAACTGCAAAGCTCAACATTGATATGAGCTTTGTAAGTTTTTGAAAGTAGTGGTGAGTATGGTACCACCCACTGATTATCAAACTCAACTTGATTTGGAAAGTTCGGCAGTCGCATTGTAAATGTGTGGCCACCATTCTCAGTACTTCTGCGGCGATACATTGGATAACCATCAATATCCGTGATCGTGTCATTCGTATGCGGCTTTGGGAAGTTTTTTTTACATTTTCCATTTTCCATGCACGGTGACGTCATGTTGAAAGCACCGCAAGGCCCATGGATCATGTGTTTGGTGACAATATCAAATAATTCTTGATCAATTAATGGGTCTGGAATTTCGGCTGAAATTATTTGATCGATTTCTTCAGGACGGATTCTATCTTTAAGCCAAACCAAAATGTGGGCATGAGGCAAACCTCGCTTTTGCCACTCTATCGTATACAGCCAACAACGTGTGATACCAAAAATTGAATATTTAACAATAAAATCAATTAAGGATTTCAATTTTTGTTTAAACACACGTGCAGTTAAATCATGACGATGAATGGCTTGTTGTCCTGGCAATAGTAAAGTTTGTATCTCTTCCCAATTCGGATTACATGTGAATGTAATAAATAAATCCGGTCGGCCGTAATGACGTACGTAAGTCATCGCATCTTGTATGTATTCCTGCATGTTCCGTGGACTGCCGATGTAGCTTGAAGGTAAAATGAAAGCATTACCGATGTCATTGGGATTTAAATTTCCATCGATGTTTCCAGCAACAGCATCTCGTAAGTGAATATATTCTTCCGATCGTAGTTTTGCCTGGTTGAATCGAAGGAATCGCAAGCGTTCGCTTTCGACCTTAGCATACATATCAACAATGTATTGATGGAACAGCTGACGATATCGAAGGATATAATTGTCTTGATGTTGTCTAACCATTATTCGGTGTGCGTAGCAGTTCATTGAGCTAACTTTATTATTTCTGTAATCACCTAAAAAAATAAAAAATAAAATGCAATACGAAATTAAAATCTATACATACAGTAAGAAAGTAAATAGATAATTGTCAAATTTACCGGTATTTGGATCATACTGTTTGATATTAAGGTGATATTCATCTTGTCCTTGCCAAAATATCAATGGATATTGTAGTGCGTCATATGAACGGTGTAGATCCGAAATCGTACTGACAGTGTTGTCTCGCCGTGTAATTTTTATAGATCTTTTGTCAACTGGATCACCAACCATGATAACAGCAACCTCATCAACAGTTGGAGCGTTGAATCTACCAGCATGTTCACCTAATGGTACTTTGTCGGCTTTTATGACGATTTGATAATTGTCATTTTGCAGTCGTGGCGAAACTCTTTTGATCAATTGAATTAGTTGATTGTGATCTTCTAAAAAATTTTCCAATAATATCACAATTGCTCTTTCCTCTGCTTGTTCAATAAAATTATACAGGCACCGAGTCGTCACGCGCTCTTCACAATCGCCCATAAAATAAATTTGAAGAAATTTCGGATTGTTATCAGGCATTGGCATCAGTGATCCGATTTTATGGTACACCTGGCCTTGAATTTTGAATGTAGTTTCAAAATTACGTCCATCGGATGCACGATCGCAAATTTTAGTTGCCCCAAATGACGTCATTTGGAAGCAAGAATTAAATTTGCGTATCTTACGCAAAAATAATTTGGAATCATCTGAATTGCCAGTAAGAAGGGATAATAAAGGCTCCGGCGGAGCGGGTAGAGGTGACAGCACAACTTTTCCTGATGCGCAGCACATGCCGGCTGCTTCATTCCGAAATTTCAATGCCTGACAATATTGACATACTTTATCCATTCCACCGATAGCAATTTTTGAATGCGCTGAGTAGTTAATATCTGGTGCATATTCAAAGGCAAGCCGAACGAATGATGCACGTGTTAATGAGCGGCTGATCCGTTGCCTTTGTCGATCTAGTACTCGTACTGTAGCTATGTTTCGTTCTCGTGCCGCTCTTGTTCTCGTAATATTCTGTTGCAGACGTTCGTCACGCTGTTCTTGAGATTCTTGTGCACGACTTTCTGCAGTCCTGATTCTTTGAGCTGCATTTCTTGTTTCGATTTGTTCTGGTAATTGCTGAGCTCTTTCAACACGTTTGCGTCGTGACCCTTTGCTGCTCGCGTTGTTGAGGTTAGATCTTTTCGGTGGCATTTGACTGAAAATAATAATTTAATCGTTTAAATATTAGAAAGAGGAACTGAAAAACATGTTATCATAGCACATTGAAATAATAAGTGCAAAATAATTGTCAATGGAGGTTAAATAAATCGTTTAAATATTAGAAAGAGGAACTGAAAAACATGTTATCATAGCACATTGAAATAATAAGTGCAAAATAATTTTCAATGGAGGTTAAATAAAAATAATATAAACATTTTTGTACAATTATTGAAAAAGTGTGGGGAGCTTTGTGCCATTTTCTCATTGATATATTAATTAACTTTTATAAAACTATGTGATATTACTTACATGTATAAATTGAAATTATTGTTCCTGTGCTCCTACTGTGGCTATGTCTCGTTCTCCTGCTGCTCTTGTTCTTATGATATTCTCTTGAAGACGTTCGTTACACTGTTCTTGAGATTCTTGTGCATGACCTTCTGCTGTCCTGATTCTTTGAGCTGGATTTCTTGATTCAATTTGTTCTGCCAACTGATGGGCTCTTTTAATACGTTTGCGTCGTGCCTCTCTTGTGCTCGCGTTGTTGAGGTTAGATTTTTTCCGTCGAAAGGTATCGACATCTGTTCAATAAATTAAAATTGCGACTATAATTTGAGATTTAAACTATCCTATCTCTCAAGTTGGATCGAACTGCACATGGTGTGCGAATTTTATTATAATCGGTTAAGTGGTTTAGGAGTCCATTGAGGACAAACATTGTGACACGAGATTTATATATATTAAGAGATTTATAAGAACCGTGGACTCTGGCCCCGCCGTCTTTCGCGGGATCCGACCTAAGACTCCCCGGGTTCCGTGATGAACTCCGGGGAAGGCCCGTCGGACGACTCCCGCGCTATTTCCTACCCGGGAGACTTCCACCGATGCTATGGTAACCAGAATCTATTCTATTGGGTTGCCATAGTAACCAGATCTAATAGTTTTTAAGACCCCAAAGGACCCCCCAGAGGATCGTATCGAAAAAAAACCTGTCCTATGTTGGTTTTCCCGTTGCGTAAAATATTTGTGCCAAGTTTGGTTGAAATCGGTCCAGTGGTTTAGAAGGAGATGTGGAAGACCCCAAAGGACCCCCCAAAGGATCGTATCGAAAAAACACTTGCCCTATGTTGGTTCTCCCGTTGCGTAAAATATTTGTGCCAAGTTTGGTTGAAATAGGTCCAGTGGTTTAGGAGGAGATGTGGAAGACCCCAAAGGATCCCCCGAAGGATCGTATCGAAAAAACACCTATCTTATGTTGGTTCTCCCGTTGCGTAAAATATTTGTGCCAAGTTTGGTTGAAGTCGGTCCAGTGGTTTAGGAGGAGATGTGGAAGACCCCAAAGAACCCCCAAAGGACCCCATCGAAGAAAACACATATCCTATTTGGTTCTCCCGCTGCGTAAAATATTTGTCCCAAGTTTGATTGAAATCGGTCCAGTGGTTTAGGAGGAGATGTGAAAGGCCCCAAAGGACCCCATCGAAAAAAACACCTATCCTATGTTGGTTCTCCCGTCGCGTAAAATATTTGTGCCAAATTTGGTTGAAATCGGTCCAGTGGTTTAGGAGGAGATGTGGAACATACATACATAGATACATACATACATACAATGGGGGGGGGGGTTGCCTCTTAGGAGTGAAAGTTTTTAAAACCGTTTCTTAGTGAGCACCTAAGACCTATGATGAAGCTATGTTCAATGTTTCATTGATATCCATTCAGTAGTTTTTGCTCTACGTTGATTCTATGTCAGTCAGTCAGGCAAACTTCCCCCCCCCTTTTCCCCCTTTAAAGGTCGAATTTCTAAAAATCCCTTCTTAGCGGATACCTACATCACATAAGGAACCTACATGCCAAATTTCAAGTTTCTAGGTGTTATAGTTTCGGAGATTTCGTGATGAGTCAGTGAGTGAGTCAGTGGTATTTGTCTTTTATATATATAGATTAGTAGCATCCATTCAATTCTTGTTTTGTAAAGTTATTGTTATGTTTATAGACGAGTTGTTATCAGTTCAAACTTCTAATAATGATTCAATGTCATACAGCCATACAATATAAAAGTATTTTATAATTTGTTCATCATATATGTTTGGATATTTAAGAATATATGTTATTAATGTGTGCTGAATAGCAAAGATATGTTATGTTTTACTGTGTGTAACCTTATAAAAGAGAATATTTTTAATTTTTTAAATTCAAATTTTAATAATCAATTAATTTTTTCCCCAAATTTAATAAACCGTTGACTGATTCTTTTACTATATTTTAAGTAATTATTTCATGTCATCAACGTCTCACTCCTATTTTTAAAAATACGTTTATTTTACAACTATATACTTAAGGCAACAAGCACACAAAAATCCTACGACCTAGCCGGTGTTTAACAATATACAGTTGCGTTAGGTACATGGACAGTAGTGTATTCATTTTATAATACTTTTAACGTAACACATAATACACACACATAATAATTCGGGGTCAAAAAATCCTTCGACATTGTCTGATGCGTAATGTCCATTGCTGTCTGTTGTTGCAGTTTCGACGTTTAGTGCTCTATCGCTCATTGATCTTCTTATGCCCTCTATCCGTGTGTTCTTGGGCCTTTCTTTCTTTCTGTGATTTCTAAGTATTCATCAAATTCTTTTCTTTGGTACTCGGTCTTGTCCCATTCTTACGTGGCGTACAATGGGTGGGTGGGTACAATGGAAACAGAAGAGGGCGAAAGACGAGCTTACGTTGCCTAAAAACCGGAACCGATCGTCTAAGGGAAGAAACCCCAATATAAAAGCTGGGTCCTCCTGCAGGCGGTCCTCATTTCACTTAAAATAATTTAAAATACAAAATATCCTAAAAGGAAAGAACGGTCTAAATAGAACACTTCTTATGACGCTATTCTCCGCATTGAAATTCCAGAGAAGACTTTTTCAGTGAAAGTATATTCACTGCAGTAATTGTTATGCAAGATGTAGAGGGAGTGCAAAGGAGATTATATCAGGTGATGAGGTACTCAGTCTGCTGCTTGGAAGACAAAGACTGACTCTAACGGAGGTAGTCCTGCTGACAAGGAAGAGGATCTAAACACACATCTAAACTACAGTACATCTAAATCAGTACAAGGAGAAATAAATGTTTAAGGTTCAGTAATGTTTCTGTGAGCGTGAATCTTGTCTTCTTTGAAATTTATTAATTTGAACTAAATTTATTATTTATTGAATTATTTTTATTATTTGATTTTATTTATTTAGTTACTTTAATTAAACAGAATGATCAGGTAATGACAGGTCGTCATGGAGTTTACAGTTATTAGAGCGGTGTTCGCGTGCGTACTGTTTTGAAATGTTGCCAAAATAATTGATCTTTAAAATGGAATAGATTGTGTTGTTTTTCCACAATCTATTACTGATTCGACTCAGTCTTGTAGGTTATCTGGTTTTGTCTCCTAATTTCTCAATGTTCTTCACTCTCGCCGTATTTCTCTTCTTCCTTGTCACCTGAAAATCGTTTATCTCAATTCACTGTCAAAAAAATAAAATGTTTCTCGTTTAACAAATTAGTTTATTTGATAATGTTTAAAACCTGGGTCAGTTTATCGGTTCGTGAATCGAACGGGATATTGGCCGTATCGACTCGCTCACCAAACTCGACTCGAACAAAAATGTTTGAAATCAATTACAATATTATTTCTTTATCAGGTAGTGGATTCTTTGAGCTGTTAGGAAAGATCAGAAAATGCTTCAGGATAAAATACAATACATTACAAATTGCTAAACAACATTCTTAATAACTAATAAAATTAAAATAATGTTTGAGTTCAAGTGTATTACTATTCTCGGTTCCGTCCCAAAAGTCAATCGAAAATGGCGGAATTGTCATTCAAAATGGCCGTCGCCCTGTATCTAAGTGGCCCTAAAATCTGCTTCGACTAATTTCTTTAAATTAAATAGTGTTTTAATAATTTTATGTCCATAATGTTGTTGAATAAAGTTTTGTTGAAGTTCACAAGTGTCTGGTTTAACGGTGTTTTTGGTGAATCTCGTGTTGTGTAAACGTGTGATTATTTCGTTATTAGGTTATCCAATCTCACCAACTCGCCGTTACGCTTTTCATACTTGAGATGTATTAGTTTGAGTAAATCATAATTTTTTTCATTCGATTTTCGATTTCTTCTATTAGTATTGTTTTCTCGTTCGATTTTTAATGGTTTTCCTAATTTTCTTATTTTGTTTTTTGCATCTCTTTATATTTTACTTTTGGTTATTCATCAAAAAAATGTGACTCTCTGCTACATGAAGTTGATCTGTTCGATTTGAAAGTTAACAACAGAGTAAACAAATTTTTCCGTTTAGTCAACGATTATGACCAAGCTTTTGTGAGCTCTGATTGGTCCTTATTTCCCGACCCGTGGTCACGTGACGTTAATTATTCGAAATCTTTGAAATTTATATCTGTCACCTTAAATTATTCCCTGTTTATTTTTAGATTAAGTTAAATTTGATTTATACGGTGTTATTGTTTAGTAAAATTGAAGTATCTTGATACCTTATGTGGCCCATTTCGGCCCAGTATCACCTATTTTAGCACCTTTATAAATTTAAGTTTTTTAGGCTTTTACATATTTTTCTTAACATTTCTTATTGCCTTCTTTACTATTTTAATATGTTCTAATAGGGTTGTCCTTACTACTAACAATAATTGTTGATACCTCTTCATTATATATAACATCACAGTTTTAAATACCTGTTAATAATATCTTTATAACAACAATAATATTGACAACATGTCAGTTCAATGGCTTGTCTTATGTGGTATTATTACTTTCCCTATCCATCTGGTTATTACAATTATAGGGTTTTTACATATAATTTTATCAGTGCATTCCCTGTTTCATTAAGGTCAGGCTTCTACTTAGTAGTATTTGATCTGGTTAGGACTATATCATATATTTTAGTTCTGTTTTAAAGTTAGCTCATTTCTTTTGGCCTATAGGCTTAGTATTTTGCCATTCTTTCACAATAATTTTTACATAATACACTATTTTACTCTGTACATGATATTAACACTTTTTAACAGTTTAGAACTACTGTTCTTGAACAATTAATAAACATTTGAACAAGTAATTATAACATAACAAAATTATGGCTTCACCATGTATAGAAAACTTTTGAACAATTATTGATTCCATCTGCTGATTCTTCATATGAATTAGTTTATATGCAAGACCACTAATTCACTTTCTCACTCCCCATGGTTTATTACATGATCTCTGACCATCACTATTTTCCTTTTTTGACTCTTATCATTTCACTCCCCCTTAATATAGGTTTTTACACTTTTTCCTTAAACTAATACACATATTTCTAAACTTATTTATTCTATGCATTGTATTTTCTATCAATTTAACTACTGTCTGATCCTAGCTCTTTTATTATTATTGGTTTGTATTTATTTATTTTGTTTGTTTAATATTTGTATTTATATTGTCCCTGGTGGTTATTAGGTTTTTAGTTCAGTCTCTTTCGTTGGGTTTATTTTAGTTTCACTACACATTTATGTTACTCTGTAGTTACTGTGGTCTTCAACTCACTCTGGTATAGTTGCTAGTTTATTTCATAGTCTTGTTGCTTATTCATTATATCTTCATTTTACTTTATCGAGTTTTAACGTTGGTTTGTTTGTCCTCTCACTTACCATATCTATTGGGTTCATTGGGTTTATCACGTTACTATGTTTTTCTTTTTTTCTAACTTTCTTCATAAGTACTATTTTCTCATTCTTTATCATTTATTTTTTCTTCATTTACTGTTTTGTTTTAGTTTGTGGACTGAATGTTATGCTTAATACACACTTATTTATATATCTTTTTATTTATTAGGTATACTAGTACTGGTCACTGATGGTTTTCTTATCTTATCATAGTTCTTTCATGTACGGTGAGGATACGTATCGTAACAAGATTAAACGATCTGTAAAGTACTTTCAAATGTTTATAGACACGAAGCTGACTTTCTGGGAGTAGATAAAACGACCCTCTGAGAAAGCTGAAACTGTGACAACGACATTAGGCATGTTCATGACACATGTTGGGAGGCTTAAAGCTGTGTAAGCGACTACTGCTGATAACAGTAGCAAACTCGATCATGCTACTGTTAGATGGTAGAAATCTGAGCTGACCCACTCAAGAAGGAAAAATATCTCAAAAGGATGGCAGCAGTGCAACGGCAAAAGGTTCTGCGGATAACTTGCTGATACCTTACGGCAAAATGCACATTTCCATGTATATGCCTACTGATCTGATTGCACCAGAGAGAAAACTAAGCTTCGAGAAAAAATGGATGTTGGAACAACTGCTGAAGATGAAGTGAGGCTAGAGACAACAGGCAGTTTGCAGGAACGCTGGAATCAAGAAACTAGAAGTAAGCGGACCGCCAGACTTGTTAAATATCTCGACAGATAAATCAATCGAGAACACGATGAGGTCAACGATAAACTAACGCAGATTCCTTCAGGTCATGGATATTTACGTTCCTACCTAATAAAATTAGGAAAGTTGAAGATCCAGAACGCGTATATTGTGATTAGAATCGGGATGATGCGTTTCACATGTTCTTTGATTGCTACAGATGGCTGATGCAACGAGAGCGCGTCTTAAGTGAAGTAGAACACACTAATCCTGATAATATTATTCAGAAGAGAAATAAGGGGATAAAGTGGCTGCCTACAAAGAATGTGTCAAACGCAGACCATTCAAACAATGTCAAAGCCATTTGTAATACTTGAGAAATAAATATGGTGGCGGTTAACTTGTTGAAGTATGACTGACACCACATTATAGTAATGTGAAAAAAACGATTTCGAGATGGTGTGATATGAAGAAGTAAGTGTTTGTGGTTATGGTGGCAAAGTCCAAGACACCGTAGGAGTTCCATCCTTTCTACGGCGCGTGTCCGTAGAAAAGTCTATACTTTTATATCTAATTACAGAGAAAAATGCATATTTAATCTTAATTTAGCAAAAGTGATTTACAAACGAAAATTTTTTTATTTTTATTTTTAAATTTTGGAAGTTTTAAAAAATTTTACGGCAGAAAACAGTAATTATGTTACCGTATTGAAATTAAATAAAAGTAGATTATAACTACAACTCCGGAACAGTCTCATTTCCTTGCGAAAATGTCTGTCAAAAGTCATAAATACTGACACTGTTACACACTAACGTTACAAAACTTCGCCATCGTCGTTGCCGTAGACATCATTATCATCATCATCATCATCATCATCATCATTGTCGTCGTCGTCGTCGCCGCCGCTGCGTCTTCTTCTTCTTTTTCAATATAATTTGGTCATCTTCCCTCAACCATAACTCTCATGGCCTGTTTCACCATTTTGATCTCAACACATCGTCGCTAGAGAAATTGACCGAGCTTAAAGCCACATACTGCGCCGAGCTACGCCGTTAAGGGCATATTGTTAGCGGTGTCGAGTTGATGTCACGTTGTTAGTGACTGAGATTCGGTTATTTTTGCCAATCTGTTGTATTGCCGTAGCAGGAGGTAGACGAGGTAGCATCCAGTCAATCTTCTGCCGAACCACCAAACACAAAATGACTAATGAACTTTATGCAAAGTGAACTATTCCGCAAATGTTACAAAATATTGACAAATGTTGTGTGGAGTGTGTAAGGCAGCAGTTCTGTTAAACACAAGTAAGTTAGCAACTAGAGTTACGTATTGGACTCGTTACATTTATAAACTTGCTAATTTAAATTTTGTTTGATACCACTGGTTTCATAACTTGTTTACCAAACTTTCCTTAACAACAAACGTCTATAATGTCGATGGTTGAGTGCCAAACCCAAGACACTTTATACAAAATGAGATAATTCGGATACGGCTACATATTTTAACTTTAGCTTTTGAGTTTAATCTGCTTAATTACTGCAATAATATAAGACACTTTGTTTAACTTTATTTTCAAGTTTATTACAACCAACATTTTGCTCGCATTTCACATTTTGTTTTACTTCAAAACTAATATGGACCTTTCGTATAAGCAAGAAGAATGTTAAAATTTATTGCATATTTAAATTAATCATTACATGCCTCCTGTCTTCTCTTGCTTCTTAAAGAGCGTTTTATTTTATCGTTTCTAGACAGTAATGAAGTTATATGATACACAAAACAATAGTAATTTATTAGTAAATAGATTGAGTTACAATTAAAACACTGATTCAGTTTATTATATATCATTAATCAGTTTTTAATTAACAGTTTTTTTTTGCCGTTACCATTTATTACTATATATATATATGTAGAAAGACAGACAATGGCAAGTTTTCCACTTCCCCCTACAAACGTACAGATTAGCGCCAATTGTTATCATTTTTGTACCTTAAAAATGCGTTTCAAAGCACAAAATAGGCTTCAGTTTGAGATAGTTCATTCTGTTAGGTCACCTTTCTTGGGGTATTCGCTTCATGTAGCCATTCACGCATTCTCTCACGTTTCTTAGTTGTTTCTGTTAAGTCAGCACCGTCCACTACTTATCTTGTTGTGATCCCTTAATTTATCATTTTGTCTTACTTTGATAAAGGTATTCCACAATTCCAAATGCAGTAATCCATTCCTGATGCACCAGGTATTTTGACCATTTTCACTAGTAACTTTTCGCACCTCTGTATTCTGTGTAGCGGTGCTCTCCACTGAAGCTTTATATGACTTTGTATTGTCGCCTCACACACACACACACACACACACACACACACACACACACACACACACACACACACACACACACACACACACACACACACACACACACACACACACACACACACACACACACACACACACACACACACACACACACACACACACACACACACACACACACACACACACACACACACACACACACACACACAGTGACCTGTTTCACAAACAGGTCAGCGGTGAACCACGCGAATATCATTTCATTTTCTTCTCCTGCCAGAAGGCTCTCATTCGCAAACTATGCGCCGCCTTCCTTTCCACTGTTCACCTCTTTCTCGTCTTCTTCTCACCATAGGGAATCTCAAGTTTTTGGAATTTTGTTTCTGTATATATTTCTATTTACACAATCGTTCAAAACGGTACCCAGTTTCATCAGTTCCATTTCCAGTCATTCTTTTTCCAATTCCTTACTCTTTGTTCTTTTCTTTTTCTCCAATATTCTTTTATCTTTCCATTGTGTCTCTTCTTTCTGTCTTCAGTCCACTTTGAACCTGCGTTTCTCTCTCTTATACCCTGGACTCCTTTCATTTTTAACACTTTTGCCCGAAAAACTTCTCTTTCAATTGCTCCTTCTGCGTGTATATTATTTTTTTCTAAATCCTTTTGGACTTCTTTAATCCAGTTTTATGTTGACTTCCTCCCCCAACAGATATCTGAAGATTTGCTTTGCCAACCTATTGTCGTCCAGTCTATATAAATGTCCAAAAAATAATAGTATTCTTTTTCTCATTGTTTCTGTTATATTTTCTATACTTTGATATATTTCATCATTACTTCTTAATTTCCAACCTTCTGAAGTTTTTTGTGGGCCTAATAGTTTCCTTATAATTAGTCTTTCCAATATTTCTAGTTTGTGTACATTATAATTCAATGCTAGACATTCACTTGCATTTCCAGTCCTTTATTTTTTGTAAAATTTTTTTATTGACTTGAGAGACCCTGGACATGTAAAGTTATGTACGGTGGTCGTAGATCGATAGGTATATTCCAAGGTGTGTGTGTGGATATGCTAAATAAGTGTTTAAAATACTTCTTCTTTTTCTGTAGATATCAGTCCCAAGATTGGTTGGCAGCTATTTAGTTTGTAGAAATTTAACACTCTTTACGCTTTCCCGCATTACACACACACGCGCGCGCGCGCGCACACACATATACATACATATATACATGTTCATTTATTTCTATCATATGTACATATGTATATTCATATATATTGCATTAAGCAGTAAGTTAGTAAAATCTACTAAGATAATTAAAAAATGTAGTAATTACATTTCGCGAATAAAGGCGGCCTTTAAAATGGCGTTACGTTGTACAGTGTCTCTGATGTGTCTTCAGAGATTTCCTCTTTCGAGAGCTGGTTCTGCAAAAACCAGAGAACTTCATTTCGCACGGACGCGTGGGACGGACGCGCTAACAACAAAAATTACACTTATTAATATACAGCACTCCGACTCTGATGACGTCAGAGCACGGTGTTCCAGTTTCTCTACAACTGGAGAAATAATCGACATTATTGACTGGTAATAATCTACAGGATATTGTACAGTGCGATTCGCATCTGGTTGACGCTACGTTTGTTAGTTAAGCCCGCTGTGTAATGCACCTTTGAACTTGGGATGTTTTTTTGAACGCATATACAACTATAGATTCTACTTTTTTTCTTCTGCTTTAACTCCCTTGTTACGACTCTCTCCTGTTTTATAACAATAGTTCTACATGCTGCCACTCCACCTCTTCCTTGGCCGACCAATGCTCCTCTTGGTATTAGGTTGGCTATTTCTTGGCTTTTTCACTAACCTTGTGTCATCCGTTCTTGATATATGTTATTTCCATATTTTTCTTCTTTCCGAAATCCAAGAATTAATGTCTGTTGCATTAAACGTTTCTCTTATACTATTGTTTGACAACCTATCGTACCTTGCCTTTCTCCGTAATATAGTCATTTTTATAGTGTTTCGTTTTCTTTGTTGCTGAATCTGGCTTGGTCTCTATATGTGCTCTATTGCTTATGCGATCCGTTACAGCCTAGGCCATTATGTTATTATGCCTCTTATCAGAACCAAGTTTAATGATAATAATATTTTCCGCAGGCACTGAGCTCCAATATGCACTATCAATCACAAACGTTAATACCAGTAAATGTGACACAGTCTAATAAATGTTATTTAAATACGAATAAACGCTTAAATTTCCATCAAAACACCCAATTCTCAATATAAATTATTGTGGTATACAATTGATCTGCTCGCGCTGTACACCTATAGAATTGATCAGGGTTTAAAATAACACAGAAAAACCGTCAGAAAGTAGGAATATTGTTAATTTCTACAACGTTCTGGAATGTGCCCTTTGTAAGTCATTACGGATGAAGTTGTGTCATGGTCATTACGTTACACTGCGTTATCAACGTTACTCATAGCATATTTAGTTACTCAGTTAAGTCTTTCCATGTTTCTTAGTTTCATTGCTTTTTTATTTCTCTTGATTTTGCTGTCACATGTCGCACAGTTAACCGAGGAAGAGAGAGAAGGGGAGAGAGAGAGAGAGAGAGAGAGAGAGAGAGAGAGAGAGAGAGAGAGAGAGAGAGAGAGAGAGAGAGAGAGTGAGGGAGGGAGGGGGACAGTGTACGCTCTAGTTCGACTGTCAATTAAAGTGTCAATAACTTTCAGATGGGATGCGACAGTTTTACCCTGAAATGAGAAACTTTCGAGCTACTGTTACAAAACGCAATGCACTATCGGCAAAGTGAATACTAATAATTGATGGAAAACGTAATTGACTCTTTCAGTCTGTATAAAGCCATTTGCGTGTTTATAAAAGTTTACTGATGGTTTGCATCTCGTAGTAAAAGTTGTGACTGCACTGGTAACAACAGCTCGCTCTGATAAAGTAACTACACTGTCATGATCGAGCACATCCAGTTTACAGTAACGTAGCCATCAGTACGTTACATCAATGTCTGAGCAGTACCAAACTAACGTATTACGTAGTTGCAGTTTTCCTAAATCCTTAAGGGGACCAGGTCGTGAAGGCCTGTCCCATGTTAATTAAATGGAAGTGACGCTCATCAGTTAGTTACACATATTTCAAAAACAATTCAAGGTAGTTTTATGAAACTTTGTCCTGCTGAAAGATAAATACATAGAGCATACCGTAGATCAAATTAAATACATGTACTGATAAAAGAATACGAAGGGTGATTTTTTGAATATTGTGTTTTAAAAAACTTTTTTTTACTTATTTTTGAAAACATACTAAATTTTTACATAAGGTGTCATACAAAAGTGTTAGCCTTTTATAATACGTATTATGGAACAAACATAATAAAACAAATTTAAGTCTCTAGCACGTTTCAGTTCAAAAGTATGTATACCTAAACATGGAAAATACGCAATTCTTCTTCATTACTCTTATCTCTCTTCATTTTTACCTGCCTTCTCTTTACTCTGTTTTCCTTACTTCTTTCTAGAACACTCTTATTTGCTTCCAGATTGCTCATTTTATAGCTAATAATATTATTATTGTGTTTGTTTGAAGGAAGTCAATGCCATCCCACTGGCTGACTTCACACGAAAAAAACATTTAAGATTATATGAAAAAAAGTTTGGTATAACTATATATATATTTTTTTTAAGGGAAGAAAAGGAGAATTTTTTAATGTTAAACTCTAAAATTCGATTTTATTGACATTTTTTACTGCTTGGTCCCCTTAAAGCTAATTTTACCGTTCTTTGCTTATGTACACAACTTTTTCGCGAAGCGGAGGCTATGATAGAATAAATCTGTTGATAGTAAAACAAATTAATTACTTACGGCATTTGTATGTTATACTATTACTCATAGGAAGAATTAATTGTAAGCAATCTCCGGTCTTTGAAATATTATCTTTTTAAAGAAAATTTTCTTTAGTTTTGTTTAATATAGTAAAGAATGTTAAAACGGAATAAATAAAGTCGTTAAAATAGACAAGAAAGTCGATTAAGTTGTTATACTAATCAGAAATAGTGTATTTATGGATAGTTCCATAACAGTGATTATGGAACAAAAGTGATAAAGATTTTCTGTCCAAACTGCAAGCTGAAATAAATAAATAAATAAGTTTCTATACAGTGTACGGCAATCAATAATGAGACATCAAAAGTGTAGCCTACCTAAAGTGCAAGTGAAAACCAAATAATGACTGGAAAGACAGAGCAAAAAACTTTATACGAACGAGGAGAATTACTCTCGTGCATGAAGAAAATTGTAGACTGAGTATTCCTAGAAAAACGGTTATAAATTCTCAAAGAAAACATTCTAACCTACAACAATAAAAAAACACAAAATGCTACATAAAAATTTTAAATATATAACAAATCAAAAAGGAGAGTTGTAGATATTATTTAGACAAAAAACATTATATAGGTGGGTATTGAAGACAAAATGGATATATAAAGAGCGGGGCGTAGAATATCAACAGAAAGTAATGTTAAATTGTAACAAGATGTTTGACTGTTACATTTAAAATTTATATATATTTTCAGAACAATTTAAGGCCTATTATTAAGACACATTACAAAGAGACTAAAGAATTTTGTAACGTCTAGTTATCATTTAATTAATTAGGAATAATATATAAATTACATTTTATAATACACTAAAGTAAGGAATAAATAAATAAATATATTACATACTTTTTTGTATTTATAAATATATATAAATATAAATTTATGTATTCGTATAAACGATAAAAATTCATTACAACTACTTGCAGAAGTAATTATGTTTGATAATATATATAATATTGCTTCGAAAATTACGTAACGCTCTCGACAAGACTCGGCTAGCCAAGCAGGTGCAGTGTCTTGGTTAAGGCCGTGTACTAAAGTAGCTTCCAGACTGTTCGAGCTCTTGCAACTACACAAATTATGTTAGCATGCGGCCAGCAGAAGGGATCATTATTCTGGATCATCGGCGGGATCTATGTCAGTGTCTACGGCCGGCTTATTCAGTTAGTTACACCAGGCGATATTGTAGAGTGCGGATCAAGTGATTGTTGCGGACTAGTGGAAAGTGATTATTGTGTTATAATTGCTGGAGAATTCTAATAGTCGACATTATTATTGCATATGGACAACTTTAACTTGAATTATTGTACGAGAGTACCTTTTTGATTTCAAATCGTTATTTATGACCTAATTAAAACTGCTAATTAGTGTCTTAAATAGTGTGTACAGTTTGTTTCCACTGTACAACACAACGATCCTGAGACCGTATTAACAATACGATATAATATATACGACCGTCGTAATATACGATAATAATGCAAAAAAATCATCGAGTTGCTTATATAGAAATGATACATACAAAGAATATAGTAAAGAATATATTTAAGTGGTAAAAAAAAACTATGTGTTGTGTGTACCGTTTTTCAGAAGTGTATTGTAGAAGTTATCAGTCTGAATACTACTTTATTTCAAAATGCATTTCACATTCCATAACAGTTTGGCCTAAACAATTATATTTAACAAGTTTTCCGCAACATGTATTTGTTGCATCTCACAAACAGCAAGAGATATTTTACTGTCTCGCGCGCACGCACCACAGTGGACACCACTTTCAAATGCGGACGACCAAGTCGTGATGTCAGGTTCATAAAATCGATTACAGAAGGTGTTTCATAATTTAGAAAACATTATAGGCAGTACAATCTGATGAGTTAAACTATGAAAATACGGTTACTTGCTTTTTATTTAAAAAATATATAACAATAGGGAAAGTATTGTGTCATAATAAGTCAATTCGAGAAGTAGGCTGAATGTTTTTAATTATCTAGGCTGTCTGGTAGTTTTGGTAGTAATTATAATATACGGTAAAATGTATGACAGAACAGGCACTGTTTTCGAGCACAGTTATCAAAGCTGATGATACGATATTAATCTCCAAACGCTGGCAAACTCTGACGTTGCAAAACATGCTTTGGTGACGTAGATCCCATTCACTAAACTTATACGTTACAAAGCGACTTAATTAAGTTACCAAACTAACTAATTTTATGTGATGTCTTTGGCGTAATTAACTTAATTTTTAAATTTCCTCGGAAAACTAATTTCTCCGAACTTTGCGTTCTGTCATTCATACGACTGTACGTTACAGAAACAGGATAAGTGAGAGACGCACACAGTCGCACTGTTCCTTTCATATTTAGTTATCTGTTTGGTTAATGTAGTAACGTGAGAGTAAAGTAACTCCCACATTAAACTTTAATTTGAAATTTGTTACCACAATTTTCCATTGTGTATCACGTCTGCTTCTTAAAATGTGATAGGCAGATGTACTCTTTAAAAGTAATTAGTAGTTATCACTCTTCTTGTTAGTTCTCAGTGTTATTGCAGCAGTCAACATTAATTTTAATTCTGTATCAAAGATGTAATAAAACTAAAATTTCTAGTCTATGTACACATATTGCGATGTACAGAGGTCGCGTAGAATAAGTAGTCGGTTATATCGTATATTGGAATACATCGAATAATATCGTATATATTCAAGTTTATTAATGAATGGTTTTAAATTGAGGTACAAATTTAAAACTGTTTTTGCCAACAAAATAGAACTAACTATACTGTCTCTGTCTCTGTTGAAATTTATACAATTTTTAAATAATTTTCTCCTATTTTCTAATACAAAAGTTTTATTTATATGGATTACCTTGTCTTTAAGTTTATAAGTGTTTTCAATAAACTTTATAACCAATAATTTCACTTTCCTTTACGATAGATAATGCGATGTCGATGCTCCGGTCGGGAACACTGATGTGGTTGTTCCTTCTGGATATACGTTCAAGATATCGCTGCTAATTTCTACTGTTGTCCGGCGTTCAGGGTCATTCTCGGGTTGGGTATACTTCTACAACTTGTAGCATATTAATTTTTAATTGTAATTTATTCTGTGATTTAAACATACATAATTATCCAGCAAACGTCAAGAATCTTCTTAAATGCGTATGCGGACGATCTTGTACTTTACCGAATTAGCACTCGGTATTCAATCAACTCGCGAACGTTCTGACTTCTGCTCGTGCGCTATTGTAGACCAATCGTCTAAACTAGCAGCAGCAATGATACGTTATCGAGTTCTGAGAGAGATTAAATTATACGATATGAAGAACAAAACAAATAACATTTTAGCCAAATTCTCGGGCGTTCATTGAGTGAAATATTTCCTTACCCTTGCGGGTTCAGCTAAGATAACTTAATTCGTGGAATATATTGTAAAAGCGCAACATATAGCCTGTAGCAAAAACTAGTCTAATTTTATCACTTTTCTTTAGGGTCATAAAAAAGTATTAATAAAAATTCATATATTTAGTTATATAATCCATGCCTGCAAACAAATAAAGGTTATACATATTAACTTGACGATTCTTGTAATGTCAAATCAGTTTACGTATCACTTTAGTCTCATTATGGTAGTCTCGGCTGGTCCAATATTATATCTATTGTTTTTATTAGGTTTTATATTTTACCACATAAATAAATAAATTCTTTCCATAACGAAGCCGTTGACTTTGACTACTTAAAAGCATACTTAAGAATAAAACATTATTAATTTAAATATTATAATAATTTGATTTATTAAAAAATTAGTAAATAAGGTTTGTTTATCATCTTTGTGAAAAATCTTCACCCATTGATATAATATAACTCTAACTACGAATGAAATTAATAAAAAAAAAGAATTTGAAAGCATGAATTATTCATTAATTCATTAATCATAGTGTAAACATTACTAGTACACATCCACCTTTTGTTTTATTATAGTCATTAACACATCTTCTGATATACTGTGTCTTCCAAGAAGGGATTATCAATAATATGCTGGATCAAATACGAAAATTAAAGTTAACGATATCCTGAGTGATAGAGAAATACCGACAAATCAAGTTTTGTGGCAAGAGTGCTTTCTGTTTCCAGTTGTTTTTAAATTTGTATCCAAACGATACCATTCGTTCGTAGCATAAACACAGTTTTAATTTAAATAATTTTAAGTTATCTACTCTTGTGTGTGCGGGCGACCAAGTCCTGGTGTCAGGTTTATAGAATCGATTACAGAAGCTATTTCATAATTTGGGAAACATTACTAGGCAGTACAATTTCAAGATTTAAACCAAGAAAATCAAGTTAGTTACTTTCATTTTAAAAATATCCCATACTAGGGAAAATATTGTGTCATAATAAACAATTCGACAAGTAGGCTAAACGTTTTTAATTATGTAGGCTGTCTGATAAGTTTTGGTAGCAATTATGTTTTAAAAATCTCTCTCTTTCTTTCTCTCTCCCTCCCTCTCTCTCCCTTTCTCCCTCTCTTCCTCTCTCTATTTATGCACCTAAGCATTCAAATAATTTCGACGAAACCGAAACATCGAAGCATGATAATGTTTTTAGGCTTTTGAAACGTATAATGTGGATTACGTTTGGTGGATTACGTAAATCATTTCCAAACCACAGACGATCACAAACAGAGCATATAAAACCAAATTTATTCTCACTAAAACGTTTGCTAAACTCAATGTCAGCAGCGATTATTTCTGTCTTGATGCGTTTACATATCAAATTTCTAGACTGTGGGGAATCGAAAGTGTGGAAGCGTCACGTTTTTCGATGACGTTACATTTTTGTGGAATGACCCCCAGCCTAAAAACATTATCATGTTAAAAGAAAATAACCATGTTTCAAAACATATGTGCCACAATTATAAGCGTTATAAAAAATGAAACCCGCAGAAGTACTCTGCTTAAGTTTAAAAAAAAATGGTGGCAGTAACTGCTTTTCTCTACGGGCATTGTGGGTTTCTCTGTGCGTCTCTCGTCAACGATGTAACGCGGATTATCAGCGTATACAGACCGCTGAAGTGAGATTTCTGCGAGGTGTCGCTGGGTATAAGCTTATTGACCAGAGGAAGAATGTACATATTAGGGCTGGACTAAATATGTATAACATTTGTACCGAAATAAATGAATATAGACAGAAATGGATGGCCCACCTACAGAGACTACCATCAACTAACATTGGGAGGCGGGTGCTTGCAAGAGGACGATGTAGTTTGGGACGGCCAAGAAGAAAGTGGATAGAACAGGAGAAGTAAATTGTTTGGAGCCTAATCCTTGCAGAAGATAGTGATGATATCATTCATCAGTTCTATACGCATCAGTCGGTGGGTGTTACTGGCTCACAGTCGAAAGTTTAATTTAGTCACGTTATCTTCAAATTTTACATTAATAGAAACAAACATTTGACACGAAACTTGATACAGACATTAGTAAATATTCAAAAGCAACAAACTAACTCTTAAATTTTGAGGGATACCACGGTACTTCAAAAATATTAAAAACTTCTTTTTCGTCTTCTTCTCCTCCTTCCCTTACTTCGAGTTCTGCTCTGATGTCCTCATTCCTTATTCTATCTTGCAATGTATAATTTAAAATATTTCGAAGAAACTGCATTTCAGCACTCTGAATCTTGCCGCATTTCTTTTTTGTCATGACACACGCCTAACTCGCATAAATCAGTTTGGGCATTGCAATTGTTTTATAAATTTTAATCCTTGTGCTGTGTCTTGTTTTATTTCTAAGATTTCTGTGAATCGTACCATTGATATTCCTAAATTTATTTATCGTCTCTCTTATTTCATATTCCGATTCACAGCTGACTGCACAGCCGAGATATTTTAAACGCTCACTTGTTATAAAGTGCTGTTGTTTATAACTCTCTTAGTCATCAGTGGATATTTACCTTTAAAGGCCACGGTTTTGGTTACTGAAATTGTCAGCGAGTACTCTCTTGCCACTTTTTGTAATTGAAACATATCTCTTTGTAAATCATCCTCGTCAGTGTATGTATTAAACAAGGTTGGAGAAACACAGCGTCCCTGCCTAACTCACTTATTTATTGGAATGTCACTTGAATGTCTACCATTCAGATCCAGGATTATGGATGTACTTTTGTAAAGGATCTTTACTGAATTTATTAAATGCTGTGGACATCCTCTTCTATGCGTAATATTCCATAACTTTTGGGGGTCTACATTATCAAATGCTTTTTCCAGATCAATAAAAGCGATACGCGTTTCTTAGTTATACTCCCGCCTTTTCTCTATTATCTGCCGTAATACAAACAATGCATCCACAGTCGACCTACCATTTCTAAACCCCATCTGATTTTTAAGAAGTAATGCATCTGTAATGACTCTTAATCTTTCATTGAGAATTCTTGTATATATTTTTTACGTTCAGTCCAGCAAGCTTATTCCTCTGTAATTATTTGCATTTGTTTTGTTTTTATTAAAAACATTGCGTGCATAAAAACAACCCTTAGAATGGATTTAGATTGTACAGTATCACTGATGGGTCTTCAGGGAATTTCTCTTCTGCGAGCCGGTTTTGCAAAAAAAACTTCATTTCACTCGCTGTGCACATGGGAACTACATGTGAAGCAAAATTACTCTTATTAATATACGGCTCTCTGATGACATCAGAAGCACTGCCGCAAAACAGTGTTAGATAGATAGCCGTTATTTGATCTTTCCAGAGAAGCGACATAAAATGGTGGCATACCTTACATTATTATTTAACTGTAAATTGTATAGAGTGTATTATTGTGTTAGTTAACTTTGTTATTTATTTTAAATACTTAATTAGATTTAAAATATAACTAATTTTTTCAGTTAAACGTTGATCGTCTTTAGTCAATGTTAAGTTTTTAAAATTTACACTGGAAAAAATCTCAGCACTCAGTTGAGTACTTTAATTGTTAAAATATGCTTCAGTGTTAATTAAAAATATACCTTATATTAACAGAAATATATCTTTTCAAACAGAATAATCACTGTTGCACACCACTGTAAAAAATGATTTCGTTTATAGTTGTGTGCAACAGTGATTATTCTGTTTGTGATTAAAACCACTAACCCAACTTTCTTAATTAAAAGAAATATATCTTCTGTTAATATATTATATTATCTTTTTTATATCTTTATTATCTTTTTATCTTTATGTTATCTTTTTTATTGATATATTATGTTAATTAAAAATATAACTTGAGAGGAACAGAATATACATATTTGTTTATAGAGGTCGGAATTTTGCCGCCCTACCTTCACTATACATATATATTTAAATTAGTAAAATTTGCATTTATACAAACTAAATATGTCCAATAATATCTACAATACTAGACATAAAAGTATTTAAGAAGTTTACGAGTAAAATTCATTATGACTTGAAAAATGGATTAAATATATATGAGAGGAATAATGTAGATTTTGTAATAGAAAAAAAAGTTCTTATTCAGTAAACGAGTGCGTTAACTATTGTTTTAGAGTTATCTAAATTTAGTATAGAATATAAATTTTGTAATACATATTATAGTCTGAAGCAGTAATTGTCGTTATAATAATTCTTCTCTAAAATTCTTTTTGCATTCTAGTAATGTCGATTTAGTTGGGGCAGAAATTTAAGAAAGTTTGACCTCTATATGCTAAAGTCCTTTGCACAGGTATGTAATGTGACTTCAGTTTTTAACATATTTTTAACATTTGTATACTATTTCTAACATTCAACTTGTATATCTGGGCTGTAATGTGACTTACATTAAAACAGTGATGTCCTGACAACAAATATTTTACAAAAAAAACCTTTCTAATAACTGTTCCTTTCATTTAAAATAATATTTGAAAATACTTATATAAAAAAATAAGAAATTTTTAAAATAACAATTATTTTACAATGCTCAACACGTGTAAACGTATCCTGAAGAGGGATATTTAAGAAGTTTAATTAGATCATGTAAATGGTTACAGTTAATATGCACAATCTCTTTGTATTTAATTTATTTATATATTGAAGTGAGAACTTCATATACTGCATTACGGTAAACTAATTCAACAGATCACGAAATAGCTAAAACGAGAATCAATGTTGCCTGGTTGATCTCATCTCTTTTCCCACATAGTACGCAAAATTTCCCGACTGTCACAACGATGTGTGCTTTAAGCAAAGCGTAAAATTTAAAAAAATGTGAGCATATTCTAAATGTTTAAATTATTATTACAAAATAAAGTAATTTGATTTTTAATATTCACGGTATTCTTGTAACAGTATTTAAACATTTACAATATGCTCACTTTCTTTAAAATATTACGGTTTGCGTAGAGCACACATGTTTGTGCAATAGGGAAATTTTGGAGTTTTGGACAGCTATATGGGGAAAAAGAGGTAAGATGTACTGGAAACACTGATTTTTAGTTTTAGGAGTTTCGTGATGCGTTGATTCAGTTTGACGCGAAGTACAGCGCGAGGTGTAGGCCTACAATAGTGAGCCGGGCACCATAGTGCGGTACACAGAGTTTTCACTTTAATCATTATAATTATAATAAAAGAAAACATGTTGAGAGATAGAGCTGAATACTTTTGGAATTATTTTCTTGTACTTAGTTTATTATTAGTCTAATATATATTTATACGTCTTTCCAATAATTTAATTCATAAAATAATTTTAAAATCAGAATTTAGGTTTAATCTGTACATTTTTTATTTTAGCCGTGAGTTTTATTCTATTTTTTATACTGTATTTGGCTGGAGTTGTTTAATGTTTCAAAACTTGATTAGTAATTTAGCTGTTTTATAATTTGTAATGTATCGGTCACAGGACCGTACGTAATATTTACAACTAGGTTTATGGGACTAGAGGAAGCGAAAAGTGTGCTGAGGCTTAACAGAGTGACAGGATTTGCAATTAACACATATTAACGTAATAACAAGATTTATTGTCTTATGTTGATGACATAATTAAATATTCAAATATCATTTGAACGTCTCATTATTAAATAACATTGTAATATTGATAAATGTATGGGGCTGATGTAAAAGAAATTAAAACAGACATAACAGATTGCTCTTTCAACTCAATATTTAAGTTTTACATCATTCTTTAAAAGTAATCATTAATTCATAGTATTTAGAGATGCACAAGTATGTAGTATGTAGAATTCTAGAATTCTTTTAATAAAATACATATAAATACTACAGTGCCTTCGTCCCATTTAAATTACCAGTTCACTCTTATTTGAATCTTACTTCTTTGTAGCTAAAGGTCTCTTACTCTGGACAAGCAACCAGTAAAGGTTGCTTGTATGTGTCTCTTACTCAGGCACATACAAGCAACGTTTTACACGTTGAAACAGTTCACTCGCCACTCGACACAGAAGTTTTCACTTCAGGCGTATGGCGCACAATCACAACACACCCAAATTTTTTGTTATTTTTTGACAAGCGGATTCTGAGTAACTCTTATAGATCTACATTTTTCACTCGTTTTTTAATCTTCTCTAATAATGATAAAAATCAACTTATCTTATCATTCCTTATTACTCTGTTATCTTTAAGAAAGGTTATCGTCCTAAGTGTTTTACCGGACCGTCATGTTTTTCCTGTGAGATGGAAAATTTCAAGTCCTTGGGATATTTCCATCCGGTCTGGGATTTTAGCAATCTTTAAAACGCGGTTGGTAAAGCTGATTGTAAGTATCGTGTCAGTAGACTCAATATCAAATAAGCGTAAGCTTATTCGAGAGGTGTTTATAGTTTTTATTATGGTTTGGTTTCTGCGTTTAAATCGATATATAGAATGCCACTGAAAAAAAGAACGTCAGTTGTGTATTTTTATTCATGTTTTTCGGATAGTGTTTACTAATCAATTACACCACTGTCCTATGAAATTAAAATAACATTTCCGTTACGTAATTAAACCAATTACAGAATGTAAGACTAACGTATTGCATCTGTACATGTTTTTTGTTGTTAAACAATTTTTTATCAACAATTTAAAAATATTTTATCCAAACTAAAAGGGTATTTTGAAAACCATTTCAGTTTTCTCGACAGTAAATTATATTATGAATAATAAACCTATTCCATTGACTTATCTAACTTGAAGGTTTTCTGTCGTTGCTTTAGTCGTACTGGTTTTACGACCGGGATTTTTCTAGTGTAGTTTATATTATCAGATGTAAATAAAGGTTTTTTTTTTTCAAAATACTGCGCTATCAGCAACTCAAGTTATTAAATTTTATGGTTCAAAAAATTACATCTGCTCATATACCATTTTTGTATCACTGTTGAATTTATAGACATAGTGACAAAGGGGGCCGGAATTAAAATTTTTGTTTCAATTTTTATGGTAAAACAAATTTATATTTCGGAACTCACTACATTTCGTTTATAAAAATTTATTATTAATAGATATAATAATAATTTAATTATATTACAATTACCTTTTATTTAAATATTATGTATTTATTATTAATAATTATAGATAATAATAATAATTATTATGCAATATGTATTATAACTCAATTTTAGCTCATTGATATATTCGTATTAAGTTTTAATAATGCTGTATATATTCTTTAAACAATGAATTTATTTTAAATAAATAATTTAAATATTAGATAATAATGTTTATTACTATAACGATTATTGGATTTTTAATACATACAAGTTTTTATTAGAAGATCGAATCGTTTAAAGTTTTGAAACCAGATAGCAGATGCATACGCACTCCATGGGTATGGCTCTCTGAGTTGAATTGTTGGCTCACAGATGGCGTTCGCTACTCCACATACGGGAACGTATAAAGAGAATTTTGTAATTATTTCCATAATATCCCTTTCCTGAAAGTTAATCTGTTAAGGACTTTATTCGTCGTGTGCAACATCACGAGTTCCTTTTACATATTGACAACTTTGCGAATTAATGTTGTTATTGTATTTTTCTATGGTATAAATAAAAGGGCACGAATAGCAGTGGCGGCTCGTGACTTAAGATGCTGGAGGGCGCGGCCTTTAGGCTTCTTAATTATTTATCAATATTGAATTTAACGCACAATAGAAATGTCGCCAATATTTGATCACATAATTCATTAATAAAATAAGAATAGTAACACTTGCAGCATGCAACGATTATTTAAAAATTTGATCTCATCTCAAATATTGTGAGCTGTTGTAGAGAGTCAGCAGTTATGTTATTAAAAATAACCACAAACTGTCGAAAGTATCGACAAAAATGTCTATGCTGTTTCCACAAAAAAATGTAATATACTATATTTACATTATATTATTTTTATGATACCTACACTTTAAACAGACCATTTATTTATATACAAAGTTCATCAAAGTCCTTCATTTCTTTAACAAGTTCCTTGTTGATAGATAACATCGCAAGGGCATTCAGTCTATCGTTTTTCATTGTATTTGTCAAGAAAGTCTTTAGTCTTTTCAGAGTCGAAAAGCAGCGCTCAGGTTTGGCAGTTGTCATGGAGGTAGTTATGACAACTTTCAGAAGTAGCAACACTTCTTTGAAAACTAACGTAAGATTGTTTTCTTCTATAAAGTTAAGAAGTTTTATTGTGCCTTTAATATTATAATCATGCCGTCTGTATAATAGTTCCAATTCACTCCGGAGTTTGTTTTCTTGTAAGAAAGGTTAATGCCGAATCACTCACTTGAATTTTTCTTTCGGAAAGTTTGTAGAAAAAAGTGGAAATAAGTCATTGGACATCAATGAAGCTGCTTCTAGTTGACCCGTGTAAGTAAATCTATCTTTTACGTGAGTTATAATGATTTCACATACGGTACTTCTTTTGCATCCCTTATTCTAGTGCTGCATTCAACATTATTGTTCCTTTTTCTTGGTTCCTCAGGGAACTCATCATTTATTTGTGTTTCTATTTCATTTATTTTCTCCCTCCCTGCATCTCATTTTCAAAAATTCCAATGTCACTTTGCCACATTACACTTTGTTCCTACTCTGTAGTTGCTGGTACAGTATGTCCACATGGGGGTAGAATTCTATGGAAAACGTTAGCCAGAACATGAAATTTTGGTCCTGAGGAGTCCTTCTGTGACCACTTGCCTCATTGACTGTGAGTCTGTTTGTACACTTTTATTCAAGAACTTCGAAACATTCCTCTAACTTATATCGGTTTTCGTACACTACGTTGACTGTACGAATGTTGTAATTCCATCTTGTTATAGAAACTCTGGGTATCCTGGCTTGCACTACTTCCCCCAAAACGTCCGTTCGTAGAGATGAGTATGAAAAAAATGCTGGAATGCCAGACAGATTTGAGAAAAATAACTCTAACTTTGTTGTTTATACTTGTTGCTTTTTCTAATAGCAAATTAAGTTGATGAGCGTAACAGTGTACAAAATATGCAAACGGATACACTTCTCTAATTTTTGCTTTTACACCTCCAACAGAACCACACATAACTTTAGCGCCATCATAAGTCTGAGCTATTAACATTTCCTTTGATGTGTGCAGAAGAGTTGTTCATTATGCACTTTGCTAAGGTTTCTGCACATTTACCTTCAGGATTGAGAAATCTCCAAAACCTTTCGTATACCGACCCCTTAAACACGCACCTAAAAATAATACCCTTTGACTGTGGTTTGTCACATCAGTTGTTTTCTTCTCACATTCGATTGTCACAAATTCAGAAGCTTGTATCTCCTTTTCTATTTCTTCCCTGCAGACACTAAGCATACAGTCCAATATAGCGTATAATTCTGTATTATTTTCTATATACCTTTGAATACAGTGCCCGATTCTAAATGGTCTTTCATTGCAGAATCCAACTCAGCAGTAAAATTAATTAAGCCTTTGTATACCCCCGGATTTGTAGTTGATGCTGATTCGTCATGACCTCTTATAGGCAACTCTAAAAGACTACAGAATTTGACACACGAAATCAGCTGTTTTAAAATATGTCTGTTTTTGCTGACTTGAACATTGTGCTTTCCAATGTTTTGTCTAAATTGCGAGTCCAGACTAGACAGTATGTTTAGGCCTACTTTGCCTAACAAAGAAAAATTAACAGCACTATTCATGTGATTGACGGATTTTTCATGCTTCTCATTTTTTCTGTAAGATATTTTATATCATTAACCCCTTTTACTGTCCAAAAGCAATCATTGTCTCTGGGAGACAATAAAATACATGGAAAACATAACAAAGATTCCTGAACGTCGCAGCCACCCCGATTCAGTAATTTTTTTGGTATGTATCTTTCGAAAGCAGTTTTCATCTGAAAACACGATTCCCTCTTTTCTTATTTTCTGTTTGCATCATGCAGAATTCAGGAGTTGGGCTACCTAATGACTTTAGTTCAATTTTTTGATCAAGAGTTAATCTTAGAAAAGTTATTGATTTAAGCGCCTCCACTGAATTATCCATGTTGGATTAAATGTTAAAACAAAACCTAATAATTCCAGACTACAATATTTCCCTAAATTATTCGTGAAGCTATTAAGAAAACACACACAAACTCAAAACCTAAACACTAAACAAATGTCCGCTCTAAATTAACCACGCCAGAGAAATATAAACACTAAAAAGAGCAAATCTCATATTATTATCTGCGATTAGCTGTATGGCCTACTGAGTGAATCACGCCACTTTCTGCTAAACGTGGCGCAGGAGCCAGCGCGCCGAGCGACAGTGTAAATGCCGCCTATAAGCTCAAAAGTTTGTCAACTTTGGATAGAGTGGGGGAATTGAGAACTGGGCCCGATTGTCAGAGCACCGTAATGCATGCTGTTCCGAAAACATTTCTGCTATTACCTAATACAAAAACATTTTCTTGTCCGAATTACTAAAGGAATATGTAATGACTTTCCACAAATAGTGATAATGGGTTGTTTAATGATATGATTTAATCTGGGGGGCGCGCGTCTTAGCGCCCTAAGAACGAGCCGCCCCTGACGAATAGTTGTTATACCAATTTGAGGGTACAATTTTTCGGCATCGCTCAACGCCACCTTAAGTTTGAATATCTGAATGTTCAAGCCACACATTGTCAACGTGATTGTACATTTATTATTTTTAATTGTCCTGTAGAACGGTTAACAGTGGAAACAGTGGATACTTTGTACAAGACGAGTGTGATTCGTAATTAATCGGTAAACATGGATCCCAGTCAGATGATGGAAGCTTTACAAACACTGCTGCGGCAGACACAGGAAGAAGCAGAAAAACGACAGAATGAGAAACGCAGGTAGGAGGCGGAAGAAGCAGAAAGACGACAAAAAGAAGAACGAAGACAGGAAAGAGAAGAGGCTGAGGAACGTCAGAAAGCACTAATGTTAGAAACAGAAGAAAGACAGAAAGAAGACCGAAGACAAGAAAAGGAAGAAACAGAGGAACGACGTAAACGTGAAACAGAAGACATCAAGGAGTTAATACAGCAGCAAAAGCAGACACAAGAACAAACCGCTGCAGAGTTGGTTCTCTTACGAGGTGAGCTTAATAAGCAAGTTACTAAAATATCGGAGGTACAAGAATCAATGACATTAAAAATAGCTGAAGTAGAAAAATCTGCCTTGACTGTGGAAGAAACTATGTCAACAAAAATATCTCCAGTAGAAGACGCGATTACAAATATAAAAGAGCAGATTAAAAATGAAGTCAAGCAGTGTCTGAAATTACAACCAAAACAACTTTGTGAACAGACTGTACCAATGATAAAGACAGAAAATGGTGCAGAAAATAAATCAATAGAGAAAGTAACTTTGCCTGCAGGAGGGACAGTTCATGTCAAAGCTCCAACCTTTGACGGAAGCAGTCACTGGGCAACGTACCTCCGCCAATTTGAAGCTGGTGCATGTGCAAATAATTGGACAGAGAAAGACAAGGCAGTCTCACTAGTTCTCGCATTAAAAGGATCCGCGGCAGAGCTACTACAGAAAGTGCCACCTGACAGCCAGAACATCTATGCCGAGTTGATAAAAGCTCTAGAATTACGCTACGGTGATAAATATTTGCGAGAGGTGTACTACGCTCAGTTGAGAACAAGACGACAACGTTCCGGGGAGAGTCTTCAAGAGTTTGAAGCAAGTATCGACAGATAGATTAGATTGGCCTATCCTGAAGCACCAGGAGACTTCCGAGTAAGGTTTGCGGTGCAGACATTTATTGATGGCATCGGAGATTGTGAACTTCAGCAAGTGTTACGAATGGCAAGACACCGAGATAGTTCAGAAGCTCTTGTTCACGCCCTAGAGTTTGAAGCTGCCAAATCAGAGTCCCGCTACATTAATGGGTTTGTGCCATCACGTTGCAGTCAGTAGATCCCTGTATCACATTCCCGTTACGATGGGTGCAGAAAAACAATGTTGTCGGACAAACAATTCAAACGTTCAAGAGAGTCGCAACGATTTGAAAAAGACAGAAAACCGAAATGTTACAACTGTGGAAAACGTGGTCATCTACAGGTAGACTGTTGGGAGAAGAAGATACCGAGAGAAGAGAGTGATCGCACCAATTGGGGATGTAAAGCCCCAGAACAGCACACAGTTTCCACGCTACATAAGACCAGTGGAAACTTGATCGTTAATGGATTTGCGGAAGGTAATTCAACATCATTTACAGTTGTCACGGGCGCAAAAGTGTCCATTGTGCCCCCTGAATTAGTCAGCAACCACCAGCCTCTAATTAGCTCTTATACAATACAGACTGTGACTGGAAGCCCCGTCAAGGTGCTAGGAATGGTAGACGTACGTGTACGCCTGGGTCTTCTCGAGTTTAGCCACCAAATGCTCGTTGCAGACATTGTCGATGAAGTGATTCTTGGCATGGACATTATGAATGCCTACGGATTCTTTGTGGACTTAAGACAGAATGTCCTGAAGGTTGCCCAAGAAAAGATAAAGCTTTGCATGGCTAAAATGACAGGGTCTACCAACCATTCGATTAAGCGAGTAGTCGAAGAAAAAGTCAACAAGTCTGGTCAAGAGGAACCTTCCCTGTTGCAAGCGAGAATGGAGGAAGAACTAGCAGAGGAAGTACAAATAAGTATAACGATAAAAGAAGTGATTGGAAAGCCAACCATGGGTGTCGAGACAAAACTCTTGCTTGTTCCTGAGCTGATAGAAGCGCCCGAGGGTAAAGTGGCTGAAGATGAGGTTACGCAAGAGATTGTTGACGAGAACCAAACAAACTTGGATCAGCCAGTGGTATTTAGGTCATCAGTACATGACGCAACGGGAGTGATTCCAGCGAAACTAGTGGTTGCGCGAAACACTCGCATTCCTGGGAACGTGATGTTCGGATCACACGAGACTGAATCCGAAGAACGGGAGAATTATCCTTCGCAAGGAAGTCCACCTAGATCGCCTGGTCGAGTATTACTTCGGAGACGGTTTGCCAGTTTGGGACGAACAGGCTTAAGGAGGGGGCAGTGTTACGGCATCACAGAACAACCTACGTGTTTTTGTCGAATGTGCCAGAAGACACTCGATATAACGCGTGTGGCGTACGTGCTTGGAGACGCATATACGAGACGTTTCTCGAAGGCGCCAGCCGCGTGGACTTTGTCAAGGCCGCAAGTAATTACGTCGTAGCTATAGGCTACTGGCGCTATCGAATAATCTAGTAATTTGGGGCGGTATATATACCGGTACTCAACGACGTTCAGTCAGTTCAATGCGAGATATTGGATAGTGCGGTTCGAGAGTACAGCTGCGATATATTTACAGAGCGGTTCGAGTTATTACTGTGTACGTTCAAGTAGTTATTAGTGAAGTGTTGCGTCTTATAATCGGACGGTATAATTGTAATACAATTGTCTTTAATATTAGTGACATTTATTTGCGTGTGAACACTTTTTATTTGATTTGTTGTAGTAGTCTGTGTTGTTAATTACGAACTGTTTTACTGTGAAAATTAAAGGTATGATTAATGACTTAATTGGTGTCTTGTACTTATTTTGTTTTCAACTGTACCTACGACGATCAAGTAGACCGTCGTAACAATATGTTACAATTGGCATAATTGTTGACAGAATACTAAATGTAACGACTCTGTGTGAGTGCTTAAAATTGACATTTTGTGTGCAAAGTATTAACTGTGTTAAAATCTAAGCAAATGAAAAGTTACAGTGTTAAAGTTAAGTCTCAGTGCAAATTTTAATCGTCTTGTCTGCAGACTGTTATCTAGCACATTTGTGACTAGAGAATTTGTGTGCTATTTAAGCTGTTTCACATGTTTTCCCCTGAACATGGCGATGGTTTCACTGACTAGGTCGCTATAGTTGTCTTCGTTGCTGACGAACCAAAGCTCTTTGGTTATCGGTGATGGTACGCAGAACCTCGGTATAACATACATACTTTCTTATTGTTCGAATGCTTTCATGGCCGGTGTCGCTTAAATTTAAACTAACTGCCGGGCTGTTCGGCCGTGGTCCAAGGTTTTTAGTTAAACCAAACGTTTCAGCAGCACCACTGGCTGCCATCTTCAGTGGATGTAACGAGTCAAACTTAACGCGGGGTTAAAGTAGCATCGCAGTACATCTTTAGCTTTAACCACAGTACTGTGGTCCTAACGTACGACACCACGCGTTAGTTTTGACTCGTTACATCCACTGAAGATGGCAGCCAGTGGTGCTGCTGAAACGTTTGGTTTAACTGAAAATCTTGGACCACGACCAAATTTATACATATTTTATAATTAAGGAAATTGTTAAAATTCCTATATATTTTTTTTTGCTCTTAAATATCTCTTGCTAAAGAGACGTGGTTTGATAGCGCGAACGCTTCGTCCGCCACAATGACATTTGGCAAAGTCTCAGATTTGGAGTCACTGAAAGGCGTTGTAGCTAGGAATTTAATTTGTTAGTTTGTATAGTATGAAATGCGGGACTTGTTTTAAAAAATTCCTGAATCACTTTCCCTTTTCCATAGGAACCACCGTCAACAAGAGAAAACAAATAATTTTAATTGCACATACCTAACAACACAATTGAAAAAAAAGTGTTTGTAATTATACAGCATAGAAACATCGTCTTGTCGTTTAATAATTCGTATGTGTTTTTCATCCAACGATACTATGCAGTTAGGAAAGTTTGCGTTACTTTGAAACCATCAGCAATGGGCTTCTCTACATCTGGCCTATTGGCAAACATGCGTGTTTTAACTTTTTTCCAGACTTTCTGCAAACTACTTTTGTGATGTTGCACACAGTTGATAATCCGAGCCGGAAATAAATATGAAAATCAGTCATCGCGTGACCACAGTACAAACAAACAGAGGCTTGTACTTCTTCCGACTCTGTTTTAGACTAACATCTGCTTGACGCTTGCTTCATGGTGAGAAAAAAAATACCACGCCACCAATGGTGGTGCGACCAACATGTGTGGTTGTGCCACCTCGTATGCAGACGCCCTTAATTCTATCAGTGTCCAATTCGACTATACAGTGTTTCAAACCGTAAAGTCTATAGGCCAGAGAGATAATTTTTTTTCTTTACATAGGAAATTTTATGTTCTACAAAAAAGGTCCAATACAATTTTATCCTAGCTTGAATAGTTTTTGCACAACAAATTAAAAAATACTAAAACACACATAACGGAAATAGATTTTTTAAGATGGTGGCCGTTCGCGGTCATTGATTTTAATTGAGTTTTGCTGGCTTATTTCTAGGCCTAACCCAAACACGTGTACCAAATTTCAGCTTGTTCCGAATTATTTCCACTGATCGCCCATTTTTCGTCTAATTTGCCTGTACTATACTTAACTCAACGTACTTTGAAAGTACCACAAAATTTATGAAGTTCGAGAGGTGCTGCTTTAACTGTATCTAAACACAACTGTAATCCAACTTGTACTTCAACTGTTTCCCAACAGATAGCTTAAGTGTACGCAATCAGTAACGGCAGTGGTGTGTACACTTCTCATGGATCTATTTTGCAAATGAATTTAGTTTTGTAACTGGTAGATGAGAATACTTTATATGTCAACGGGCATTCACAACAGTTTCTTCATTATAACAGAAATATTTCTGTACATTAAGTATACATTAAGACATATAAAGAAACATATTTACTTACTCTGACAATAGAAAAAACTAATTTTTGTCACCGTGCTTCTTGGGTTTAGTATTTCAGTACTGTAACTTGGTGTGTTATGTAATATTGTCTTGGTTTTGAAAAACATCGTTATTATTTGTTACAAACATATATAATTTGTAGTGTTGACTTAGGTTTCTGCTATTACGGTCTAACGTTGTTTTGTTTATTTTAAAAGTAGTTAATAGCGTCGACAATATAGTAACATTTATAACAATACTCATTAGATTCCTAGTGAATAGTATTAATATACTTTGAAGACGTTTGACAATGATTATTGTATAGTGCAGTAGAAACAAATTACAGACACCAATTAAAACACTAATTACCAGAATAATAGTGTCCACCTTTAAGAGTCCCGCACTAATTGTAACACAGTGATCACTTTCCTCAACAACCACTTGATCCGGGCTGAATAAGTCGCCACTTGTAACTAACTTCTAAGCGGCAACTGTTGCCGCAGGTTATATATAGCCTGCAGACTTCGTAGGCTTATACGGCCAGAGTCAGCGTTGTTAAAACTCATTCCCGGGCTGTTTGGCCGTGGTCCATTGTTTTCAACAAAAACAGACGTTTCGGCGGTGCCATCGACTGCCATCATCGGTGTAAAATCGAGTTTCGCTAACGCATGGCGGTAGATATTACTGACCACAGTACTGCGGTTAAAGTATCCAGCTTTACGTTAGCGAAACACTGATGATGGTAGTCGATGGCGCTGCCGAAATGTCTATTTTTGTTGAAAACAATGGACCACGGCCAAACAGCCGGGGAATGAATTTTAACAATGTTCCAGAATAATGTTCTATAATTTGCGTTGTTAAAAAGCACTCAAGGGTACTAGAATACACGGCCTCGACTGAGACACGCACCTGCTCGGCTAGCCGAGAAACGTGTACACTGTTCTGGAGCGTTCCGACGTAACAAGAACAACAGTATACAGTATAGTTCCATAATCTTATTCTATGCTCTATAAACGTATAGGAAAACTCAAAACACACAAATGTTTGGTAGTCGTTTTTAACATGTAGAGAAACAGGAGAAACAGTGGGACAAAATAATTGAACGCTCAAACAAGGTAAGACAAATAAGTCGGTCTTCGAACTCACCGCCAAATATGTTAGGAGAGGAATGAAGGAAGAATATTCAGGAAAAAAATGTAAACGGAAGCGTGTTCAAAATCGTAGTGATATGTGTGCAGAAGTGTCGAGAATCGGAACAATATTTCGGGAGCAAAAATCGATTCCTTAAGGCAAAGTTGCAGGAAATCGAGATTGCAAAAGAATAAGGAACGAAGTAATTAACAATACTACGAGGACAGAGATAAGTGTAGTGAAGAGAGAAAAATTGGAAAAGATTTTCTGTTAGTTTTGAGACACAAAACTAAGAGTAGGAGAGCGTAGGTAGCCACGACGAAGGATGAATGGGTACTCCGAGAAGAGAGAAACGAGGGATAAACAAGAAGAAAGACGAGTAGGAGGGGTAGGGTTGATCACGACGGTCGTCCGTGCTTGAAGCAATTGTATTACACAAACATTTGCTTTTTGTCATAGCGTTATCTCCAAATGTAACATACGATTAGTTTTTGAAGCGGTGTTTTTAAAAGTTTGAAATAAGTGTAAATGCAGATTCCCAGTAATATACAGTAGCCATTTTATTTAGTTACTTTAATGCGTTTTTAGTATGTGTACATTTTAAGCAAACCGCTATTGGGTATTTATAACAGACGAAACCATTAACTAAAGTCAGAAAGTGAGCATTATATTTATAAACACTCACAGTTTTTGGGTAAATATGAAAGTATTATTAGAGTACTTAGGCTACTGTGGTGGCAGTCGTATGCACGTTAGCACGTAAAATGAAAGTTAAACGCAGCTAGAACAGAGAACTGTTCGTGGCGTTATAGGCCTACTGTTATGTTAGTCGTTTGTCAGAAGCTTTAGCTCGTAACATCGGCGGTCAAGCGAGTTCCAGTGATCACAAGGCTGGAGAGAGATGAGTGCCTACTACCGCATTCGAAAACATTAGCGTGTCGCCTGAATAATTTGTGGCAACGTGTGCAAGTTTTGGTATTACGCCAAATACGTAACGCTCTCGAAAACTCGTCAGGTGCAGTTGCGTAATAGTTCTACACGTTTTCCGGTTAGCCGTATAGATGTGGTGTCTCTCTCAATGCCGTGCGCTCAAGTAGCTTCCAGAATTTTCGAGAGCACTCTTAACTACGCAAGTTATGCCGGCACGCCGCCAAAAAATGGAAAATTAATCTGCCACACCTGCGGGGCCTATATAAGTTAAAGCGGCCGGCTTAGTCAGTTAGTTACACTTGGCGAGATTGTAGAGTACGGATCAAGTGGTTGTGGAAAGTGATTACTGTGTTACAGTTAGAGCGTACTCTTAATAGTTGACAGTATTATTCGATGTGGACAAATTTAACTTGAATTTTTGTATGAGAATACTTAGTTGATTTCACGTTGTTATTTGTGACTAATTAAAGCTGGTAATTACTGGCTTCATTGGGGTCTGTATTTTGTTTCTACTAAACAATACAACCAATACAACGATCCGTGAGACCACCGTAACAATATATCCTGTGGAACGTTTGCGCGTATATAGTTATGTGACATTTATTTTGAAAATGAATTTTTTTTAAAGATGACGTCTTACTAATTAATTAACAATGTAGTATGTTATGGCAATGAACGCATATCATTTTCTCTAAATAATCCTTTCCCTCACGCTCCCTCCTATTACGTATTGTCCTATATTGGTAGTCATATTTATTGCGGTCCTAATGAATTACGAGCGCGCGCGAGCAAGAAGGAAGTAGCAAGCAAGCAACCTTTGGTCCTAAGTTTAGAAACTACCTACAGAAAAGTGCGCGTTTTTTGTAATAGTCTCCTTCACGGTGATCCAAATTATTTGTATAGAATTCGTAGCTGAACTCTCCTCTACGATTAAGGCGGTAAGTGGGGAACCCTGCAGACTTGTAACGAAATCAGGAACGCTTTTAGTTTTCTTTGATGTCGCTGTACATAGGAAACTGTTACCACTTTACTAAGTAAACAACAAGCAGAGAGAGAGAGAGAGAGAGAGAGAGAGAGAGAGAGAGAGAGAGAGAGAGAGAGAGAGAGAGAGAGAGAGAGTATTGAAAACGACCGACTCAGTTTTGCGAAAACTTTATTCTCGTGAGGATTGTGAGTTTGAAATAATATTTAAGTGGCTTTTTTCCGAAGCCTGCCCCGTGCGAGACTCGGTAACACAGATTAGAAGCAAACGTTCATTAAACTTGTTGACTCTTTGGAAAATTTTGTTTGGTATATTTCGAGAAGGGATTTCAAAACGATAAAAGTTTGCGCAAAGAGGATTTAGTGTTTCATCGTCTTGTCACAATTTCCAACTAAATTCTTAAAATTGTTTTCAGAAACGTCGCATTTAAAAAAAAAATTGTCGGAAAATTAAAACTTTAGTAAAATGTACGTGATATTCGAATGTAGTTTTTCATAAAAAATGTATATTAACATCGTTATTTTTTTGACTGATTTAATCGTAAGCTTGAAACGATGGTTAAATTATTGAACATTTCTCATTAGTTTTATTAATATGTTCATGATCTATATACATAAAAGTCAAAGTCTGAGGATTTATTTGTATTGAATTGTCACCGGACAAAAAGGCTTGTCACCGTACAAATGGCGCCAATCGTAAAACTATTCGTTATTTTGGTGACGTACAAAACGCTGTGATGTTTGTTCCGCCCGAGCCGCGTTGAGATGTTCGGCGGCTGCACCCGTTGTTCGTGGCGTACTGTAGTCCTCCTCTTATTTCGGCATCGGTTTGTAGAGTCCGCTGCCGGCCCAGCGACGTCCATCGCTGGTGCGTTACAGGGCGAAGAATGGGAAGAACGTCCGTTCTACTCTTCGGCTGTTCCTTCCGGCTGGCTCCGCGTCGATGTCCTCCAATAGAGGAGAGGAGGTGAAGTGCGTCCGAGCGCGTGGCGATGAAGTGCGCCCAAAAATTCTAGCGGCCCTCTTTTTATGCCCTAACACGTCAGGTGTCACGTCTCGGCTGCCGATCCCTGATGGGTTCGCTGCGTATTCGTCAGGTGTCACGCGCCTCCAGTTGTTCGCGAGGAGAGACGTTTGCCTCGCTGCAATCACAGAATACAAATCCACACCGTTAAACCGGTTCCCACTAAAATTTTGCATATATAACCTTTGACACAAAGCGAAAAACACTGTTTAACTTGGAATTTGATATTCTGCCTCGTTCGTACGATATAGGCCCTTGTAGTTATGCCCTTTTGTTGACGTGTATAAAGATGTCAACAAAACCAAGATGTTGGAGACAAGAATTAATTACCATAGTAACAAGTACATAAACAAATGCTGTTAGTGGCATCGGAACTGTACCTTTATCCGTTCCTGCAGTACATTTTCGATGTTTTTAATATGCGATTGTATCGATATATTACGATGTGAAAATAGTAGGAGTATGCTACTACTACTACTACTACTACTACTACTACTACTACTACTACTACTACTACTACTACTACTACTACTACTACTACTACTACTACTACTACTATTATTAATATTTTATTGTATTACTGGAATTGCAGGCATCGATTTTAACTTATTTATTTATAGCTTGTATCGATTTTCGAAGAAAATTTATATTTTAACTGGCCTTGACACCGTTGACCCATTCAAAACTTGCATCGCATTCGGTTTCTTTCGTTGAGTTTTCAAACCAACATTAACGTACAGAGTATGTACATTAACTACTATAAGTTAGCAGACCTCACTGCGTAGTGCATAGTTGTTGACTAATCTGAATGACACCGAGTCCTTGTCTGATTACAATTAACTATGGGCATTAATTGTTTCTCAGATCAACGACTTCGCGTGAGCGTTTGTCAAAAAAATCTCGGAAGTTCTGCTGCTGTGTTCGGTTTTTCTTTCTCTTTCTTTTCTAAAGAAGCCGTCAATTAAAATTTGCAGTCAATTAATTTTTTTAGTCGATGCAAGTCGATTGATTTGTTTATAAAAATAAATCGTTACTTTTAATTAACCAAAAACTGAAGTGTTAAGTTTTTTCTTCCGACAGCACAACATCGTAAGTCGTACAAAAACAAAATATTCTTCACATATTTCACGACCGCAATTTGATATCTGCTCTCTTTCGCTTTATTTAGTCAGTGATCCGCTGTGGTCTAACCCAAGACAAGTGGAATGTAGAAAAATAGAGTTTGCTCTACAGCGATTACCAAATGTACAAAGCAATAAAGAGTACTGTATTAAGTAGATTTAGAGCTTAGGCGATTTGGATTTTTCTATTTGGAATGTTACCCGAGGAGTCTTTTAATGTTTCTTGATAACCCAGGCTTCGCTGATACGCTTAACTAATACCTCGTACTGGCGTTCGTTTCACAAATATCTTTTGTCTCGCCTTACGGCATCTTTCCATTCACAACATTGTGGATTCTGAGTTCGTGTCTCGTATGTACCCTTTCCTCGACTTTTCTAACAAAGTACATTTCAACTTTCCATAATTAGTGTGGGAGATAGTGGTTTTGGGGGGGGGGAGAGAGAGAGAGAGAGAGAGAGAGAGAGAGAGAGAGAGAGAGAGAGAGAGAGAGAGAGAGAGAGAGAGATTAATATATAGATGACGCGTTTCAAAGCATATGCTTCAACATCAGATCATAAAATATCACTCGTAGGTTGTCATCGGTTAACAATCCTTTGCACTGTATACGCGTCAGTAGCTGAGCACCTGTTCACGTTTGGTCGACCACATTGAGTATAATCATTACACAGGCAGTTTAACGAAAGATGATCAAAACGTGTACATTTAGTGTAAAAACGCCCGACATTGTTTAGCACAAACTATTCTACTTTTCACGTCTGCTATGTCTGCACTAATGTTTACATTATAGCAGCCCTAGGCACTCATTCTGTACTTCACAGTTAAAACTCTGCTACTCATTCATACATTCGTTTGAGGATATGTGACTGCATAGTAATGTGTTTTGATGTTCAGTGTCTCTGCAATAAATTCAACCCTGGTTGTATTTGCCCAATGTGATAATACTCAGGTTGGAAAGTTTTACTACACTGAGTGCCACGATCAAAACAACAAAGCATGTGTGTGCACCGCGAGCGCAACATGCACGCGCCTGTCAGAGTGTGTGCTGGAATCAATGCAAGCAGCGCGCGCTCGCACTGAACCCCAACACGCAGACTCCAACGCGGAACATGTCGGCTCAAGCGGTGCGGTGTGAGTCTGAACGCGTGGGCGACACATGCTTGCGCGTACCAGAGTACGTGTTGGAGTCAATGCAAGCCGCGCGCGCTCGCACTGACCAACACGCAGACTGCAACGTAGACCGTGTGTCCACCAAACGGGTGTGTGTGAGTGTGATGCCCGTGCCCTAATCGTAGCAATCTAAACAGCAGTATACCCCGTGTACCTCTAGTATTTCACAATGGGTAAACATTCCACGAGATGGATTTATTTGGAGAGACACCAACAGAATACGTCTGTAGTCGTTGACAATTTGAATTAAAATAAACAAATTCATTAGTTTCATTGAATTGCTTAGAAACAGACAATTTATTGTTAACAATTATAACAATTAAAATTTAATAGTGAATTTTTGGAAGTACGTAAAAGTCAATAATTCATGTTAAATACTCTCATTTTGAAGGAAACGAGAGATAAAATTTACTTTATCTAAAATTAATTAGATTTCAGAAAGAGAATTTCGATTCCAAAATTCTACTTTCTGTTAGATAATCTAAAAATATTAGAATGTTTTTGCCTGCATGTCAAATCCGCATCAGTTGTACCTCCAGCTGCCAATTATTTTTTCACGTCAACTTATTTTATTATTCGCACGGTATGAACTCACAATATAGGCTACCACATAAAAATAACGGAAGCATTTTACCAAAGAACGTTGGGTTGAAGAGTTAACTTTGGGGAAATTTAGGAAAGTTAAACCATGCTTTAAAGCTCTAAACTTTAAAATATATGAATTATGAATGATTAGATACAAATAGCCACAGTCTGTTAATACTAACACAATATTTCATTGATGTACAGGTATCAAATCATATCTGTGTTTGTCAGTTTATTGTTATTTTATAATATCCACTTACTGTTTAAAGTACACACTACTTTGGTACACGCGTTACTGTTTCTATGGATCAGATAAAAATAACATGGTGGTAAGGTACAGTTACAATTTAAGGGGCGTTTTTAACCCCTTATTTTGCCTATGTTAATTTACTAAATTTCATGACCTGTTTTCTCATATACTAATTAACTAATCTGTTTGAAACTTTTACAATTGATTGATTGGCCTTCAATAGAAACTTTAACACAGGGGTTTTAGGATACATTTACGTTGAGCTACTTTAGAAATTTCAATTAAATCCAATATTGAACACTTCAAAAAAATTGCATATTATAATTTTTTTCTCGTGACAAGCACAGTGTATCAAAAAATCCCTGTGTTAAAAGTTGTACCCTTTTGCCCTACACATGTACAGAAAATGTGAGCTTCGTATCTCTAGTAGTTCCTGAGGTAATGGGTCATTTGTGTGAAACATAAAAATTTTTGGTAAACAGCAATTGAAGATTAATCATCAATATAATGAATTTGTGTGCATTGCCTATTAATGTCCTGATGCATATGAAGGTTTATCTGGGTCTCCTGCAGCTTGACATTCTTCTTCCAGCTTTCTTTTTGCCATTGCTCTCTTCTGCCGGGCTTCTTTCTGTAGTTCTGCAGTTGCTTGTTCAGCTCTCCGCACTCGTTTCATATCAATACCCAACACAATTTCAGCACAGTTCTTTCCTATTGACATGCCTAGTCACTTATATTCCATAAATGCTCCTAAATTTACAATTTGCTACGCATAAACTTGATCAACGTGATCCTAATTAATGCCATTAGTAAAGAATTAGAGGGAGGTAAATATTGCACGGCAGTCTCTTGCTAAGCGTTTGGTAGGGTGTCGAATAACAGCTTATTATTACGAAGTAATAGCTTAGTACACTCCCGCTCTCATAACTAGCTTTCATTAAGTCGTATGTAGGCTACCGGCAATTCTAAGTATAAGTGCTAAATCCAACTTCTAAAACATGCGCCAACGGTGGAAGAGTTTGTCTTCAGACTTTTTGTGGGCCTCTTCTACCGAGCAGAAGACTCACATCACGCCCACCTACGTGACCTGGCCAGGGACGAAGTTTCCCCCATGCCACATTGTCAAGCGACCTCGCACTCTGCTGGACGACCCCCGACAATCTCCTACATAGGGCCCTTCTCCTGAGGACCCTTACGCTGGTAAGACCCTTCTTATAGACTGGTAAGTGTAAACGTTTTCTGTACCAATTCTAATATCTAATTGTTGATTACTGTTTTTAATTATTAAAAAAATACCATTACATTATGAGTTATTTAAATTGTAATATTGTATAAATTAAATTCTTTGGTATTATAGTTTTCTCGTTGTCCTGAAAGAAAACATTTGAAAATGTAAAACAAACTATCTCTACTCCTTTACATATACAATGATAAATACGTACACACGCACATTCACAAACACTTTCACTCAAACAATTGTTCTGTTGCGTTTGAAATTTCTTTTGTATTTATACACAGATCCTGATGGTGACAATAAACACTGTAGAAACGTCGAAACAAATAAGTTAAAATTTGTGTTATATTTTTGACCGATACTCACAAACCCTTCACCGAAAAATTTATTATTTATGGGTAAATTTTACCGCCTTCTTATAAGTCAGTTTAGTTGCTTGATGGATATTTGCTTTCTATCTTGGCTATATACTCTTTTCAAAGTCGTCCTGGGATCCATGTACATTTCCAAGTATTTGACTTCATCTTTCCGTGGTAAGACAATGCATATATATTTGTCAAGTGTGGAGCTCTTATCAAGTGTAAATGTTACGTAGCTAGATTTACTATCACTGGCTTTTATGCGCCATTTCTTAAACTAGCTCTGGATAACTTAAGATGTAAGTCTGTTGTTGATGTGACTAGGCTGTTACTGCTTATTACCAAGACGGTATCATTTTTAAATGTTCCAAGGATTGTTTTTTATCGTTATTGGCAAATGTAACCTCTACGTAACGTATTAAAGTGACCAACAAACAACAGCATGGTCGGCCCATATTTTAGCTTGTAGCTTGTAGCTAATGGAGGGAAGGGGCTCAAGGCTCCTGCATGGTAGCAGCGCCCGGAGTGACTCCTCCGATGACTGCTAGTATCGAACTCTCTCAAGGGCTGGGAAGGTGTGCTCCTTTTGTTTGGGTAGTGGAGAGGATCTCAGCAAGTGAGGTGCTCAGCCTAGCCAAAGTCTGGGTTGTCTTGTGCCCTGAAGGCAGCGGTGATGTGTCCGAGTAACAGCGGAGATACCTCCAGGTACATTGGAGGACCGGTTAGCCAGCGCTGTTGCCTCCGACGCGGCCCACTGTCCGCTCAGCGGTGATCTGCACAAGCCTGTTTGTGTATCCAAGGCGGGCGCCTGATGAAAGGACGCTCTTGCACAACTGACATAAGACATCCCCCCGCCGATGCTATAAACGACCAGGGCAGACCATTCAGAGGGGTGTGAAGTTCAGTGTCGTAATATTTATGGTTTGAGGGTTTGTCAGGTTTAGGTTGATCAGCGTAAGGGTCCTCAGGAGAAGGGCCCTATGTAGGAGATTGTCGGGGGTCGTCCAGCAGAGTGCGAGGTCGCTTGACAATGTGGCATGGGGGAAACTTCGTCCCTGGCCAGGTCACGTAGGTGGGCGTGATGTGAGTCTTCTGCTCGGTAGAAGAGGCCCACAAAAAGTCTGAAGACAAACTCTCCACCGTTGGCGCATGTTTTAGAAGTTGGATTTAGCACTTATACTTAGAATTGCCGGTAGCCTACATACGACTTAATGAAAGCTAGTTATGAGAGCGGGAGTGTACTAAGCTATTACTTCGTAATAATAAGCTGTTATTCGACACCCTACCAAACGCTTAGCAGGAGACTGCCGTGCAATATTTACCTCCCTCTAATTCTTTATTAATGGCATTAATGAGGATCACGTTGATCAAGTTTATGCGTAGCAAATTGTAAATTTAGGAGCATTTATGGAATATAAGTGACTAGGCATGTCAATAGGAAAGAACTGTGCTGAAATTGTGTTGGGTATTGATATGAAACGAGTGCGGAGAGCTGAACAAGCAACTGCAGAACTACAGAAAGAAGCCCGGCAGAAGAGAGCAATGGCAAAAAGAAAGCTGGAAGAAGAATGTCAAGCTGCAGGAGACCCAGATAAACCTTCATATGCATCAGGACATTAATAGGCAATGCACACAAATTCATTATATTGATGATTAATCTTCAATTGCTGTTTACCAAAAATTTTTATGTTTCACACAAATGACCCATTACCTCAGGAACTACTAGAGATACGAAGCTCACATTTTCTGTACATGTGTAGGACAAAAGAGTACAACTTTTAACACAGGGATTTTTTGATACACTGTGCTTGTCACGAGAAAAAAATTATAATATGCAATTTTTTTGAAGTGTTCAATATTGGATTTAATTGAAATTTCTAAAGTAGCTCAACGTAAATGTATCCTAAAACCCCTGTGTTAAAGTTTCTATTGAAGGCCAATCAATCAATTGTAAAAGTTTCAAACAGATTAGTTAATTAGTATATGAGAAAACAGGTCATGAAATTTAGTAAATTAACATAGGCAAAATAAGGGGTTAAAAACGCCCCTTAAATTGTAACTGTACCTTACCACCATGTTATTTTTATCTGATCCATAGAAACAGTAACGCGTGTACCATAGTAGTGTGTACTTTAAACAGTAAGTGGATATTATAAAATAACAATAAACTGACAAACACAGATATGATTTGATACCTGTACATCAATGAAATATTGTGTTGGTATTAACAGACTGGCTATCTGTATCTAATCATTCATAATTCATATATTTTAAAGTTTAGAGCTTTAAAGCATGGTTTAACTTTCCTAAATTTCCCCAAAGTTAACTCTTCAATCCAACGTTCCTTGGTAAAATGCTTCCGTTATTTTTATGTGGTAGCCTATATTTTGAGTTCATACCGTACGAATAATAAAATAAGTTGACGTGAAAAAATAATTGGCAGCTGGAGGTACAACTGATGCGGATTTGATATGCAGGCAAAAACATTCTAATATTTTAAATTATCTAACAGAAAGTAGAATTTTGGAATCGACATTCTTTTAGTTAAGGTAAATTCTGAAATCTAATTAATTTTAGATAAAGTAAATTTTATCTCTCGTTTTCTTCAAAATGAGAGTATTTAACATGCATTTTTGAATTTTACGTACTTCCAAAAATTTACTATTAAATTTTAATTGTTATAATTGTTAACAATAAATTGTCTGTTTCTAAGCAATTCAATGAAACTAATGAATTTGTTTATTTTAATTCAAATTGTCAACGACTACAGACGTATTCTGTTGGTGTCTCTCCAAATAAATCCATCTCGTGGAATGTTTACCCATTGTGAAATACTAGAGGTACACGGGGTATACTGCTGTTTAGATTGCTACGATTAGGGCACGGGCATCACACTCACACACACCCGTTTGGTGGACTTGCCAATCACGAATTGGAACGGCAAGCAGAAAGGTAAAGAGACCACATGTCTCCCAAATAGAACGACATAATTGGAGAAACGTTAATACAGCGGACGTTGTCCCCTGAGGGATGGATGGGGGTATCAGGCACCGGAAGACCAAAATAATAATCATAAAACGGCGATTAGATGGTGAGAAGGTGTTGAAATACGTGGGAGAGAGAAAGATCATGTAGCACTTCATAAAAATTTAGTCTACTCTTAATATTATTAAAAAAATTGTATACAGTAGGCTTATATCTTGAAGTACTTGACGTACATAAAAATTCTCTCTTGAGCGTATCTTAGCTACGTTTATAAATACAGTAATCTCGCGGCTATCCGGACTCCAATTTTCCGATGTAAATAACAAAAGCTGAACAAAATTACTCTATAAATCGGGTGTAAAAAACTGTTAGTCGTCAGTAATGTTTCACTCATAAGTGAATTAGAAGGATATTTTGTCGAGAAAAAGAACTTCATTTAGTTGCACATGAAGAACAATAGGACGAGTATTTAAGACACAGCTAAAGTTCTATAAGGTCGTGGCTGTGTTAAATTTAATGTATGGATGTAAAACATAGACTCTTCTGCAAAATAATATTTTAATACAGGCCTGGGAAATGAAATTTTAAGACCAGTTATGGGATGCAGTTTGAGAGATCATCCACGGAAAACGACATAAGAAAAGTCCTGAATTTAAGTCGGTTCTGGATAGAATAAAGGAATACAGGCAGCATTGGAAGTCCCGTGTAGAACGCATGGTAGACACGCGTATTCCTAAACTAGCGTTTGAATATAGTCCAGTGGGGAAGAGACATCGTGGAAGACCCTGGGAAAAATGGTCAGAGATTCTGTGAAGTCGGAAGTTATTAAATAACTTTTAATAATTACATAATTGAACATCCCTTAATCTGTATTTAGCTGTAATATATTTTACTATGCTATATGTTGATAAGTTATTTTTAAAATGTTTCACTCGCTACTCGTATTAAAAATAATCATTAAGTTAAAAAATTATAAATTACGCAATAACTGTAGAACTCGACGAACTTACTTCAGATAATTTACATAATATTACACGTTTATGGTAAACCTATCTATCAAGTGAAATTGGATAATACTTATAATTAGATTGTTGTAAATTACAGTACAGAGTACTAGAGAGAGAGAGAGAGAGAGAGAGAGAGAGAGAGAGAGAGAGAGAGAGAGAGAGAGAGAGAGAGAGAGAGAGAGAGAGAGAGAGAGGGAGAGGGAGAGAGAGAGAGAGAGAGAGAGAGAGAGAGAGGAGAGAGAGAGAGAGAGAGAGAGAGAGAGAGAGAGAGAGAGAGAGAGAGAGAGAGAGAGAGAGAGAGAGAGAGAGAGAGAGAGAGAGAGAGAGAGAGAGAGAGAGAGAGAGAGAGAGAGAGAGAGAGAGAGAGAGAGAGAGAGAGAGAGAGAGAGAGAGAGAGAGAGAGAGAGAGAGAGAGAGAGAGAGAGAGAGAGAGAGAGAGAGAGAGAGAGAGAGAGAGAGAGAGAGAGAGAGAGAGAGAGAGAGAAAGTGAGCGAGTAGAGGAGAAAGAGAGAGAGAGAGAGAGAGAGAAAGTGAGCGAGTATGAGGGAGAAAGAGTGAGAGGAAATAAAATGAGAGGTATAAGTTCTAATATGCATAGCCCACAATAATATCATTAAAAACTTATGGGATTGGGGGTGCATTCATTAAAAAATCTAGCATAGAGTCCAAGATACCGAGACTGATACTTAATGCGCCGCGGTAGGGCCTACGTCTTAAATAAAAACTCGGAGCCCACGAGGACCAGTTGACAAGACCACTGTATGGCAGCAAATATGGAACTAAAAAAAAAAAAAACAAAATGATATGATCGAGGAATCGTCACTTGTCAATTACCAATCACGTCATGTACACGTACGTTTGTCAGACAAGCTTACGGAATAAACAATAAATAATTCTGATTGCTAATTCAAACAAGAAAAGTGTTCCTCATTCTACACAACAACCCCAGTAAGTTAAATACTTATCATAATCCACACCACGAGTAACAATTAAACCTCAGTTTAATTAATACTGCATTGTAATCGCAACGCCCAATCTATTCAAGTAAATCTGCTTTAACGCATTTGAATCGCTTATGTAGTTCCCGGAACATTCGACTCATATTGGCACAATTCAACTACACAACATTGCATAACAATATCTTCTATGGCGGTACAGTGTTGGGCAAAGTGGAGCCTAATGCTGTGTATTGACCACACGGTATAGGCTAATGCTGTCGAATGAATACCAATTTAGATCAAATTGTTTTGAATGTGGGCGTGTACCAGTGGTGGATCCCAGGGAAAATAATTGGTTGTACCGAACAAAACGAAATAACAACAAAGAAACCAATGTTACAATTAGGTTTGTTTCACTTTTTACCGCCCTTACACTCTTTGTATTATCACTTTTATAAATTGTGTTGTAAAATATATATTTTAAATTAATTTTTACACGTTTTAGGTATAAATAATTTGTAATGCTTTACCAGATTTATAACGGTAAGTACGACAGGAAATGTTTCATTCTCAAGGATGTAAGGACGACCATGAAGTGTTGCTTGTTTTTCTACTATCCTTCTTAACAGCGGTAGTAGGGAAATGGCGGCTTCCGAGAAAAATGGGTTATAAGCTGCACACACATGCTGCTTACGATGGAGCGAATTATCCTGCGTGTTATCAAACGACTATGTTGTGTTGGTAGACGAGGCTTGTCCATAAATCGGGACGGACGCCACTGTTGAGTTTTTGTTTTGTTCACTACGTAGAAATCTCTTTCAGCTGTTAAAAGTTTAATCCACGTTAATTATTGCTCCTTGTCCGGCTGAGTTGTTTCCTTCTTCTTCTTCTTCTTCTTCTTCTTCTTCTTCTTCTTCTTCTTCTTCTTCTTCTTCTTCTTCTTCTTCTTCTTCTTCTTCTTCTTCTTCCTGTTTACTACATGGCTTGGACTATAGCCCGTTCCGACTTCACAGAGTCTCTGACCATTTTTTCCAGGGTCTTCCACGATGTCTCGTCTCCACTGGTCTATATTCAAACGCTAGTTTAGGAATACGCGTGTCTACCATGCGTTCTACACGGGACTTCCAATGCTGGCTGTATTCCTTTATTCTATCCAGAACCGACTGTAAGTTCAGAACTTTTCTTATGTCGTTTTCCGTGGATGATCTCTCAAACTGCATCCCATAACTGGTTTTAAAATTTCATTTCCCAGGCCTGTATTAAAATATTATTTTGCAGAAGAGTCTATGTTTTACATCCATACATTACATTTAACACAGCCACGACCTTATAGAACTTTAGCTGTGTTTTAAATACTCGTCTTATTGTTCTTCATGTGCAACTAAATTAAGTTTTTTTTTCTAGACAAAATATCCTTCTAATTCACTTATGAGTGAAACATTACTGACGACTAACAGCTTTTACACCCAATTTATAGAGCCATTTTGTTCAGCTTTTTGTTATTTACATCGGAAAATTGGAGTCCGGATAGCCGCGAGATTACTGTATTTATAAACGTAGCTAAGATACGCTCAAGAGAGAATTTTTATGTACGTCAAGTACTTCAAGATATAGGCCTACTGTATACAATTTTTTTATTAATATTAAGAGAAGACTGAATTTTTATGAAGTACTACATGATCTTTCTCTCTCCCTCCTATTCCAACACCTTCTCACCATCTAATCGCCGTTTTATGATTATTATTTTGGTCTTCCGGTACCTGATACCCTCATCCATCCCTCAGGGGACAACGCCCACTGTATTAACGTTTCTCCAATTGTGTCGTTCTATTTGGGAGACATGTGGTATCTTTACCTTTCTGCTTGCCGTTCCAATTCGTGATTGGCAAGTCAGCTGTTTTCATCTTCAGAACACACCCATAAGCATATCTGTTGATTTTTCTCCATAGTCGTAATTTCTTTAATCTATTTGTCCCCCTACCATCTCTATTTCTCTCTTTCTTTTTGCAGGAATGCATTTCCATTTCTATTATGCTCAACTTTACCCTGTCGTTTCAAAATTTGGAAAATTTTTCATGTATGTAAAATTACGTTTTGCACCATTGTTTTACAAATGTTAACTGCCTACTCTTTACTGAGCCTTTTTCCTGAGAGCAACGATCATTCTCCGTCCATGCTTTAAAAGTTTAACAACTTCTTTTCCGCTAACCTTATAATTTTTTTCCTAAACAGTGAACCTTTTTCTTCCCTGTTACTCCAGCAGGTTTTAATCAATGGCTTATTCGCATCAAATTGTTAGATATTGCAACGTACCTACAAAGACTGATTCTTTCTAAGCAGATATTATAACCTATATTGAACTAATACAAATTGTGTAAGCTTGGTCGGCCTTATTGTTCTGAAGTATTAGTCATCACTGGAGACGGCTGGATTGAATTCAAAAGCAATTTTCCTGAGATAAATTTGAAAGGCGTTACAACACGGATAGCGGTCACATTACAGTAAAGCACGGAGACAGACTCGAAGCCGTGGAACGTGACGAGCCTTTTACATACGTGACCTGATTTTTCATCAGTTCAGGTCGAGTACTGGAAGCACGTATTTTGTATTATATTGATTTCTTTTTTTGTGTTCTCGCAACGCACAAGATTTACACACGCGCGAGGCCCATGCAGGCCCAAATGTCATAACATTATACTACAAAGAGGGCATGTATCACTAGGCAGAGGAATCGCGAATAACGTATTCTATTTAGACTAGTTTATAACAAAACATACAATTGCAAAGCGCCCTATGTTTTATGTATAGTAAAATGTATCTGAGCTACAAAACAAGAGAAAGCACAAAAATTAAATTGTATAAGACAATTTGCAATACCTACATTGACATACGCGAATGTGGCGTGGGTTATCAGAGAAACGGAATGCGGCAAGATTCAGAACGCTGAAATGCAGTTTTTTTGAAGTTCTTTAAACTATACTTTAGAGGTAGAGGGCATAGGAAGATCAATGAGCGATAGAGGACCAAACGATGAAAACTGCAACGACATACAACAATGGAGGTTGGGCATTAGACAACGTCTAGGAATTAAAAAAAAAGTGATACCGGCAGGGCATTCAAAATGTTCATAATTAACGTTGCTAATAATAAAATATACTTTTATGTTTCATTGACTACTTCTTTTTACTCTTTTTTCTTCCAATCGTTTTTTTCTATGGTTTTCGTTTTTATCTCGGGTTTTCCTTTTGCCATTTACATTAAAATACGTCACTACAAGCGTCTGTAGGGTATGTTATACACTAAATAAATTAGATCATTATGGTTTTAGCCCTAACTCAACAGATTCCGTAAACTCATCTTCTTAAATGAAATTTAAAATATACGTTAAATAGTTTTTTCCAACTCTATCGAAAACAGAAGCTTTAAAGTTATTTTCTGCGAGAGACGTAACAGTCGGAGGAATTTAAGTCCCCATTTGCATGCAAATGAATGTTAAGCTTTCGATGTAAATTCATAAACATTAGCTGTGTTAATACCTCTGCCTACGACAGTTACAATAAACACTTCGTATTATTTCAGAGTCATCATAATATTCCGTACATAAGACTGGTTTGATCCGTTAGTAAGACGTATGCGTGTAGGGACCGTAAAGCTGACAAACAATGTAATTAATATTTTTTAAAATACATAAATTTACCTATTTCCAACATTTCATATAACTTTACGGGTTCTGAAAGCATGACTTATTTACAAAAACTGTACGGTGTAAATTTTTTTAAAGAGATTATGAAATTAAAACAAATGTTACAATGTTAATGTCATTACCTTTCATAACCCGCTGATGTTACGTTTTCAAATTTAAAAACAATAATGTTTAGGAACAATTTTAAGAAAATGTTAGTTTGAATTTAATCCCATTCCTTATAGGTACTAGATGTGTAATGCAATTTAATCTGATGAAAGTGTCATACTTTTGTCGTCACTAATTCTTTGAAATCTGTAACGTAAATAAAAATAAAACTAAGCAGAATTACTATAATTTTCCAAACTTTAACATAACTTTAATGTTCAGAATAAATTATTACAGATATAGAGACAAAAAAGAGCTAAAGAGCAAGCAATGTAAGACAAAAAATAAGTAGTAAATGGAAAAGGGAAGATGAAGGAATGAAGGAATAAGTGCCTAAATTCGATGCAAAAATTGAAGAAAGAAGGGAGAAGAGAGAGTTGAAGGAATAAGTGCCTAAATTCGATGCAAAAATTGAAGAAAGAAGGGAGAAGAGAGAGTAACTAAAATCAGGAATGTAAAGCTGTAGATTTACAACTAAGATGGAAGAGGAAGAGGAAAGGAGATATAAATGAAGAGAAAGAGAGAGTGTGTGTGTGAGAGAGAGAGTGAGAGAGAAAATGTGCGTGCGAGATAGGTAAGGTCAGATAATGAGACAGATAGATTAGAAGACAGATGGAGAGCGAGCGAGCGAGAGAGAGAAAGAGAGAGAGAGGGTGAAAGGGAGAGAATGGTGGAGACTCAGAGGAGACAGTTATACAGATAGAAAAAGGACCAATACACGTATTGTATAGACACGTTTTATCTGTCTGTTCTTGACATAGTGGTAACCGGCCATTACAGATTTCAATATTGTTGATGTTGCAGCAGCGGGGTTGGATATAAGCAAATCCGTAAAAGGGGATGGGGAGGAGGTTATCACCAGTTTCAATCATTACCAGGCTCGTTCAACACTAGTACACAAACTGACGCATAGATTACTTTAACAATCCATCTAGTATTGTGTGGATTGCCAACAGTATTACACATCCATCATAAATGTGATCGATCGTGCAGAATTCAAAGTAGGCCAAATTTTTAATTTTGTTAGTTTCTTTTATTTAATCACTATTTAATCACTTACTATTCGCTGTATATTGTTACATCGGTTTCACTGACCGTCGTATGTTAAAGTGGAAAACAAAATGCAGACAAAAGTCAAGTCACTAATAACCAGCTTTAATTAATCACAAATAACAATTCGTAATCAACTCGTACTGTAATTCAACTTAAATTTGTCCACCTGCAATAATAATATCAACTATAAAGAATTCCGCACTAATTATAACACAAAACCGCTTGATATCACTTGACAAATCGCCCAACGTAAACTGACCGTGGCTGAATGCCCCCGCTGAGACACCAGAATACTCGGCCACTTTCCGGATGACGTGTCGAACAAACTGCGTATTACAAGCGCTCTAGAATCCACTAGAAACAGTCTTTACGTCGGCCTTGAAGACAGTGCGCCGACGGTGCGATCTGGAATAGCCTCGATTGTTGACGCGTGATAAGTGTCACGTAATTGTCTTTCGTCTCAAAGTAGCAGCAATATGTACGCACACAAAGATTACAGTTGGGTTATGCTGGGGGTGCCCAGAAACGAACAAACGACACACTCCATTTTTCGAGAATGTTCCTAATTTCATAATAATATATTATCTATTACGTATATTTATATCTACATCTATGTTCACACAATTCTTATATATATATATATATACCGTTATTATCTATGTATATTCGTTTCATTTACGTTTTGATTTTATTAAAAATTTAAATAAAAAAAAATAAAAAATTGTCATTTGAATACAAAGTAGAGTTATGAGAGGTTTCTACAGTTATGAATGAAGTTACTTTTGAATAAATAACTATTATTTTGCAACATAGAATCGCAGAACCTACATTTAATTTTATTAAACGTTTGGTTTACATATTTACTTTACTCTCATTCGAAGATTCAGTAAATAAATTAAATATACATTATATCTTGTTATGATCAATCTGTTTGATATCTTTACGGCTGTCTACGGTTTAATAAAAAAAATAGAATTTGTATTATGATCTAGAAATCTAATTTTTGATGGAATGTGAATATTTGCTAAAAAGGTTAGTCGTACAGAGTTAGTCGGTGGTGTATTACCACCGTTCAGGTTTACTTTTACAGAGTTTCGACCAACAAGGAAAACGTCTTCTGTCGTCTTCAATTGTATCTGTAAATCAAAATAATACAATTAACACTGTTACGTCTACCCGATGATTCATTTACTAAGTAGTGTGAACCTTCAAAATAATGAATGCTGCTAAAAACTACCACCAACCTACCAAGTTTAACACAGTTATAGAAAAATGTATATAAAAATTTGAAAAAGTAACACTACTCACCTGTAAGCACTCTGGGCAGACCTTTACACCACAACAACAGTGATGCAAGTTCACACAAGGAACAACGGCAGAGATAAGCAACACCCTGTTTGAATACCCAACTCAGAACCCTGTGTCCACCTGCAGCTAATCCCCCCTAGCCTATCATCATCATCTGCTTAACGGTTTTAGGGTTTATAGGCTGTTCCTATTTCACAGTCCAACTTTTCTTCTGCCTCTAGGGTTCTAATCTTTCGCCTTCTTCGGTGTTCTACTTTTTTCCATTCTGTTGATCTGTTGAATCTATTCCCTTTTGTATCCTTTAATCTTTTCATTAACTGTAAAAATATCTAAATTACTTCTTATCTCTTCATTTCTTATAATATCTCGTCTATTAGACATTTTAACTGATCTCAGAAATTTCATTTCTGTTGTTTGTATATTCTGTTCATCTTTTTTCTTTATGACCCAAGTTTCAGAACCAAACAGTAATGTAGGTATTGCCATTGTTTTATAAAATTTTTATTGAGTATCTTTTGTACACTAATCCCGCCTACCATGCATATATACTTCTCCAAATTCCTTATTAAAATCTTGAATTCATCCTTATTAGGTTGGCTGACACAGTTACCATTTATAGCCATAAAAGACACCTTTATATTGTTACGACAATTACAGAACGTTTTCGAAGAGCCGAGAGTGTTGTTCTACTCGTTTCTCGACTAGCCGAGTAGGTGCGTGTCTTCGTCAAGGCCGTTTATTTAAGTAACGTCTAGAGCTTTCGTGTACTTGTTAACGACGCAAATTATGGAATATTATTCTGGAACATCAGCAGGCTATATATAAGAAACAGCTACAGGCCTTTATGTTAAACAAAGTTGGGAAATGCCTACTTAATTGTAATTATTAATTTTGCATGATTACAAATTAACAGAAAAGTAGAATTGAAATAGGATTTTCGTGCATAATCGCACGAAGTGCTTTGTACATTGAAAGTAATGTGTTTATTAACTGAAAGTAGAAACACTTAGAAGGCTATATTATGTAAAACTATAATGACCAGCAAAAAGCTAAATGAAATAATTATAACGAGACTGTAAAGACAATCAGAGCACTTTGTTGTTCTTTGACGAGAAGGAACAAAAATTTTCCGTCTCTTGTACTGACAGAAAGTTATTTGTAATCAAAGTCAGAAAAATTTATTGTTACATTAAAAATCAATAAAGCTTATTAACGTTTCTTTGAGGTTGCAGAACACCGTAATATCGTTATTGTTTCACCAAACAAACAACGCACTGAGCCGCTTTTACAAACGGCGCTCTCGATTTGCTAAAACTTTATACTCTCGTGAGGATTGTGAGCTGAAATAATAATTAGGTTTGTTTCGTTCCCGCGAAGCGTGTGCTGCGACAAACTGGTAGCACTGTTTAGAAACAGAAATGTATTAAACTGTTATTATTTGTGTTCTTCAACAGGGAAATTCAAAGCGTTAAACAGTTTGTGTAAGGATAATTTAATTTTTCATCGTCATGTCACAGTTTCCATTTAAATACCTAATTTAAAATTACTAAGCGAAACAGCTGATTATAAGAGGCGGTAACAAATATTTTGTGTGAGTGTGGTGTACGTTCGAGGTGCTCTATATAAGGTTTTTCATTTCTCTTCGCTGGTGGCCAGGCTAATGCTGTACCTTGCATCACATAGGCGGCCCACGTGCTCTGTGGTTGGGAACAGTACATTAATCTAAACCAAGCGCCTTTTTTTGTTGCCTGAAGCCTATATATTATGTTAAAGATTAGAGATGGTTTGACTTGATTTATCAGGCTCTTATTTTTTACATTTTTTACCTTCCTAACTTATAAAAGACTTGTTATGCTCCTGCGACCACGAGAAAACTGGAATGAACACTTACAAAATATTGTTTTTTGAAGGTGCGGCGTCTGCTAACTCTAAACATAGGCCTTTTATGTTTAGCAAATAATTCACAATCTGAACATGGTGTTTGATTTTGTCCGTTTTCCGAAACACGAGTGACACATACATTTCGAACAACTGATAATATAATGAATAAATTGGCAGATAAATTTGCAAATTAACAGGTGTTTTCATATGAAATATGGATCTTACAACACACGAAGCTATATAGATATTATTTGCAAATTTTTAGTTGACCGTCGTACACTCGATGCTTAGAATAGTAAATTCTTTTTAAGTTTTCAGTAATTTTGTCGAGTGTTAGGCCGCATAATACTGAGGACCGGATAACCGGAGGGCGTACAGTCCCGAGTCTACCGTATTTAAGATGAAGCTGTGTCACGCTCAAGAGAGAATTTTCGGTAAGTTAAGTAGCAGAGGTTAAATACAAATTGCTTACGAGTAGTTTGCAATTTATTTTACTAATTAAATGGTGTGTGTGCGTGTTTCACAAATTTAGCTTGTGTTCCGTGCAACCGTTGATATTCCAAGTTGGTGTAAAATATTTAATACTTTCTTCGCCCGTTATTATTCCCGTAGTTTTTAGTTTATTATTTAATTGTAAGAAACAGAAAGACACTGTCATAATAAGAGACTGATTTGTTCTAAACAGATATTCAAACTTATATTAAACTAATATAGGTTATGTAAACATATTAGTCACAATGTATTAAAATGTTAATAATTACGGTATGTGTATTGGATCCCAAGCAGTTTTTCTGAGATGAGATGAACGGCTCTACTGCACGGATAAAGGTTATGTTACAGTAAAGTAAAGAGACAGACTCGAAGCCATGGGACGTGACGCGTCTTTTACAAACGTGACCTGATTTTTATCGGTTCAGGTCGATACTGAAAGCGCGTATTATGTATTGCACTGATTTATTTTTTGTGCCCTGGATTTACACACACGCGAGAGTGCATGGACGCACGCACCTCCAACTGCCCTAACAATATACAGGATAATGACAATAAAAAATTAATCAGAGAAATTTTCCTTAACTAGCCATACTAAATTTACTCCCTTCTTTAATGTTTCTTAACAAATTGTTATGACGGACTCACTGATCGTCATATGGTACAGTGGAAACAAAAATACAGAAACCAATGAAGTCTATAATTACCAGATTTAATTAATCACAAGTAACGATTTGTAATAAACAAGGAACTGTCGTACAATAATTTAAGTTAGATTTGTCCACACCAAATAATAATGTCAAGTAATAGAGTCCCGCACTAATTATAGCACAATAATCACTGCCTACTAATCCTCAACAATCACTCGATCCGCACTAAACAAATCGCCGACTGTAACGGACTACTAAACCAGCCGCTGTTGCTTATAGCGGTCCCGCGTAGGTTCAATAATAACTTTCCATCCTTTTAGCGGCGTGCTAGCATAATTTGCTTAGTTACAACAAGTGCTCTCGAACAGTCTGGAAGGTACTTATGTGCGGCTTTGACTGCGATGCTGCACCTGCTCGGCTAGCCGAGAAACGGGTGGAAGAACGATCTCGACTCTTCGAGAGCGTTCCGTAATTGTCGTGACAATATTAACATTTAACTTTTATTTTTTTTACATTTACTTTTCCCATATCCCTTTCTTTCATCTTCCATCATTTGTAACGTTTCATACTTGCTGTCCTGTTCGCTAAACTTATTACATAATGAGCAAATATTAAACGATTTATTCTCCTTTTTGCAGTGTTAATTTCTTTCGTTTCATCTCAGATACTAATTATCAGTCATCCCTAATATATGAATCATTAATAACGACATAATGTTTATGTTATTACTATACCCACTGCCTGCTCTGTTAAACTTAAGTTATTTTCATAGCGGCCTATTAATTATTGTACAACTTTCTTATCAAACCTCTACTCTGCCAGCCTATTTTACTGATTTTCAGAACATTTTAAATTTTTTAATATTTTACAGTTAATCACTCATTCCATCCCATTCCCTTTCCAAATCTGTCAAATACAAGCTGATTGTCTTCCCCTCATCACGGTCTTCACACCAAGCATTCGAAACAATCCGTTAGTCTCTCTCTCTCTCTCTCTCTCTCTCTCTCTCTCTCTCTCTCTCTCTCTCTCTCTCTCTCTCTCTCTCTCTCTCTTATTCCTACTTTGTGTTTTGGCCGTTTTAGTCTAGTTTACGATTTTTAGCAGAATTTTTACAGGATGCGTTATTGCTCTTTCGGTTTGATATTGCGTGCTACTTTTTGGGATCTGTCTTTTCGAAATCGGTATCAGGAAATTTTTAAAACCTCCAAGCTATATTCCACTGCCATACTATGAATTCCGTAGTTTTACTGACTGTATTAATTAACTTTATAATTTAAAAGACACCAAAAAATAGACAAAAGTTTATAAAGTAATGGCAACACCTGTTTTAACTTATGGAAGTGAAACTTGGACGATGACGAGAAATGATGACCGAAGATTACAAACAAGTGAAATGAAGTTCTTGAAAAAAACTAAAGATTGCTCCGTTAGAGACAACATACAAAATAAAGATATAAGAACCGAGTTAAAAGTATATTCTATGGCCAGCAGAATAAGGAAAAGACAAATAAAATGGAGGCTCCATATCAAGAGAATAGAAGATATGAGACTACCTAAATAAGTAATACGATACAGACCTCAAGGAAGACGAGATATAAGTATACCAAAGAAGAGATGGCCTCAGTAAAGGCGGAACAGGCTGTACGCCTATACCTTGATGTGGAGAAGAAAAAGAAGACATTTTTCTAAATATTTAAATAAATTTTTATGATTTCTGTTGGATTGCAATGAAAAAGTCAACATCAATAAAGTCAACTTCAGAAAACAAACGATGGAGCAGATGCTCAAGGTATTCTTGTTTTCAGTTTTGGCATGTGGATCAGAATCATCGACTCTGCACGCTGCATGATGAAACAGAATTGAATGAAACCTCTAAACCAAACAGCTCCACAGAAATATCAAGAATACGGTTGGCTGCCCGTAGAGGTGACGCTGTAATTCTGTGTTAACTAAAAACAAACGACCGGATGATACCAAATGGTCTGATGTTTCTCAACTCTCACACGTTAAGACGGGTCGAAATTGAAAGGCTGGTCCTTCAAGAGCCAGGAGAAAGAAGGGAGTATGCTGAAGGAGAATAGAAAAGAGAGAAGAAAAACAGAGGTCAGTTACCGATTCGATATATTACTAAGAGGGAATGTTATCACAGAGACGAAATATGTTTGGCAATGACCAGCAACAGGGAAGACTGAAGTAGATAATGTTGTATAGTCACGACATCTAAAATTATCAACGACAACGGAAGACAAGAGTATGCATTGCTTTACTAATTTTTTAAAAACTCATTTGTTGATTATCTTATTTCACCTTTCCTACTTCATATCCTGTCTTGCTAGGTCCAAGATTGCGGGATCCCCTCAACCAGTACGGTACGGGACAATAGGCGTCTGTACGAGTTTGTTACGTTTAAACAGAGCAGGCCATTACCGCCCCCAGGCACGTACAGGTTTTCTAATAGAGTTCACAAACATATCTTCCTAAGTAAAACTTACTGTATCCGTAAGACAGTATTTTCAACCCAATCGAAAACAGAAGTTTTGAATTTACAGTGTGTGTGAGACACAACAGTCGGTGGAATTGAGTCCTACCTGCATGCAAATTAATATTAAGCTTTCGATATAAATTCAAACACAATGACTGCTTCAATACTCCTGCCTACGACAGTTGCAAAAACCACTTTGTTTTATCTCAGAACTATTATAATTTTCTATACTTAGGTCTGATTTGATTCGTAAATTAGGCGTGAGCGTGCGCAAGTCCGTAAAACGTATCCAAAGCTGTGATTGTTATTCCAAAAGATAAACAAATTGTATCCAAAAAACTGGAGAAGGTGAGTAATGCCGTTATGAACCCATTGTTTCGCGATGCAGGGAAATATCTAACACCACCTTCAAGTGTTGCGGACCGGGAAACACCTGATGCGGCTCTGGAGACCAGACCCAGTGACAGCCTACTTGTAAACAAGTAGAGGTTAGGGTAGACTCTTGCCTTTGGAGTTAGAAATTGCCCCTAACAAAGTATGATCTTTTGTTGGTCAATGACGTAGGATGTGGGAGCCACGGAGGAACCCACCACTTTAAACATCAATATAAGACGTTTCGAACGGAGAAAACTGGTGTCTTAATTTCGCTAAGTCATGAAGCTTATGGTAGACTACTCATACAGAAAATCGGGCTGGACGTTAAGCCCGAAGATGGCAGCCCCAATCATTTACCGAATAAAATGATTCGGTAAACGCTGATTGGAGAACAAGCACACGTTGCGGAAAGATCCTCTAGAGAGGTAACTAATTTAAAATTACACGACCAGGTTCGTCTAAATAAATTAAACCTTGTAAAAGGTAGGATAATTTACCTTTATTTTATAACCATTTAATTTTATTTATTTGAAATAACAATTAAGAAAACGTACGGTTATGATAGTAATTTGCAATAGTAATTTGATGGTAACAGTTGTAATAACAAAGTGAATTTTATAGTTTTATTAAAATTACGAGACGAATGGAGTTTTCCAGATTAAAGACACATTATTTCTGAACAACCGCTGGTGTTATTTTATAATATAACGAATAATACTTAAACGGTACAATTTAAAAATAAATGTTATATTTAAAATCATCAATTCAACTTTTATAAATACAATAACTGTTTTGCTCTTAAGCACATCACATCACTGAAGCCCGCATAAAAATTTATGATGATTTTGTATTCCTGTGTTACATATTGCTACAGGGTTATAACGATTATCTGACTAAAACTCGAAGTAAAACTTAACAGCGAAAGAGAGATAGATAGATAGATAGATAGGTAGATAGATAGTTATATAGATAGATAGATAGATAGATAGATAGATAGATAGCGAGAGAGAGAGAGAGAGAGAGATAAGGTGATGTATAGGAAATACTTTACGATGTTAACTTTGGAGAAGAGATTATCAGATGGAAAGCTTAGAGCCAATGAGTTATAACAGAATTTATTTTGAAGAACATATTACCTGTTTTATCGTGCATAGAGACCTAGAAATTCAGTAAACGTAATTAAACAAAGAACAAGCTGTATTACTTTCGTTATTATAATACTATTCTAGTATAGGTCAGTACAGAAATAAAGATAAAGATTGAGGAACAGATAAAGGTAAAATGTAAATGTATTGCGGAATAAGTGGCGAAGTTCAAAACAAAAACTGGAAGAAGGCAGAAAGAGAGAGTGGCAAACGTAGAGGAAGGTGCATCTGATGTGAGAGACACAAAAGATTTCTGAGTCGGTAGAAAATAGATGGAAATAGATGTGATAGGAGAGAGAGATAAAGGATCAGCAGGCGTATTTTATGGTCAAGTGTTGTTTGACTGCTATGACAAAAGTGGTAACGCGGCCATTACGGATTTCAATTGCTGATGCAGCAGTTTGGATACAAGCAACTCTTGTGTGTGTGTGTGTGTGAGAGAGGGGGGGAGTGATGACCAGTTTCAATTAGCGCCAGACTCGACCAGGTCAATTAAACAATACTAGGTACGCTATTGACACAGAGATTACTTCAATAAACCATCTGCAGAAAGGAAAATGTACTATAAAGGTTATCCTGAAATATGGTCGACTAAGGTAATCCTAAATTACATAATTTTCTTCATTTTTCTGTATTATTTTAGTAGTGACTGCGAGTCAATAAATAACAAATGGTTTTGTGAGTTTCGATCAACAAACAGACAATACAAAAATAGGGTCCACATTATTGATTATCATCATTAGAAAATATTAGTGAACACATAGAGATTGCTCAATTGTGTAAAAGTGTGTGTGTATGTGTGTGTGTGTGTATACCATAGCCATGCATAAAGCAATAAGCAGATTAGACTTGAGAGGCAATTTAACGTTAGACTAACTCAAACACATGCCTATGCAAATGATGTAGCCTTGGTGACTAGGGTGGCTAGACATCTCACAGCTCTTAGAGACATGTTTGAGGTCCTGGGTAAAGAAACCCGGCCTTTGGGACTTGTTAATGAAACAAAACCGCACTATATGAAAGTGACAGGAGCACAGGCAAGAAGGGAACCTCATAACTTAGAGCTGGATAATTACACTTTTGGTGGTGTAAATAGGTTTGTATATCTTGGAACAGAACTCAATGAGTAGAACAAAATCTTACAAGAAACAAATAGAAGAATCGTGGCTGGCAACAGAGCATATTATGCAAATCTTAATCTTCTCAAGTCCAAGCTTATGTCCCTTAAAACCAAAATGAAAATCTACAAAAGCTTGATCAGACCAGTCGTGACTTACGGAGCTGAAGCATGGGCACTCACGGCCGTATCAATATATTCGTTGAGACTATTTTAAAGGAAAATACTTAGAAAGATATACGGTCCAATAATGGAAGGAGCAGAGTAGAGATGCCTTTGAAATTCTGAAATTGATGAAATATTGCAGCCGGAAGATATAGTGCGCTCTCCATCAAGGCAAAGCGGATAAGCTGGCTCGGAAATGTGTAGAGAATGCCACAGCAGAGACTGCCCAAGTAAGTGCTAAATGGAAACATGGAAGGAAAAAGAAGAAGGGGCAGACACAGAAGGCGATGAATACATAAGGTGGAGCAAGACTTAAGAAGAATGGGCGTACAAAACTGAAGGATCGTTGCAACATAGTCGAGTGGTGGCAGAAGCCAAGGGTCATCCGGGCCTGTAGAGCTCTGGAAGAAGAAGATGTGTGTGTGTGTGTGTGTGTGTGTGTGTGTAAAAAATAATTACTATTAAACATATATCGCATTCGTACGTTAATAAAATTTTTAAATAATATTTAGAATACATTATTAATACATTACGGTGACTACGTTGTACTAATTAACCTAGATATTATTTAACAGTACATAATATTAATAGTTATATTTACGTAATTCTGATTATACAACTAAGCTATTCTCAATGGCACAGGAAAGATTGGCAACGAGAGTTATGGAATGGACCCCACCAGAAAGAAGGAAAAGAGGAAGACCACCTATCACCTGGATGGAAGACATTCAGACTATATAGAGGGAAAGAGAAATAGAAGATTTTTAGATAGGCAAGCGGAAGGCAGTGGAAGGTGAGAACTCAATCAATTCTGTAATCTTTGGTTCAGGAAAATCTGTAAACATTGTACACCCGGAATAAATAAAAAAATAAATAAAGAATTAATAAGATTTGGGGATTTGATGTCTCTATCTGATTACAAAATAGTGTAATAACAATTACTATTCTTTACGTAAAACACACGCGCACACATGCATATACACACATATTCAACCAAATAAACAATCTGTATATGTATTAATTTGTCTATTGCCCTCACAAAAGGTGGTGATGATGAAAACAAAAATTGCCAAAACGTCGACATATTGTTTTATAAATAGTATTTTGTCATTGAAGGAATCTGGAAAAACTTTTGCTATTTATTTGTTTACTTACTTTGTTTAATGTATTATTTGTTATCTACTATCTAATATTTACTTATTAGAAATATAGCCTATAGAAATTTATTTTTCCATATTTTGTATGTATATCCGGGCCTATAAGCATATAGATTTAATACCTTACATATTTATTTAACTAATGTTTACTTTATTTGAATAAAACGTAATAATCTTTTTACGGTACATATCTATTTTACAAATGAAGTTATTAAAGACAAAATGAATGTGAAAAACGTAATTGTTGATTTTATGCAAACAAAAAAATTTACACTGGTATGGACACACGAAAAGAATGGCACAGGAAAGATTGGCAAGGGGAGTTACGGAATGGACCCCACCAGGAAGAAGGAAAAGAGGAAGACCACCTATCACCTGAGTAGAAGAAATTCAGACTGTACTGAAGGAAAGAGAAACTGCAGAAGATCTTTGGCTGAACAAGCAACAGTGAAAGATGAGAATTCAATCAATTCTGTAATCTTTGTTGGGGAAAGATTAAACACGTTACAACGTTTAAGTTGAAGAAATTAGTGAATTAGTGTTCTGCCTAATGAATTAATTTTGTTCGAATTATTGAATTCTTATCATATGAATGAGTTAATTAGTATATTTCTTAAATAATATAACAGTATTTTACACAATAAACTTTTAATTTGGAAAAAATTAAGAATTATAAAATTTCTGTTAACAGGCAATTAAAAATGACGGGATTTCATTATTGAAATACATAAATTAAGAGATCGTCTAGTCTGCCACAAATATCAGCTGGTTCCAGTGTTGTAGAATATTCCGGCCTTCTACTAAAGCCGGCCATGGCTCTGCCTATTTCCATGATTTATATATTAAAATAATCGATGTGATTCAGTAAAATTTCTTGACGGATATGCTTTTGTTTATACAAAAATATAATTTTAAATAACTTTAAACGCCTTTAAAAGCAGCTTTGCCTTTAACACTATGCCACTAATTTGCATTTTGCAACTCAATCGTTACCTGCTAGCAAGAAAAAACTATTCCTTCAGGAATACAAATAAAACATCACTGATCAATATTACAAATGTTTAAAATGACTTGTACCACATAGTTTTATTATGTGACTTGAATGGCTTTAACCTATGAAAACATTTCATTTCCTTCAGTTTATTTTCATTACCCATGAGTCGGTAATGTATTTACACGGCCGGAGTCAATGTTGTTAAAATTCGTTCCCGCCCCGTTTGGCCGTGGTCCATTGATTTCTACAAAGACAGACGTTTCGGCAGTGCCATCTACTGCCGTCAACAGTGTAAAATCGAGGTGACCACAGTACGTACTTACCACAGTGTACTTTGTCGGCGGTGAGTGCGTATTTCACTCGCCTTCATGTGGAGTCCGCCCAGATCCAGAAACGTGTTGCGATCGCTATGAATCGGCGGGGTGAAAGCCTGTCATTAAGTACTTTATGGCAATGTGCGTTGTTATCCTCTAATACACGTTCTTCCTTCTGATTGGCTGGTGGTTGATTTATGACTGTATTGTGGCACTTAGAGAATTTATAAGTAGGAGTAGTGTTCATGGGACTTCTCGAGCCTTAACCACAGTACTGTGGTCACTAACGTCTACCACTTTGCGTTAGCGTAACTCGATTTTACACTGATGATAGCAATCGATGGCATTGCCAAAACCTCTGTCTTTGTAGAAAACAATGGACCACGGCCGAACAGCTCGGGAATGAATTTTAACAACTATGAGATGGTGTCTATCGTTTGCGTCTCCAACAATTTGATTCACCACACGTAATGATATTATTAACTTTACCGGAAGAACGTATTTGTGAAAAACTTTAGTTTTAGGTTTTAGGGATAATATTTATTTTTTATATACTTTAGCACATAAAGTACTGTGTTGACTGGTGCACAAACTATGTTAGCCACAATGTATACGAACAGTCAAAACTACATTGTAACACTAGACAAAAGAAAGGTTATATAGAATACACTCATGTTATTCCAACAGAATCATGGCATGTCATGTAATATGTGTCATTATTGATTTTCACGTATGTGTGTGTGTGTGTGTTTCAACGCCTCGATGGAGACAGATTATGATCGTTGGCGGCAGTAAAATGAACATTTGTGTAGTGATCGAATTGGTTACGTAAATTATGATAAGAAAGTAAAGAACTACTGACGTCTTTGTATTGTCTTGTGCGTTGGGGTTGATAGTCTCTGAAGGGTAGGAGATGGATGAATTAAAGTCAATCGTGTGAGAGATTAGGTTCCGTAGCCGGGGGCAAAGGTATCGTCTAAAAGAGGAAACGTCAGAAATCTTTCGGTCCTTCGTGTTGGAGGTTGAAGAGATGGAGACCAATTCATGAAAAAAAACATTGAAAGAAAACCTTCAAGCTTTTTTTCACTAGTAAAAAAAACACCTTGGATAAAAGGCGCTACATCACGAATAGAGGTGAAATTACAGTAAAGTGTAGAGACAGGCTCGATACGATGGAACGTGATACGCCTCCTGTACACGTGACCTGCTTGTTATGAATCGTGGCCTAACGCTGGAGACACGTATCAAAATATTGTATTAAATCGGCTTTCTCCCGCATAGTGCACACACACACACACACACATACACACACACACACACACACACACACACATACACACACACACACACACACACACACACACACACACACACACACACACACACACACGGACGCGCACGTACACGTACGCAGTCTCGAGACCTCTAACGTTATACACGACAATATGAGTGTCGCACACGTCATTAGTGTAGTAAAAACCTATTCTCGTAACATTATATAGTATGAAGGTGTACGTACCGCTTTAGACTGGACTCCAAGTCTCTGAGAGGAACGCGGGCAGAGAAAGAGCGTAGACACGCGGGCGCGCAGTTGCGTTAAACAATCAGCGATTACTGAGAAATACCGATTCACATTGCATTATCAAAACTCACTCAACTCTCAATTCCTCTCATTTAGCATTAAAGCCAGACAACTGTGACGCTGTGTGTTGTACAATAATTGGCGCTGTAAAATATTATTAGTATTAAAATCTAATTTTAATTTCACATTGCTTAACACTTCGAAGTGTAATATATGACTTACATTTTAAAGAGGGCGAGCTAACTCCTCATCTGTTTCCTCTTCCCTGTCAGCATTGCCACAGCGGTGCCGCAGCACTGTCACTGCTGTCTGTGTTATCACCAATATCACTGCTGATATTGTTATCATCCGAATAACGTCTTGTGTTATCATCTTGTGTGATAACGTCAATAACGTCTGAACAATATCCCATCACTTTCCCAGTAGTAGTCCTCTACCTCCCCAACTTTCTTGCAGTACCCTCCCCAGTCACTTTCAGTTACCGACAGTACTGCTTGTTCAGAAATTTCAGTCAATTCCGTAGAACTAATACTTTCATAAGTGTTGTAATTTTGTATGTAGTTTTTATATTTTGCTTAGGCAAGTTCAATAGGACTGAGGTCGCACATAGGCCTATAGGGAGGAAGCCCTTGATTGATAAAAATTGATCAATCTTGTACTGATTTTCTCTGGGCCGATGGAGTATTATAATTTAAAAAAGATAATTTTTTCTCATACCTTCATCACAATTAATATCCTTATTTTTCAAAAAAATTGAATCATATCGAGTTTCGTAGAATACTTTGTCGGAATCTTTTCAGCTAAAACAGAATGATACGCGCATTGTCCATAACTATTACTGATTTACTGATTCTGGCGGAATATTTGACAACTTATTCCCAACTTACTATTACACAACTACTTAAAAATTACTAAGTTTTAAACACAATGCCAATAATACGTAGTCTTTAAACCCACTTACTACCACAATAGTAAAAAGCGGACTGCAGTGATATTAAAAACTATGTAGTCTGCATTTGTGATGGATGCCAAACGCACTGTGAACAGAGCTATAGAGCTGTAATGAATCATTGGATTTGACAAACGATATCGACACACACACACGCGCGCGCGTTATTACCCCCTCCATCAGTGACACAGGGATCAGTCTCATGCAGTACGCTTATGTGTATATATTGCCGTACTCTCTCGTACGGAAACATGCTGTGAAATTATGGAAAACTTAATATATTCTTGCTGTTCCAAATTGGCCCTAAATACTTCACCTCACCCGGCTGGGCTCGATTGCTGTTGTAAGATTCTAAGATCTATGGTTCAACGTTTTTTTCCACCTAGCCAGAGGGAATAACTATAAAATTAGAGAATTGTAACATTGCGCCCTTCCTTACCGTGAGTTTCTGTATTTTTTCTTAGCAAAAAATGTGTTATAGAAGAATACGTCACAGCCCAGGAATCTAAAATGTATTGGCTGGCGTTATTTTACCTTGTAGTACGTCTTATCACCTTAAGGTAAGGGTGGTCTTGGATTGCCACGGACTCCAAGCGTATTAACTTCTAATTATTAATTTAATTTAATAGTTTCTAATCAATTAAGAATGACGTTTGCCCTAAAGATGATTTACGCAAATGAAGCCGAAATGTTTGGTTTACAAACTTTCGGGCCATGCGTACCACTTTGGTCTTCCGCGTTTATTTCGAGTGGCACTGGAGCTTAAAAAAAGGTTATTGGTGTTTTCTCAAAAAAAAAAAAAAAAAAAAAAAAATTGATACAACATGAATGGTATATGTTATTACTCATAGTTATGTATAATTATTTAAATCTAACACATAAAATTTACTAAACAGGGACCGATTTTAAACATTAATTTTTTCTTGGTTCGATGCTAAAAAATTAGTTATATTTTCCTGCTAGTACTAAAAAATAACAACATATGAAAAATGAAATAATGAATGTGAAACTTGTTGCTGCTTATTTTGTACCAGAGAGTTAATGTCAGGTTCTATCGATGTTATTGGTGTTCTATTAGGTAGGTCTTCTTGGGTACTACCTTGGATCCCTTCGCGTACCACCGGTTGGGAACCCCTAGATTAGACCACGGCTTGATATCATGTAGTTTCTTCGAATAAATAATCTGTTGGTAGTGGTGTCTCGTAATCAAACCTTAAGAAATTGAGCTTTCCAAAAACTGTCAACTATACTACAACCCATCTTACCAGAGAGCCAATGTACCTCACAATTTTATAAGATTTCAATTTTATATTATTTTAATTTCCATAAAATATTTTCAATTCAGAAAGAAATGTTAAAGACTCGTTTGCCTAAGAAAGTTAAAAATAACCGTATGACTATTATGGATTGTTCAGGTATATTTCTACTGGTCTACTGTCTACTGGTAAATAGTTGGTTTACTGACCAAGTTGGAAGAGGCGTTAAGGATTGCTTTTAAAAGATTATGGATTGTTTAAATTGACACCACCAATTATCTTTATTTTTTATATTTTTGGTTTGTAAAGTTTTCTACACTTGCATTTGTGACATAAGATGAATTGCTTAAAACCTGATGTGATTTTGTAAAATTTGACTTCTTAGAACACAAAAAATATTAAAGACAGTGACTCATTAGTATTTTGTAAACCTGAGTAGTACATTCTACAGTACAAATCCGGCCATGTGTGTCTCTAAACAACTCTGTTGAGATTTACATTGAGGAATAAAGAAATAAGAAAAGAATATTCATGAAAACTAAATGCGGTAAACAGTAATTTCCCTTATAAAGGGAAAATGTATATTATACAAAGTTCAGGAAATTCAGCATCCCTGTCTAACTCTCTTATTTATTGGAATGTCACCTGTCCAATCCTCTCAAAGTTTTATAAAGTTTTATATAAACAGGTTACTGGTCTGTTGCTCAACTCCCTACCAGGAGGACCAGAGACTCTTCTGTCAGAGTTACTATACCATAGCCGAAAGCCCTTGTTTTAGAGCCCAAGATATTCGCGCTCATCCTTCTCTTTCTGAGATTGAATACTGAACGTTTCTTAGTATTTCCAGTACTCACTTATCAGCATCAATGAACACTCTAAGATTCTAAGCCACTCAAAATTAAGAAATTAGAATGAATAAAGAAAGATGCCTTAGCCCTCGAGTACTCTAATAGCGTCGGGGTCAGAAAAGAACAAGGGTCAGTCATGAGAGACTAGGCAGGAAAGATTAAAGGAAGGGATCTCACCCAAGACAAATTGAAGCAAAGTGAGAATCCAGCTATGGCACATTGGAATTGCCAAAAACCCGTATCCACAAGATGTGGATCCCTGGTGGCATAAGGTTTTAAGAGTTTATAAGACAATTGCAAGGGGTGAGACGTGGCTGGCGACAAAAAAGGAATGCGGTAAGATTCACAGTGCTGAAATGCAGTTTATTCGAAGTACTTTAAACTGTACGTTGCAAGATAGAGTAAGGAATGAGGATAACAAAGCAGAACTCGAAGTAGAGAACATAAATAAAATTATTTGAGCTTACAGAAGACAATGGTGGGATCGTTTGTAAAAGATACAAGAGGATCGATTCCCAGAAGCGGCACTAAACTATAAAGCCCATGGTATAAGAAAAGTGGGTCGTCCGAGGTTGACATGGGTGCCGGAATAAGTTTATATATCCTAATTTTTGATGAGAAGAAGAAGAAAAAGAAGAAGAAGAAGAAGAAGAAGAAGAAGAAGAAGAAGAAGAAGAAAAAGGAGAAGAAGAAAAAGAAGAGAAGTAGAAGAAGAAGAAGAAGAAGAAGAAGAAGAAGAAGAAGAAGAAGAAGAAGAAGAAGAAGAAGAAGAAGAAGAAGAAGAAGAAGAAGAAGAATTTCAATTATTATTTAACAGAGTCGTTTTAAAAAGGGAATCAACACTTGCAACGACTCCATTAACATCACGCTCCTGATAACGTAAATACAAATGCTGTAGTTTGTAGTGTGTATAACTATAGTATCAGTTTCAGTGAATCGTCTAAAAATTTATTTCATTTGCGACATCTTAGTTTGTAGCAAGAAGCAAACAATGTTTCCCTTATAAAGTATTCTGTATTCCTGTAATTAAGCCTTCTCTCAAAATCAATAACGATCTTACTGTTCCTTTAAAGTTACAGTACATTGAAAAATTGTTATCTTTCCCGGGGGGGGGGGGTACAGACGACGTTGTCACTTTGGTAAAACTTTATTCCCGTGAGGATTATAAACTGAAATAATATTTAGCTTTCTCGAAAGCGTGCACAGTGTAAAGCTTGCTAGCACAGATTAGAAGCAGTGACTTATTAAACTTTTGACTGCTTCAAAATTTTCGTTTTGTATACTTCGGCAAGGAAATTCAGGGCGATAAAAGTTAGAGTAAACAGAATTTAATGTTTCCCCGTCTTGTCACAGTTTTCATCTAAAAATCAAATTCAAATTTAATAACAAAAGCTTCTTTTATATCACATAAGCAGTCTAGATTTAACCAAAAATATTTTCCTTCGTACTCACGTTCACAGATTGAGCCAACATTGGGCTGAAGAACGCAGCCGGGCTAAAGATAGTCGAACTCTAGCTCTCCATTTTAGTAGCCAATAACCCATACTCATTGTTCTACAAACCACCAAATTCAAATTTTAAAAATTAAAAATAATAATCTCAGATCGGACGTTTGAATGTGTGCATGGAGCTGGACGTTTTTTGGAATATGTTGTTTCTCTGTAGTTTTATTTTACATTGCTGGAAAGGAAAGCTTGAGTTCATCGAACGTCACATATTACGATCGTAAACCTTACTGTCTGATCCGGGCCGGATCACTCAGTCCGTGAACAGCAGGAGACACAAACGATCAGAGGTACTGTGAAAGACACGATATAGTTACTACAGTCTCCCTGATCGTTGTATCGTACAGTCGAAAACAAAATAAAGATACCAATTAAGCCACTAATCACCCGTTTTAATGAATTACAATTAAACAGTTTGAAATCAGCAAGTTATTCAACAAGACTATACTAGTAAAATAATTCAAGTTTAATTTGTAGACACGCAATAATGATGTCAACTAAATGAGTGCCGCACAATAATAACTTCTCACTAATAACCACTTGAACACACTGAAAAATCGCCCGACGTAAACTGACTGAAGTGACCGAAGCTAGATGCTTATGTTTATACCCCGCTGAGACGCTAGTATAATCTGTCACTTTTGGATGACGTGTTAAACAATTGCCTATTACAGGCTCTCTCGAATCCACTAGAAACAGTGCAAAATGTCTGGCCTTGAACACAGTGCGCCGACCGGTGCGATCTGGAATAGCCTCGATTGTTGACGCATGATAAGTGTCACGTAATTGTCTTTAATCTCAAAGTAGCAGCAATATGTACGTACACAAACATTACGGCTGGGCTCTGCTGGGGTAGCCGAGAAACGCGTAGAACGACACACTCCATTGTTCGAGCATGCTCCTAATTGCGTAACAATATTGTAGAACATAGGCATCCACTACAGTCGGAAATTTCACATTCTTAGTTAATATTATTTTTATAGCCCTGCATAGGTCTACTACAGCATTGCACAATTTGGCCATAAACACCATTGTGTCTACAGTATTAAACAAATTTTGCAATTGTGTTATAAATTGAGTTACTCACTTCTTCTTCTTCTCAACCCAGAAGTTAGTAACTTGATATTTCTTCCCTCCGATGACAGTTTCGTAATTACCACAAACCTTTTTCCTCTTTTCATCTCTTCCATATACTCCTGCCTGGGCTTTCCCCTCCCAATTCCTTCAATCAGAATGATGAATTAGTTTGAATCGGGTAGCAGATAGCCAACTACATTATGCTTCTCCTTTCTGTAATTGTTTTAATAAGGACCCTTCTTTCATCCTCATTCTTCAAAAACTAATCATTAGGGATTCTTTCTGTCCACAGTATTCTTGAGGCTCAAACCCTTTTAAAAGCTTCAAAGCAGCCTCTCCAATTTCCTCAGGGTCCAGGTTACCCAGCCATATGTCCATATGCTCAAAATGAAACATTTTATAAATTTCTTCGTAGTTTCAAGAGACAGGTTTCTGAAACCCTGACTTTTCAGTTTACTTTTAACATGACTGATGTAAACCTCATCTGACGTAATGCACCTTCGAGAATGTTAATTGGTACATTAACGTATTATAATCGTTAATTGCTGTGCAACTACATCTTCCCAGTGTAAATAGGCCTACATGCACCTGGACGGGCCTACTACCTGGCACCTGGCACTCTACAATTGCGTCGTTTGGGAAAGGTGAGATTTTGTAAAAAAAAGAAAATATATGCACACACACGAGCAACGGGCTCGCAGGCAGACAGACACGCACACGCGCGCGGGCGAGCAGTAGGATTACAGTTAAGATATATTATTTGTGATGGGTTTCAAAATTACATATAAAAGGAAGTAATGGTAAACCACAAAGATTTTAGATGAGACACGTTGAAAAGCAATAGATATAAACTAAATAACTTAATTTGCTCTTTAACTAATCCAACGGCGTAAGGTCTTTAATAGATATACTTCTTACTTTATTGGTAACGTCAGAGATAAATGTACAGAAAATTTTAATTTCATTGGCTTGAGCAAAGTACTTGACTTTTACCTCACCATTCCACAAGCCAGCAAGCCTTGGCTTACTTAGAATTTTTTGTTAATTCAAAGTTTTACGCTATCAGGCCTAAAGATCAGCGCGCCGCGACAAGGTTGTCCTACATCAAAGTCTGTCTCCTGCAAACACTCTCTATTCACCCATCACTATCCCGGTTCTGGTAAGGCTTTTACGGAGTCCTCACTCTGCCTCTCTACTCACTCTTCCTCTGTGTACCCAGAGGTTTTCTTCAACATCTTCACGTGCCTTCAGTTAGAGTCCATTCTTGCCACAGATCCAGCACGTTGAAGTCCTGGCTTCACAGAGACGTTCTGGTTTGAGAAGTCACAAGCCAGAACAGAGGGAGACTGGTGATAGAAGAGTAACGTCTGATTACAAAGTCCTGGTCCAGCTGACTCCAGCTGGTGGCACCCAGAGAAAGCCCTTTCCAAGGTTATAATGGAAGAATCAACATTCCTTTATAAGGAATAGAACTTAAAAAAACGGAATAACTATATTCAATTAGAAGGAGTACAACAGAGGGAGCCACTGTCTTGCAAAAGAAGAAGAAGAAGAAGAAGAAGAAGAATCTTTGAATGGTAGAAGATCACCCCCCCCCTTTTTGACTAAAAGGACAGCAATCCTGAGAGCTGTCAGAATAGCAACGCAGGTTTGGCAAGAGGACAGCTCCCTCTAACTGTAAAATATGCATTAGCTGAAATTACTACAAGAGAGGCTCGGGTATGTCGATGAAAAACACCTAAACGATTCACCCAAAACATCAAATTAAGGCGCTAAAAAGTGGCGTTTTTTTTTTTAATTTTAAATTTTGAACGGATTTCTATTAGACATAATTCAACTTAAATTTTAATGTTTATTATTTATATTCTTCTACATTACTCCAACTTTGTCGGGCTTTCTTGGTAAACTGCTAAATGTCATGCTCCGGAGGAGACCTTTGAGTGTGTCCATCATTATCAAGTCCTAAACCACGAAAAGCAAATATACCAGTAGAACTCGTATATATACCTGTTAATCCGCCTTCTCGGCTGGTCAATTCGTTAACAACACTACTTGTTAACAACCCTATTGGCTCAACCCTGTTAAACCACGCCCCTTCTGCCTTCCTATTGGCCACCTACTACGGAGCGTCGTCTCTCACTCTACTATCCCATTAAACCACACCCAGCTTTCTCTGCTTACATAACACTTGCTATACTATACTACTGTCTGACGGAATTCAAATTCCTCGCCCTTGCAAAGTATGATAACCTATTTTATTCATTATTAAATGCAGTCTTTATGTTCATTAGTTAAGTTTTTATATTCTACATTAGTTTTTTATGGTTTTGCTTCCACATGCCGCTAGGATATTCGAATGTATATTGTTACGAGAAGCCTACCGAACAACACAGAACATTCTCCACTCCCCCCGTCCAGTGTGGCAGCTGTTGCGTCATTCAACTACGTGATTCTAGTGAGTTCCAGGAACACTTGAGATACGGATTAAGCCGCCGGCGTTCAGTTAAGGAGGGAAAGCTGTACTGTACCTCAGAGCGGCGTATATAAAGCCATAGCAGCCGGATGACAGTTCAGTTACGTGAGCACTTTTCGCTAGTGCGGATTGAGTGTTGTCGAAGTGAAGTAGTATTGTGTTAATAATTGTGTGAAACTCTATTAATAGACATGGTTATTGCGTGTGGACAAATCTAACTGCAAATATTGTACGAGTTAATAACAAACTGTGTAATTGTGAAAATTAAAGCTGGTGATTAGTGATTTAATTGGTGTCTTGTTTTCCACTGTACCTACGACGACCAAGCAGACCGTCGTAACAGTATGATATCTTCAAAACAGAATAAAGTAGATTTATACTGGTCGCGATGTTCCTGGAAAGAGGACAGAAGACTGCTGTTACATCGCAAAGGGAAGGAAGACCTACATTCAAACTTATTCTAACGTTCAGCACAAAATTGGCAGTTTGTAAACGCACTGGTAGAATTAAAAGGTAAACAGAATTTAGTGGTTAAGTTTAATTTTTACTAAACTTGTATTGCAACCATTAACACCCAATTATACTTTCCATAAGCGCTTTAAAGCCTCTTGTCTCATCATCGGATTGAACACAACAACCTACCCAGAAACCTTCATCCCTCTGTGTGTGTGTGTGTGTGTGTGTGTGTGTGTGTGTGTGTGTGTGTGTGTGTGTGTGTGTGTATTATGTACAACCCCGAAGCTTCAAATTGACATAAACAAACAAAAAATTCAAATTATTCAAATTGAAGAAAACCATAAAATTGTTAATCTGTTAAAGGAATATGAAATTAGAAAAGCAGAACATAATTCGGTGGAAGGAAAGTTGAGATAGGAACTTAAAATATTAAAGTAAAGAAAAAAGGATTTAAATTGTTTAATTAATTCAAATGTGAAGTTGTGATAATGAAGATATATTTTACCACATATTAAGGAAGAGAGAAATGTAGGACATAAAGACTGGCAGCAGTCTGATACTTAGTGGTTGGAAAAGTACCAGGTCATAATGGAAAGTTACCAGGCAGCAATGGAAAAGTACTGGGAGAAGGGGAGGTGACTCGGCTGATTGTTTGCTGGCTAAGGCATAGCAAGAGTGTTTGCCTGCTACGTTTGTTTGTGTCAAGTTGACACTTCCGGGTTGTAGATAAGATATATAAAGGGGTGAACTTTCTAGGAAGGTTGTTTTGTTCCATCCGAAGATGCGCCGAGAGGCTTGGAAACGCTTGTGGAAATTAGCTTATAATTGCGTGTTAGTGATTGCAATACTAGTTTAGCAAAAAAGAAAAAACTTTAGTACAATGTTTACCCTACGCCACATATTCAAAGTACAGGTTGTTGTCAGCAGAAATTTTGCGATCTACATCTCACAGCATTTTCATCTTCAGTAACATCTCACAGTAACATTTTCACATGGCATTAATTTAAAATGTTACTGAAAATAATGTTTAACCAACACTACTGGCTAAACGAAGTCTCATAAACGGGTACACATTAGACGTGTATGTGAACGTAAGACGCGTATGTGTGTGTGAGGTATAACACAGTCGAGGTGAACACGAGGGCTATCGGTTAGTTTCCACTCTCGTCACGTAACTTGATAAACAGTTCAATTTTCTACCCACAGTGTAGTGGCAATGGTTTTTGTATTAAACAATAACTACGTCTCATACAATAGTGTATATTTATGCCACCCTCGGGACAACCAAAGCAAACGTGACAAGAGAGTATAGCGTGTGGAGCGTAACAACGAACATTTAACGTTATAAACCGTGACGTTTGGTGGCTGGAGCTTACAGTAATGAGAACACAGACAACTCACAGCACAAATGGCAATCATATATCTGGAGATTACTGTGCAACGGTTATATTATAAACTGACCGCCCGCAACATGCATTTCTCAACAGCTAGTGTAATATGAATACGGTTTCTATTACCTGTCTGTTGCACTAGCGGAATAGTACAACGCGCAGTCTACCTGACTATGTATTCTACGGTTAGTGTTTAAGACTTGGAATAACAGTTGCTTTATTCAACAATTTATATTTAACATCAAAGCAAATAATATTTTTAAAAACTGCTTATTGTAAATTATTATTAATTATTATTATTTGGTCATTCATTTTTTTTGACTGCTTTGTACCCTCGCCGCAAATACCCGTGGTGCGTGTGTTATGTGGTACGTGTGTCCCTCACAGGTATATGGGACCTACAGATTAACCCCGGATCCGAACGGCATAGTTGGGGAGAGTTTATGCTAGGCAGGATACCTCTAGCTGGTTTGCCATCGCTTTTCAAGGGGGAATGGTAATATTATTGTAAACTGGGATAGGCAAAATTGAAATTTGACCGATAAGTTACTATTATCACGCTTCATTATCACCGTTTTAGATTGTGGTAAGATATCCCGATTTCCAATCCCCAACTTACCAGGTTGTTTCAGAGGTCGTTCTCAAGAGCTCTCTCTCTCTTTCTGTGTATACGTTATCCATCTTTATGTTAGTCTACCACCTCTATTTGCTGCTTTGGTTTACCAAGTCAATACTTGCTTTGGGATCCTGTCGTTTCAAACTTCCTTTGAACCTATGAACTGCTTATTGCTGAATGTATCTGAATTCTCGTGTAGCGGTATATCTTACCTTGTTTTGTTCTTTTGGCTGCTGGCCTCCAAGACTTGTTGTGCCATCGAGGAAATAACTACGTAAACAAGTAACCAATTTTAAAACATTTTATTGTCATATATTTCTTATGTGTAGCGACACTGACATATACAATAAGATATTCAATTTAGAAGCGTCTATGAAGACCACAGAAAACATCTAAATGGTCTCCGGAAAACATCTTCGGATGGAAACTCCAGTAATTTATGCCGGAGAGATGGGCAGTTTACACAGTCTGACTGACTAACTGACTCTCTGGCGCTACAGCACACGAGGAGCCTTGGCCTCCCCGAATAGTTGCCTCCAAACACTTCGGTCCTCCAGCTTCCGCCTCGAATCCCCTACACCCATTCTCCTGAGGTCATCTTCTACGTCCTCTAACCACCTTCTTTTAAGTCTTCCTTTCCTTCTTTGCCCATCTGTTGTCCCTCTAAGAATTGCTTTGGGCATTCTGTCGTCCTACATAACCCAACCAGCTGATCTTCATAGAGTTGTTGAACCTCACTATGTCTTCGCCATGTATCAATTACTCCAATTCCATATTGTTCCGTATGCGTCATTCTTCAGCTTTCTTCACTGGTCCAAAGATTTTTCTTAGAATTCTTCTTTCAAATTATGTATGTCACTGTTATGCAGTGTTCAGGTCTCCGCAGCATACGTCAAAACTGGTCTTACTGAGGTCTTGTATAATCTACGATTGGTTCTTTTGCTGACTAAACTTGATCTGAAAATTTTCTGGTAGCATAAAATCTTTACAACCACTCACTATGCGATTTGCAATCTCATTGCCGATTTTGTTCTAGTTGTTTATGGAGGCACCTAAATATTTAAATTTCCGTACCCCTTGGAAAGTATGCCATCCTACATTGAGATTTTCTGTTCTCCTCCTTCCCTCTGCACTTGATACTTTCATATATTTTGTTTTTCTTTCGTTGGCATAGATTCTTACTTTCTGGATTTTCCTTTCCAGCTTTTCATAGGTATCTTATAAGGTGTTTACATTTTTGGTTACCAGCACCACATCATCTGCGTTTGCACCGCTCTGCCTCATTCGCTGAAATATATATGTCCTATCAGTCCCAACTTTCCTACTGCGTGCTGGACAGCTAAACTAAATAATTCTACCGATAATGCATCGCCTTGGAATACGGTGTAACTCTTATATATATCCGTGAATCCGCTTTCTCTGCTGGTCAATTTGTAAACAACTCAACTTGTCACTACCGTATTGGCTCAGCTCCGTTAAGCTACGCCCCTTCTGCCTTCCTAGTGGCCACCTATTACGGAGCTTCGTCTCTCTTTCTATTATCCCATTAAACCACACCCGGCTTTGTCTGCTTACCTAACACTAGTATACATAACACCCCAGATGTTACTGTGAATTCCTTACTTTTTTCACTTCCTAGAGATACTTTTCCTTTGGTCCCAATGTCTGGTAGCCAAAATTATATAATCATCACAGGTAATTTCTTAAAAAGTACTGTAAGATATGCGCGTCAAGATTTGGTAAATAACAGTAGTGTTATTTGATGTATTTTAATGGTGTATTGTATACACAAAAAACAAAAGAAAGAAAACTGTTTTAAATTTGTATATTTATTTATACCACTGCATAGATTGAAATCAGCACACATATATCAACTCACATACCTTTCTGTACACACACTGTCTCTGCCCTTTAAACCCTCACAAGAGGGCTAGTCATTCATCCCACTATTTGACCCTATTTGACCTCCCTCTCTCTCTCTCTCTCTCTCTCTCTCTCTCTCTCTCTCTCTCTCTCTCTCTCTCTCTCTCTCTCTCTCTCTCTCTCTCTCTCTCTCTCACACACACACACACACACACTTGCGCTCTCTCTTTCTCTCTCTCACACACACACCCAACCACCCCTCCCCACAGACACACACACGACCTAACAAGTAGTATAATAATAGAGTTAAGTTTCCTTGTATTAAAACAAAATGATAAAAAATGATATGGCCACCTGCAGTGAATTCCACAGGGGAGGCTGTTCGAAGCAGCACTGAATTGTAGGAGAAGCCACGTAGAACTGCAAATGGTTAGGTCTACTGGTTATCAGGAGAGAGACAGATATAGTCACAGACTACTGTTTGGAAGTAAAGGAGCACTATCGAATATGTTTACAACATAATCAATTTCTGTTACAGAACATTGCTTACGCTTAAAACGTACACATTTGTAGAAATGATATTGCAGGAAAGAGTTAAATTTGTTTCATTAGACATTGAAACAACAATTAGTGACTGAGCAACTGGAAAATATAGGTATGTGAAAGGAAGAGGCATTAGTAAATTTTAATAAAATATTGTCAAAGTTGCCATTATTAGTATTTAAAAAAACTTTTAAAACTTTTAATTTTTAGAAGTCTACATCTGTGTGTAAACTAATACGGTCACGCTAGAGCTTCATAGAGTTATTAAAATAAGTAAGGAACCGTCGGTCTGCCTATACATTCATGAAGAAGAGTATTCATGCCATCCTTTCACAAGACTTTTTTCCGCCGTGTGCCGGAATAATAATGTCAAGGAAAGCGATATACTGCAGAAGCAGAAGTGGACATGAAAAGGGTTCGCCTAAACGCAACTCGCTTATAGTTGACTTGAAAACGTTTCATGAATAAAACATACATTCATTTGTTAGTATAAATATTAGCAGTGTGCTTGTACGTAATCTTCAGTCTTCATAAATCTACATTTTGTATTTTAATGCCGACAAAATGCGACACTTTATAACTCTACCGTATTAAGTCTGTTAATCCCGTGTTATTCGTTTTATTAAACCCGTGTAACGTAGTCTTATTTCCGCACATTACATGGATTAATACTGTAACAAATTCGACCAGTTTTAACATTTTACCGTAGGCGAGGTAACCTTCAATTGTCTATAAACTTTGTAGTTTCCTGTCAGAGAATTAACTAATAATTAACTTCTTTCAACATTTGTGAGGCAATGAATAAGGAAAAGAACATAAATTATTACACTTAAATTTACGTGCCCTTTGTATGAAAGTATAAATTATGAATCAGGCGATGGAAGATGACTCAGGAATAGGCATATATTGAATTAACTAATTTCATTTTCTATCCCATGTTTTTAAGAGAATTTACAAAAATAGTGAACAAAAATTTCATCTGTTTTTTGGCAACAGACAAGTTTGATGTACTTCTGCAATACGTAGCCTGGGTACGCAAATATTAATTAGTAGATTAAACTAAAATAAAACACTATTTCCCAAGGTTTAAACACCCTTTCTAGATTGTGCTCTAAAAAAAGAAATAGTTATAATTTCAAAGTTTAAATAGTATTTTTGTTAAAGTCCCATTCTTTATGGGTATCTACTGTAGTTACTATAGAGTCGAGCCTATATTGCAACCTGATAACCTTCTGTCTTTGCCGAGACCAAACAGTGCACGAAAGACTAATTTTCTTTACCATGAAATAATGATACTTTTAAAATGTGAAGTTGTAAGCTATAATTAAAGGAAATAGTTCTCTTCCATTCAAGGATCACTACGTACACATAAATAAGCTTGCCCGGAGACCAAAGAAGGTTGTTACACGGACGTTTCCGCAAATGGAGGCCTATACAAAATACGAGAGCTACCCCAACACCCGACAGATAACTACGTGATATCAGATTGAAGTCCGAATTTAGTCTCATCTGGAACTAAAGTTGCTTTATGTGTGCAATTAGCAGCAACGATGAGCTCAACTGACTTACTAGAATCGTACTGGAAATACCTTTTCTTAATTTTCTGTATCATATAAATTCTTTTTTTTGTGGTTACACAAATTAGCTTCTATTATATATGACATTTTTATCACCTTTCTGTGAAACTAATAAGAATGTTTGGAAAAAATTATGTTTACCTGTCTGTGTGAATTTTTCTTGTTTTGTGAATGACTCAAATAATGAAAACTTTGTAAGACCTTGTCTATATTTGAGACAGTGGAAATAAAATTAATATAATTACAAGATCAGTTTCAAACAAAGCATGAATGAAATGGGATGACACAGTATTCTTTATTTATGAAACCAAGCAGAAGGAATTAAATGACTTATAAATAAATCTAAAAGCTATTGCTGTTATTATTGGCACAGAAGTCATAATAGCAAAAATATATTTCTTGGATGTAATTATTTTAAAAAGAAAAGTTAATTACTTTGTCAGATTATTACGTTGTATGCTTTATTTGAAAACAGCAGCATGCTCGTAATAAACTTTTGTCAGTTTAATGACATAAATTATCCGTACTGACTGCAAATAACGTTTTATGCTAACAAAAAGAACGGCTTTGTGCCGTTTTTCCTGGTTCTTATTACTTGCTATATCTTTTCAGTTATATGCAAAATCGTATGAATTTATGATGTAATTGTAACTACGTGTAAACAGCTTGCCGTGTATAGTGGAAATAATTAAAACCAAATTGAACGGCAATCCGCTTACGCACGTGTCTCGTTTGTCATGTAAGTTACAGAATTTTAGTATATTATAAATAAGTTTTTATGTTTTCCTATAAATTTGGAGGTAGTTGAGTGTGTAGGGAACTCAGTGTGTATGGCACTCGTTTGTCATTCTATCACGGTCGAATCAATTCAACCCCGTCTACTTATTAGCAACTAGGTGTTCGGACAATACGGCAGCTGGTATCGACCATTGTCAGTAACAAGGCGACATCTATACTCGGACACACACAAGTGGTTACAAACAAACCGGTTACTGTCTGGCAGTGGCGCAGAGTGAGGTGTACCACATAATATTCATGGGCCTAATGTTTGAAGGAAGATGATAATGAAGATGGTGCTTGTGCTGCTGCTGATAATGATGGTGGTGTCTGCCGCTCTTACGAGGCAACTCGGGTTTATCTCCTATATGTTGGGTTGAACTCGAGGTTGGTCTCTGGTTTCGGCAATGGGGCGACGCCTCCATTTGGAGTTGGATGTTCCTCTGCTGTTAAAACATTGGGAATTGTTAAATCCCGCGGAGGGATAGAGCTTAACATGATCTTATCCAAGGGTACTGACCACAACATCGTCAGGCGCCTGGTCATCGTTCAGAACAATCGACTTCCCGCTCAATGAAGAGCTGAGGATGGTATAAGCTTCTAGCTTCAAATGTCTCCGTAATCTTTGATTTGTTATCTCCTGCTGTTGCTGCTACTGATGATTATGATGATGATGATATTCTTCTTCGTTAAAAAATAATTGTGATTATACACTGAATCTGATTGAGGAGATTGTATTTGCGGAAATAATAATTGACTGTGTAAAATTTTTAAAAATATTACGTTTAATTAGAAAAAACTTTACACATTTGTTAACTCAATTAGTTTAAACTGCATCTTGTCCACATTGCTGAGTATGTAGAAGTTTGTTGACTTTTTGTTTCCTCTAACCGTAACCTTGATATGAACATACTTGGGACAGGTGAAGAAGGAAACGTTTCTTGGAAATGAATTTCTTACATTTTCTGGATCGTAATTCTGTGTTCGCGTGTTACTAACATTCAAGGACGTAAACTGCGGGAGAGGGTTCAACCTTCCCCAAATGCGTAATATGTGTCACTTATTGTCTGTCAAGGTAAGTGTAAATAATATTTGTAATAATCAATAATAATGAATTTTGCGAATCCATAGAACTGAAATGGGAGAAACAATATTTGTCCCCTCCAATTTTTGTTAAACAGTGCGAAATGAAATTCTGCATACGCTCAAGGTTAAAATATTTGTTAGTTTTAAGTTCTCTATCCTCACGTTTTCGTTTTGCTACGTTTCTTATGTCCTTACTCACACTTAGCAAAATGATTAGCTGTAGCGTACGGTTATTGCATTGGTGTGCGTTTCCAAATAGGCTTACTCTATGCTTTCAGTCTGTTTTAAAGATACGTCATTTTTACGACACGTAGTGAAACTTTTATGGATATCTCATGAGGGGAGTACATAATGAAACTCAAGATGTCGCTTTCAATGTTTACAGGCAACGATCAAAAATTTTAAAGAATAATTCTCTGAACGGAGTTTTGGAGAGCATTTAGAGTTGATATAAAAATAATAGCGCTTAATGTAAATATTAGCTAATTTATTGCGTATTTAAAATAGATAGTATTGCGTCGTTTACTTTATTGCTTAGTTTACTTTATAGATTACAACTAATGTCTGCTGTAATAAATACGTAAAAAAATTAACATACCAATTACATTATTTTTAAATCATTAAAAAAAGAATTTTATAATCTATGAATCTATAATTCCTTTTATCTTCAGTAATGTACCAATTAAATGTAGTTTGCCAGAATTTACTAGTGAAAATGAGATAAATATAAACAATTAAAAAAAAGATAGTAATAAAAATAAGGTAATTTGTCTTCAGAGAATAGGATTAATCGTTACAAATAATAAACATACAGATAATGAATTAGTTATTTTATAAAGTTTGCGTTTCTTCTAGGCCTGTATTCTTGGTTGGATATTATTTCAGCAATCTAGGAACCGGAGTAATCGCATCTATTCTTGATTATCCTTTCAATTCTTCTAGGCAAACTACTGACTAGGTTTTCAATCTCATCCTAAAGAATATTGTGCTATTCATTTTTACCTACTAATTCTAGGTGGATAATTGTTACCTAGTGTTTGTCGAAGATGCTTTTGGAAAGTATCCCAAACGCGCTCGCTAGAGATCACATCCGTGCTTCTGAGTTGGTACTATTCTGTTGGTATAAAATTCCACAGCCCCCGATGATGTAGAGGAGAGCTGTAGCTCCGTGGGGGGGGGAGGTAGAGATTCCGCAAATCCACGGTGGCTCTGGACGCACATACATTGTCTCAGCTTTGGCGCGAAAGACAAACCAACATTTTGATTGAATTTGTAGACCAAATGGCAACAGCTGTCTCCCACATCCCTAGCAGACAGGCGACGGCTCGATAGCATCCCACAGTGAACCCAAGTAGCGGGCTCCAGTAACAAATGGTTACAACTAGTTATAAATAGTATTTCTTTAGTAAGAAAAACTGATTTTAGGATTCACGGTGGCTGACTAAGGTAGGACTTTTGCGTGATAGGCTGACCGAGAAAACGATTAATGTGATGACGATAATGAAGAAGGAGAAGAGTGAGCTTTTGAAGCGAAGCGATAATTTTGTCCAAGAATGTTTATTATTTTAAATTATAGAAAATTATCTAATCTGTATCCAGTTTATGTGTATCAGATAACCAATTGGTCTCTTACTGCTTTATTATAATGTATTGCTACGAAATTACGTAACGCTCTCTAAAAGTCGGCAGCTGCAGTTACGTAATAGTTGCACACGTTTCTCGGGTAGCCGAGCAGATGCAGTGTCTCTGTCAAGGCCGTGTACACAAGTACTTTCCAGACTGTTCGAAAGCACTTTTAACTAAGAATATCATGCATTCTTTCCGCCAAAAGAATGGAAAATTATTCTGGACCCCTGCGAGACCTATATAAGCAACAGCGGCCAGCTTAGAAGATGGCTTTGCCGAGATCGAAGAGTACCGTTCACGTGGTTCTGGAAAGTGATGAGTAATTGTTATTATTAGTGTGGAACTCATAATAGTTGGCATTATTACGGCTTTTACATATGTGTGGACAAATGTAACTAGAATTATTGTATGAGAGTACCTTGTTAATTTCACATTGTTATTTGTGACTAACTAAAGCTGGTAACTAGTGACTACATCGGCGTCAGTATTTTGTTTCCACTGTAGAATACGACGATCCTTGAGACCGCCGTAACAATATGTTAGGTTCCTTAGCTGAACAATTGTTAAAAACGTACGTTGAAACGTAACCCGAGAATACAGGAACTCTTACTGTTGTCAACGAAGTGTACGAAATCAAACGCAGCATTAGAAATCAATTTCAACCTGATGAAAACTTTGTCACTGACAATTCTATTACAAAAATTAAATTAATTAGAAAAGATTTTTGGGATTGATTAATATGGCTTAAATAGTGGCTGCACAGGATGAATAATTCATTGGCATCGTGACTGCAATGATCAAATGCTTAATTAAAGCAAAGTAGTCATAAATTAAATGTAAGTAACTGGGTAGTCGAGACTGCCAGGGAAATATAAACAGCAAATACGTTCTTAGAATATAGATTAGAAGAAACCCTGGACAGAAGAAACGCTACACCTACATTATATTGAACGTCTCGTTTTATACCATCTACTTTTGTAATTATTAGACAACTTTGTCAAATTTTGTTGCTTCCCTGCTATATACACTTTTTCCTTAACGAGGCCTTTCGGTTTCGCAACCACTATCAAGTTCTTCCTACAACAACATTAAAATACCTACTTCCCTTATATATACATATATATATATATATATATATATATATACTAACCCTCCCACGCATCACCGGTTACATTCAACCAATAGGAGGCAGTACTTACAGCCCAGTCCTTGCTAGCCCCGCCCCTTACTCAGTCAACCTGACCTCGTCATATACATTTCCTCTAGAAATCTCCTACAGCTTTCTACCTTCTGAACCTATCCTGTAACCGTATTACACTTTTATACACTATTCTTTCAAAATATAGTAAAATATATCCTCATTAATAAATTCAGTCTTTATGTTCATCAACGCATTACTATTCTTTTTCCTTACTTTTAATATTTCTAATTCTTCATACAATTTGCGCTTACTTATGTTATTCTCTAACCTTACTATTTCGACGTTCTCTGTTGGGTCTAAAAACCTATGCCCTGTTTCATTAAAATGTCTCGCATAGGGCGAATTTGTAGTTCTGTCTCCTTCTCCTCTCGCATGCTCTCTCAATCTAATTTCGAACTTACGTCCTGTTTCACCCAGGTAAACCTTATCACACTGGTTACAGTTCAACTTATAAACACAGCTTTTCTGTAATTCAGGCGTTATTTCAGTACTACTATTCTTTATATAATCAAAAACTGTCTTTGCCTTTTTTACCGCTACATCTGTATTGTGTTTTTCAAAACACTTGATTATGTTCCTCGTTTGAAATCCCAGATACGTTATTGATCCTATGTATTTTTTTTCTTTCTTTCTTTTCTTTATTTCCTTCTATTCTTTTTACAATTTTGTCTACTATCTCCGGTTTATAATTATTATTTTTCGCTATTTCTTCTATTCTTTTTAACTCTTCTGTTTTACATGAATCACCTTCTAAGTATTTTATTGCTCTATAACAAAATGAGTTTAGTGCAGCCATCTTGTGACTTACGGGATGGTATGATTCCTGAGGTATAATTAAGTCTGTATACGTTTCTTTCCTAAATACATCAAATTTAAAAACACCACACTCTATCTTTATATTTTGATCTAGGTAATTTAGTTTTGTTGCTTCCCTGCTATATACACTTTTTCCTCGAACGAGACCTTTCGGTTTCGCAACCATTATCAAGTTCTTCCTACAACAACATTAAAATATATACTGACCCTCCCACGCATCACCGGTTACATTCGACCAATAGGAGGCAGTACTTACCGCCCAGTCCTTGCTAGCCCCGCCCCTTACTCAGTCAACCTGACCTCGTCATATACATTTCCTCTAGAAATCTCCTACAGCTTTCTATCTTCTGAACCTATCTTGTTACTGTATTACACTTTTTATACACTACTCTTTCAAAATATAGTAAAATATATCCTCATTACTAAATTCAGTCTTTATGTTCATCAGCGCATTTTGTTGCTTCCCTGCTATATACACTTTTTCCTCGAACGAGGCCTATCGGGTTCGCAACCATTATCAAATTCTTATAATTATATAACTGTTATAGATGAGATGAACATTTGGAAGGGAAAACTTTTCACTATGTCTTAAAATACAACGTTGTATTTAAGTAAGATATAAATACAGCAAACATGGATATATAAGAACATAAACAGGGAAACTAAGTAACATAATTATTAAAATAACAATTCGAGCTGTAAGGCCGTGGTCTTCCAAATTAATCGTGCCGAAATTTATTAATTACTGAAACAGACGTTTCGGGCTCACCTCTGGAGACCACCTTCAGAGTAAGGCCTTAACGATCTGAACCGTGTACGCCAGTGCAACAACAGTACTGTGGCAAATGGCCTTTCGACGCGAAGAATTTGGAAGATCACAGCACGGATAGTAATTTTATTAATTATGATGCCGGCTGTAAAAGCCTAAGAAACATATTAGGAAGTTAGAACAGATTAAGAAACAGATTATAACTTAACTATAAATATAGAATTATCTGAAACAATAGTAATGTTCAGAATATTTTTTTGCACAGTACTCAACAACTAGCATTTCAAAAGACGTTTCAACATCAATGATCAGATGCTAAAAACCGCAAAGTTTATTTGTATTAGCATTAAATATTTGGTCGATTCTGTAAATAAGCACACGCAACGTTTAAAGTCTGAATTGAGTTTTCAAAGTGGAAGCGGAGAAGTTGCGTGAGAAATGACGTGAATTTCAGTATTTAGTTGTTGTTTGGGATTTTATAGAAAATTATAGGGAAATCGAGATGATAGAGATGAATACTCGCGGTTAAAAAATTAACAGAGACTTGTGGAAATTAAGGTGTAACAGAATGATGACGTACTGAAGAGGAATGTGGGATGAACACGTATCCAGGATGTCTCGGATCAGATTAGTAAACTCAGAGAGACAACAAGCAGGAGGGAGTGATTTTGGGGAAATAAGAAAACTGGTTTAGAAACTTATAGGAGACTGAGGGTATTGAGACTGAAGAAGTCTGGTATAAGAAGAGATACAGAAAAAGAAATGTTATTTGTTGTAAGTAGTAATCTTAAAAACACTGATGACGTCGCATTTTGAAGTTATACCTTTTTAAGTTATATTATGGACCAGCATTTTTGAAGTCTTACTTTGGTAATTATAATTAAATTCTACATTTCTCTGATATGATGTCGCCAGTGGAGTAAAAGTTCTGCCGCTTACAAGCGGGAGTGGAAACTTCTTATCCTCTTTAAACATATTACTGTTTATGGTGTGATTACAATCTCAAAGAAAATGCATGTTAAATAGAAAAAATTAATTACAAGGAAAGCCATTATCATAATACTGTACATTTCCTGTATTCAATGGGATAATCTACATTCTTCTGTGGTTACTTTGTTCTGATAAACATTTAAAACGTTTATCAACTGGAATAAAATAAGGTACCCGTCCAGGGTATACAAATTCTTTAAGATAATATGAACTAGACAGTTTTAGTTACCCAGTTTACGGGTGCTAAATAGCACTGTCGGCTGGTTTATTTACTTATTTGTCTACGTAAAAGCTGAATCACTTAATATTACAGCAGTAACAGGGGTTTCTTAGTCTCTCCTGAATATCAAACGAGCTTTTCGTTTCTCCTAATTTATTATTTAATGGATTTAATAACATAATAGTAAAAACGACATTTTCATAATTTTTATAATAATATTTACGATAAGCATTCTTATGACGGCGTTGCATAATTATTTACTAAATTTAACATTGAAAATGTAAGGACGTGTCGCACATTTGCGGCGGCCGATCCCTGGTGCGATCCATAGATCCATAGAAATTACCTCTTTGTTGTCAATAACGTAGTATACATACAAACTTCGCTTATGAATGCGACTACATTTAACTTATAATCTATACATTGATAAATGAAAAATGAATTCATTGATTGGTGAATGAAGAATGAATTCATTTATTGGTGAATGAACATAAATATATATATATATATATATATATATATATATATATTTAGATATATTGAAGCAATTTCAATGCCCTTCTCTGTGCATTGCATTTGTACAATGCCTGTACATTTTTTTTTTTGAAATAGGCTTTTGCTACTTCACTTCTGAGATTTCTCTCTTTCTATGTGATTGAACCTTGCCTCACTTGTCTGTTGATCTATTGTTTCAGCTTGAATTCTTTTATTATTTTTCTGTACTTATTTCTGCCTTATTATTTTTATTGTTTATTATTACTTTTTTGTACCATCAAAATTTTAATTTCATGTTTCTTTTGTATTCAGATATCTGTTTCGTTTATCTGTTATTTCTCATTGTTAATAAGTGTCCGTAAAATTCTAATCTTCGGCATTTTCATGGAAAGTTTAAAGAACTTTTGGGAATTTCTTCATTTGATCTTCACCTAAATTCAAAATCTTTCATTTGTTTTTAGCGCATAACATTTTTTTAAGTTTTATTTTCTACGTTTAATTGTATTTCTGCGAAAGAAACTTACAGCCAATCATGTGCGTATAGGGATTTTTAGGATATACAGTATATATTTCATTCTTGTAATGTTATAATTTTGTATTCTTGCTTACAGAATGTTTTTGTTGTAAATGTTTTGTTGTTTGGTATTAGGCGGTATGCAATTTTAATCTTTGTCTCCTTGATTTATGTATTTGATGTTATAAAATACTTCTTTTATTATTTATTTGTTCTTATAATAATTTTATTTCCTACAGCTGCTACAATTACCGAACACTCTCGAAAAGGCGACCGTGTCGTTCTACCGCTACCCGACTAACTCAGGTTACCTCATCTGCGTCATGGCGGTCCTCTTACGTAGCACTAAAATACCTTGAAGACTGTTCGAGAGATCTGTTAACTACGCAGATTATGCCGGCATTGTTTGGAAAGGATGAAAGTTATTCTGGAACCTCTGCGAGACCTATATAAGTAACAACGCCCGGCTTTGTCAGTTAGTTACAGTTGGCGATTCACTGAGTGCGGATCAAGTGATTGTGGGAAGTAATTATTATGTTATACAAGTAGTGCGGAACTCTAATAATTGACATTATTATTGCGTATGGGCAAATTTATATAGAAGTTTTGTATGAGAGTATCTTCTTTATTTCGAGTTGTTATTTGTAACTAATTAAAGCTGGTAATTTGTGACTCCATTGGTGTCTGTATTTTGTTTCCACTGTACCAGACGACGATCGGTGAGATCGTCGTAACAATATAAACTTTTTCTTTTATGAATTTGCTAACTGCTATAATTTTTTTTTTTTTATTGTTCGACTAAGCTTTTCGTCATTACTGACATCTTCAGGTCTTAAACAACGACCTGAAGATGTCAGTAATGACGAAAAGCTTAGTCGAACAATAAAAAAAAAAAAAAAAAAAAATTATAGCAGTTAGCAAATTCATAAAAGAAATAGTAAGGATGGCTGCTAATTTAAACAATACGAAGAATATAAACTTTGTTTACCGTTATCAAATTTTCTCAATGTGTCCTCTTTGTGTGATCTTGTAAACTACTATTCTAATCAGTTTTTACATATTATTACATATTTAACTTAAAAGTTGTAAAATTTACGCTATACTGCAAAAATTGCACAAAAAGTCTCCTGGTAACCTGTAACAACATGAAATAATGATACAACACCAAAACATAACATAATCTCACTTTGAAAATCGTCTGTTAACCAGCTGATTTCTCTATTCAGTGATGGCAACATGACATATTTCTGAAAACGTTTTTTCTAAATACGTTGAAACCACCCAAAATTAAAAAAATATATACACCAAATCATTCTTAGGAGATGAAAAATGAATTATTTCAACAACTAAAAGGATGTCATAAAATATTGCTTTTACTTAAAAGTAGAAACCAAGAAAATAAAAAATCACAATTATTCTAATAATTTTTACACCTCTGTACTTGTGATTTTAAAGTACTGAACGCTTCTAAAATAAAAGACAACGAAATATCCTTAGATTCGTCTTGGTATCTCTCAAAAGAAAGTAATGTAGAGTTTATGAAAGAAGTGTCCATCTAAATTCTTTTCAGCAAATGGTTACTACTATAACACATTTTTGTGCAGTAGTACGATCAATATTTTTATTTTCAATTTGATTACTTTGAATAGTCAGGATTATTAAATATTATGCGCACAAATGCTAGCGATACAGTAGCCAATTGTAGTACTACTTCTTTGTCAATGTTTAGTAATACAGGATATTAGACTCGGCCAAATTGTCGGTTTACTCAACAGGATAACAAAGTGGAGAATAATCCGATGGTTGACAGTGAATTAAATTCTTCAGCAGTCAACGATACCTATTTTTTTAATTACATTTGTGTTTATAGATCTTATATACATTGTAAACAATAAATTCCGCATTCATTTGACATAATTGTATAGGAAATATAAATAGTAATTGGCAGTATTTAAAAATCTTTAACATTCATTTAAAGGATACTGTAGCATACAAGCATACGTACCGATAAATGCAATAATACCGGTAAATCACAACCATTACATACAGGAAAAGGGTTAGTTTAAATGTTTATTTGAGGTATTCAGTTGTCAGTTAATTACGCGATGTTAGTTGTTACAAAAAAATAAAAATTTTCAAAAACAGAAAACAATTGCAATAACTTAATTTTAAATATTGTACTTTCATAGCTGTACATACTATACGGTATGCTTCTCTGAATTACTAAATAGAACATTTATATTTTCCAAAAGTTTGTTTTATATTTACCTGAATTCTTATGATTAGGCGCTTAGATCTGAAATTAATCTTGTTGAATAACTTGTTTATACAAACTGTTATTTACGATTAAATAATGCTGATAATTAGTGATTTCGTTGATGTCTGTATTTTGTTTTCACTGCACCATATGACGTTGTAATAATGTGACGGAACGCAATGTTTAATAATTTTATTTAAAATTTACTAGATAAATTCACAAATGTCCAACACGTGGCTAACGTGTACCATCGTAACGTAATAAAGGGGGGTGTCACAATAAATAATAGAAGTCACCAGTTACCGATGTCGACGTCACACATTAAACCATATTCACCGTTCACAAAACGCATATTAAACTGTCTTATAAAAACTAAACTACGGAAATGGCACTTTCGTACTTCAGTTGTGTGGTGTAGTGCGTGACAAAACTGTCCTGGACGCCGGCAGGACAATCGACAAACATCTGGACCGCGGGCGGGTGTTGCGGAATCATACCTTACACAGCGTTGCCAAAGCGTGTTATATATCGACTCAGCGTAGCGTGTACTTTTATATTGTTACGACAATTACGGAACGCTCTCAAACAGTCGAGAGTGTCCTTATACACGAATCTCGGCTAGCCGAGCAGGTGCAGTGTCTGTGGCAATACCGGGTATTAAACCCGGTAAAGCATTAAAGCATTAAACCCCATAAAGTAAAACACCGGGTATTAAAATAAAGCATCAAACTGTACTTGTAACTATACAACTTATGCTGACACGCCGCCTAAAGAATGGAAATTATTCTGGAACTTCTGCGGGACCTATATAAGCAACAGCGGCTGGATCAGTTAGTTAGCTACACCTGACGAGATTGTAGAGCGGGAATGGAGTGGCTGTTATGGAAAGTGACTGCTGTGTTATAATTAGTGCGGAACTATTAATAGTTGACATTATTATTGCGTGTGGACAAATATAAGTTGAATTATTGTATGACAGTAGCTTGTTGATTTCACACTGTGACTAATTAAAGCTGGCAATTAGTGATTCCGTTCGTGTCTGTCTTCTGTTTCCACTGTACCACACGACGGTAGTGAGACCGTTGTAAAAATATTTTGTGTGTGTTTACATAATAACTACATAATATCAAAAATTAAAATTTTGTGGCCGGTTCGTTTTAAGAGTTGGGACTGTTAAAGACAATGGATAACAAATAAAAACTATCCTGTACAATGAGTTCATTATTACAGAGCGCAAGTATGGCCAAATAACGGTAACGTAACGGTACCATATTTTTCAAAAAAATCTGTCTTACAGTAAATTTACAGTACCTGTGGATACGATATCTAGTGCTAATGATAACGTATGAGTAAGTGTTAGAATCATCCTGATGTTTTCCTGTTGCTTAAAAGTCACTAAAGAAGACTTTAAAATTTATAGGTAATTATTTGTCTGTTCTCATCCGTGTTCGGGGTTATTTTTGAAACGCATAGTTTTCAACTACACTACAATTGTGTGTAAAGTAAAAAAGAAGCAAATGTTTTACTAGTTTCAGACGTCTCTCGGCCTAGGAAAGATTTAGTTTTATAAACAAATTATACAAGACGGTAACTCTATTTAACGTGTAACCAAAAATCTGAAAGACATTTCTCTAAACCAGTGGTTCCCAACCCGTAGAAGTCTGCCTGAAATTGAATCATGTACGGACCACCCCCACCCCCCGCCATACCTACCTATCAGTTGTAACCCTTCCTCAGCGCCTTCCCCATAATCAAACTCAAAGGTGATTAAGTAAAACAGTTTTTGGAACACATTATTTATTATTACTATTAATTAGTGTACAGTACAACTTAATTACAAATTATTTAATAAATAAAAATTACTTTTTTATAATGTATAGCCTACTCCATATTATAAAAAGTCTAAATTACAAATTTATGTTGAAACAACAATTTTGTTAGAAAAGAACGTTGAAAAAAATTTTACCTCAATGTTTTTCTCAGTGTGACTTTTGTGCAGGAATTTGTTTGACAAGCTGAGGAATTCTAGGAGTTAGGCTCTTGCTTAGAGCTAATCTCAAATCACTGCTTGTACCTAGCCGATTTCTTTGTTTGTTTTTAATCAACAATAAAGTCGAGAATCCCTGCTCACACAAAAATGTTGTCGAAAACACCATGAGATACCGCAAAGCTGCTTGCCGAATGTTTGGGTAAGATATGGCTTTTTTACACCACAACTCTTCTAGGTTTACACCAGATTCAAAAGAGTCCTTGAAGTTACTGTCATTTTGAAGTTCAATAACCTCCTCTTGAATATTATCAGGGTGGTCCTTAGGCATGACAATGAAAGGATTTCGAATCAGTTTTTTTATAGCTTGAGTCTCACTGCTACCATATTCAGGGAAATAACGAGCAAATTCATCCTTGAGAGTGCCTAAGAGACTTAGTACTTTATGTTGTACCTTGTCTGTAACAGTGGTGTAGTCCCCGTTATCAGCAAGGGTTTTCAAAGTCGGGAAAGATTGAAAGTTTCTCTCTTCAACTTTGGCTATCCAGAGATCAATTTTACACAAAAACGCACGAAGTTTGTCCTCGAATACAAATATATTACCAACACCTTCAAACTTTTCGTTTCCAGAACATTGAAGTTGTAAGTTCAGCTGGTTCAAATGGGCAAAAATATCTACTGGATATGCGAGTTGCATCACAAACGTTGGTTCACTCGATTGTTCCAAGAAATGCTGCATTTTCGTCTCAATATAAAATACTTTTAGCTCTTCTCTCAACTCATATAAGCATGCCAACATATTGCCTTTTGACAGCCAACGAACCTCAGTATGAAAAAGTAGTGTCTCGTGCTCAGAGTCTAATGCTGCACATAACTTTTTGAAAATACGAGTGTATAACGCACTACTTTTAACAGCGTTCACCATCTTTATGGCCAATTTTATTGTATTCGACAAGTCTTCCGGCAATGTTTTTGATGCTAATGCTTGGCGATGAATTATGCAGTGCATCGTCACTGTGGAGGGGTTCTTCTCTCTCACCAACGTTGCTAAGCCTGAACGTGATCCTAGCATAGCAGGGGCTCCGTCGGTACAAAATCCAGCCAGCCTCTTCCACTCAATGCCATTCCTCTCAAAGTAATCACAAATGATTTTCATGATATCTTTTCCTGTCGATGTTGTTTTCAACTCTTGGGATATTAAAAGTTCTTCCTTGATTGTGTTGTTGTCTCCTAAATACCGAACAAAAACTAGCAACTGGCAGCATTGAGCAACGTCGGTACTTTCATCACACTGCAAACTGAAATATGGAGACTTTTTAATTTCACAAACCAGCTGCTCTTCAATGTCATTGGACATTTAATCGATCCGTGCCTTCACAGTATTTTTCGATAGGGGAATATCTTGAATTTTTTTAGAAGCTTCAACCCCTAAAACGTGTTCGACTGCTTTGATCAAACATGGCTTCACTAGGGTTTCGCCAATAGTGTGCGGTTTCTTTGCCTTGGCGATTAACTGTGAAACCTCAAATGAAACTGAGAGGGCTTTTTCAGACAATTCATATGCTGTACCAGTTTTCCCTAATTTCATTTTCTTTAAGTTTTCTAATTTTCCAGCGAAGAATTCAGGTGACCGGTCACTCAAGTTAGAATGAACTATCTTTAAATGCCGTTCTAGTTTTGCAGGTTTTAATGCTTCATTGCTAAGGATAGCAGCACAAATCACGCACTGGGGTCTAATCTCCTTATTTACCTTAATTGCTGTAAATCCGAACTTGATATAATCAGTGTCATATTTCCGCCTTGAAGCCATTTTCAACAGAAAAAGTACAAACACGCACAATAATATCGCGCAATATCAGTAAACACAGCAAAAGCTACCGAAATGAATCGCACTGCTCTGCAAGACTCACTGATACAGACTGAGCAATTGAGTTCCCGACTGCAGTCTCATCACTACATGACTACACAGTACACACCCAGCACTGACAGCCAGTGAGCACGTGACTGCGCGGCGCGCGTAGACAGGCAGACATAACCACGAAGTGTTCACGTGATAGAGCTCAGATAGAGCCCTGTGCCTTTCTGGTTGTTTAGTGTTGGTGAGAGTTCATTTGCCACATTTAAACATAAGTTATGAAAATTATTTTGTATCATATTCTAATAATAATTATTTTAAAGATATTTTAATTCAACAGCTGATAGTCATCGGCACGGATATATTCACCCCATCTCGTTCAACGCAGATCGCTTTCAAAATCCCCATTTATTGGGAACATTTTTATATGTGCTGTCGGACCCTCCCGCGGACCACTCCCGAGGCTCTCGCGGACCACTTGTGGTCCGTGGACCACCGGTTGGGAACCACTGCTCTAAACCAATGCAAATTTGAAAATAAACTCAATTCGAGCAGAACTGTGAAGGTAGTGACGGAGTAAATAATAAATTCATAAGATATTAAAAACCCACTCAGTAGGAATCACGCGCGCGCGCGCGCACACACACACACACGCACTGACGTTTATTTCAGCCAGCGAGTTTGTTCCAAAGGTATAGATAAAAAAATAAAAATGTTTTTACTCTTTTATTAATTTAATTTGTTTTACCTAGTTACATTACCTAGTTACAAGAATGAAATTCGCTTAATACATCGTCTTTTTTTATATCGTAAGCTTACACGGCCGATGTCAACATTATTAAATTGATAATAAACAGGGCAGCGGTTAGGCAGCGATTGATAACAGGGTTAGGCAGCGGTCGGTTGCTGTCGTCTACGTTTCAACCTCACCATCGCCGATCTTATTCAGGCCGCTAAAGCGACCGAGTGAAACAAACAAGTTAATCGTGTTAACAAACACGGCAGACCTTAGCTCAACGATACTCGACATTTTTTTCGGGGTAAGAGCAACCGACCATCCGGATATCGTGCGGCCAAGATCCGCAGTATCTGTTTGTCTCACACAGTCTATCGGCTTGCAGCCCGAAGACGTTCCCCGAGAGTGGGATTGTAACGTAGCCGACATTGTCGCTAGTGAATAGCACAACTTACCACGGCCTAACAGCCATATTTGTTATCAGTATAATAATATAATGTTTTTTATTTTGTTTTTTTACAAGATTTAATCTGACTTTATTAACGCGTAGGTAATTAATTAGTGTATTTCGAATTGCATTCGAGTGCGCTGGCTTCCATACGGTTATTTCTTTACTACAATTTAATTTAATATTATAAAGTTTGTGCATTTTCAAAAACAATTTCAAATCCGTATGCGGTATGTTCGCAATGTTAAAAGTAATATGACGTGATGAGGTTAGGATAGAATAAAACATGATACAAACAGAGACAAATTTATTTACTACTGTAGTGGTGGTAGTATGCAGAAAAAATATGTACAAAAATATAAGAAACAAATTCTGCGAATCACTACATATATAGTAATACTCCGTATGCCACACTATACGGCCAAAATTGGTTGTGTTCTACTAACGTTAAAGAGAGATAAATCGATAATATTCAATTTATCACAACACAGCCTAAATTAAACGTACTTCACTAAGGTATTTTTGTATATTTTAGTAGTAATAAAACTTTTTACAAGAATATTATTTTAAAACGTTTTATTGCTATTAAAATAAAAAAATATAAATAAAAAACCTTGAGCTTATACGAATGTAATTAACTAATAGTGTGCGATTTAGTGACATACAGTTATTTTGTTTTGTATAAAGTACTATAAAACAAGTGTTTGTATATAGGCTACTATACCATGCATTTAAAACGTGACATTTACAGCTAGAATCTTGCGTACTCTATATATCTGTGATTTTTATATGCTAATAAACATGACAGTTGTTATAATATTTACAATATTTTCTTCTTTTCTTCTTTGCTGTATTTTATTTCCAGGCACGTGTCTTGATCTCAAGCCATGTGACGAAGGTTCAAACAGCCGCGGCGTGTTGTTTGTTGTTGTACTGGACGAGGAACAAAGTGACGGGCAACACAATGGTGACTATCTGAAACCACCGTTATGATAATTACACCATGTTATTGTGCCTACTGGTTTGTATTTGTGCAAGTATCGCTGTGTATCGAAACTCTGTATTAAACAAAAAAGTATATAAAATAATCTTATAATGGTTGTGTGTGTGTGTGTGTGTGTGTGTGTGTGTGTGTGTGTGTGTGTGTGTGTGTGTGTCCTAATTGTATCTATTGATATTTCTTGTGGACAGTATATATTGCGTTATGTTAATAATAAGTATCTTTTACTACAACTAGACATTGCTTATCGTAAAATATATAAAATTAATGGTGTACGTGATAATACGTTCTGAGGCCATTAACTGTTACTTTTATTTTAGAATATTATGTTCTATATGTATACATAACTTTGTAATGTGTGCGCGCGCGTCAGAATAAATGACAACAAGAAATAATTATTATCAATAATTCGGGGTCAAAACGTCCTACAACACTGTTTGATGCCTAATCTCCATTGTTGTCTGTCGTTGCAGTTTCCGCCGTCCTCTATGGCTCATTGATCTCACCCTCCATCCATGTTTTCTTGAGTCTTCCTTTCTTTGTGTGCTCTCTAGGTATCCATCTCGTTATTTTCTTTTGGAAGTCGGTCTTGTCCCATCCTTTGTACGTGTCCGTACCAGATTAGTTGTTTTTCTTCAACGCAGTCTATGATTGTCTTTTGTATGCCCATTTTTTCTTTGAGCGTTTAATTTCGTATTCGCTCTAGCCTTGAAGTTCTAACAGCTCGTTTCAAAGCATGCATTTCTGAAGCTTCTAACTTTCTTTTTGTTTGTTTATTCTTCATGTTTCGGATCCGTACATCAAAGTGTTTTAATCATACTATCGTATAGAAATCATTTAATATACTTTAATTAGGCCAAACAACAGTTATAAAATCAACTAATCACTCACTCAATAATTCAAAATAAATTTTTCCAGCAATAAATGTCACCTTAGTAGAGTTTTGCACTAATTAACACGATATCTTTTCACTAACCCACAACAGTAACTAACACAGGCAACCACAGTAACTAACAGTAATGAAGTGAAAGTGGGCCGCTCCGAAATTCCCCGCCTCCGCCTTGTAGTTTAACAAACTTGCGGGCCTGGAATCGAGTAAACGTCTGGAAGGGGTAGAAACAATCTAGAAGAATCCGGATCACTACGCAGCTCTGCCTGGAACAACTTCGTGAGTTGCCACGCAAGTTTATATGTACAAGGCGTCAAGGAGCGATGCGGTATTTATTTTTTTCATCAGCTTAAAAATAAACACAAATAAACACAATATTTATAACAACAGACAAGTCGTTGACCAATGACAGTTCTACCAAAGAGTACTTTTGTGGTCTTTGTACTTTTATAGAGTAAAAAATTTATTTTATAAAGATACTTATTAACTGAAATGAATTTTTACTAATTCAAATTACTTATTTAATTAAAGTTAGTGCCGTAACTAAAATTTATTAACATTTTCTCAATTGTATTTCAGACGTGTTAACGCGGTTCTGGGCTTAGCTTGCAGTCTTTGACCTGCTGTGGAATTCTTCGGTTCCTACTGTTGCTCTCATAGTTAGTCACATTTCTTTGCTTATTTTTTTTTTCTAAGTCTGATGATTTCATTCTTCTACGCGCATTTCTTTGTTACTGGGGCGCTTATTATATTATCTACAATATAATAACAATTAATTTCTGCTATTTTTACGTAAAACGTAAAATTTAATTATGTAATCATTACCGTAAACACAACATGGAGTACTTACTGATGTGATGATTTTGAGGTCAATGTCCACGACACCAAAAGCAGAGAACTTTATCTTCCTCATGAGAAGTTGTTTAGAAAACATTTCCAACTAAAAAGGAAAACTTTGTGTTAACCCACTTAAGAAAACCACATGTACATTTAAAAGAAAGACGAAAGATAAATAGAGACAATAAGACAATACGAGGGATATAGCGGAAACACACACACACACACACACACACACACACACACACAGAAAAATGAAATACTTAAATAAGAGAACGGTTACTGACTGATGTTAATGTTCTTCGAGAGGGCGTAGTCACCACTTTGGGTTGCTCATCTGCAGCTAGACTCTAGTGACTATCTTCGGCAGACTGTTGTATTGCACACACATTGCGATGACGGCAATGATTGGGCTGATTTGACCTTGAACCGAACCCACAATACACCATGACGAATGAACACCAGACAAGGAGAGCGGTTTACTACTGATCCACTCTACTTTTGGTGTGTGTGTGTGTGTGTGTGTGTGTGTGTGTGTGTGTGTGTGTGTGTGTGTGTGTGTGTGTGTGTGTGAGGGGGGAGATTTTTGTGCTTTGAACTCGTACCTCTATCACAACGTTTTCCGCTTGATCTTCGTCTAAAAGATCGTGAACTAGAAGTCCTGTTTTCCTTGACTGCAACAAAAGAACAGAAACGGAATAAAATATAAAGATAAGTTATACGAAACCTTAAGATACTGTTTACTTACATATGATTATAGATAAACATACCGTAGTTTTTATTCTGTAACACAGATTTGCTGTAGTAACCAACCACATTGTGTTTATAAAGGTAACAAGAAAATAAGAAACCGACATATAAGGGTACTTGTGTCTGTAGTCAAATACAAACGTGCTTGTAGCTATTATATGAAACGCAGCCCTAAAGATGAAGAGTAAGATTTGTACGGAGAAGTACGAATTAATTAGATCACAGCACGTGTAAAGGAGAAAATGTATCTGATTAAATGTTTTTATTTTATGCACTGTAACTTGTTTGGTGTCTGAAGTGAAGTCTATGAACTTGTCGTCCACCTGTTTTCCGAACGTCTTCTTCTGGACAAACAATCTTTTCTCATGAGAAGACAGATACACCGGAGACTTGTTGTTCAAGTAGTTGAGGTGCCAGTTAATCAGAGAGAATTTACTCTCAATAACAGTTAGCGCGGACACAGCGTGAAGCATGGAGCCATTCAGCGTACACATATACGCGAACACTCCGAACATTACGTAAACAATGTTGGTAAACTGGTAGTAAATTAAAACCATAAAGGATATTTGAAATAACAATACAGACGTTATCCATGTATACTGTTGCAATTTGTTAGGCGTTTCTTTCTGATTTATATTGAGAGAATGAAGTAGTTTCTGAACGTGATTCATTTTGTTAATGAAGGCCGAATAGGTTTCGTTGAGCGACAACGGAACCAAAAGAGTGGACATGTGGAAAAGCGCTCTGGCAATGACTGAGACTGCAGTAGTGAAAAATACAATATCGTTGTAAAAATGATAATAGCTTATTATAGCAAAAATATCAAAAGGGAACACCAACATTAGTATAATGAATTTGTAAATCTTGTATAGGCGGAGGACAGTAGAGTCGTGCGCAGGTTCAAACGGAAACACCCCACAAAATTTTGTAAAACTGTGAACCGGCTTCAAAAATTCCGACACATTAGGATACATGATTAGCTTACACAAACTCTAATCCAACTGCCAGTAATTTATTACATACATCAAATTGTTTGCCCCTATTGATTTTTGCAACCACATATATTATGTTCTTCTAAACGTCAGCTGGATTGAAGTGTACAGTCAGTTTTAACACAGGAGTGACAGTACAAAAATACTCGAGTGTTATGGTGTACAGTTTAGCTCTTGCAATAAAACACTATTCTTAAAAGTGACAGACTGTACAAATATTGGTGTCTGACAAAACAGTTATACTAAAACGTATCGGATCAATCGTTGCCAAAGCATTCACAAAAAATATTAAGCGTTATTTCTTAATAAGTGTTTGTCTTGTTAGCAAACATATCACCACCTCACCGCAATCAATCGTATTGATTTATTGTACTCTGTATATTATTAGTCACTTGCATTATTATTGTTCTATAAAAAACCTATCGCTACGAAATTACGTAGCACTCTTGAAAGTCGATAGATGTGGTGATATGCAGTACTTGTCGACAGTCGATTTATCCAGTAGCTTCTGGCAAGTCCCATTAAAACAAGAGTGTAGGGATTTCACTGCGTTTATGCATGAAGGAAGGTGCTACCGATTCACAGTGACACCATTTGGACTTAGCACCAGCTCTGCGGCGTTGACACGTGGATTGGATGTGGCTCTCGAAGAGGAGGTCAAGAAGAACACGATCATCTACGTGGACGACTGCTTGTGTTACTCCAATAATATACAAACACACTTAAATCATTTAGAAGCGTTGCTAAACAACCTCAATAAAACAAATGTAACTGTCAACCTCACCAAGTCACAATTCTTCAGACGAGAAATCTCCTTCCTTGGTTATCGCCTTACAACAAAAGGGATACAAGCAACCGATGACAAGGTAAAGGCGATTATGGATTTCCCAGCACCGAAGAATACAAAACAACTCAAAGGTTTCCTTGGTCTTACCAATTTTTATAATAGATTCTCGAGTAAATACGCAGAAACAACGCAACCTTTACATGAATTGCTGAAAGGAGGGCGAAAGTTTTCATGGACAAGGGAAGTGGACGAGTGTTTCCAGAGAGTCAAGAATTTATTTATAGACACAGTAACTCTACGGTTCCCATGGCCGAACCAAAGATACTATATTCAGTGTGACGCTAGTAATTTTGCGTATGGTGGCCAGCTTTACCAGATCGATGAAGAAGGAGAAATCGGCGTCATCGCTTTTACAAGCAAGACATTTAAGGGCGCAGAACGCAATTATTTCACGACGGAGAAAGATCTCCTAAGTATCGTTAGATGTCTGGATAAGTTTCGTATGTACATACTTGGCCAGCCACTAACGATAATCACGGACAATAAAGCATTAACATTCATGCATAAGTGCCACTTAAACAATTCCAGAATTACAAGATGGATTCTCGCCATACAGGAATACAATTTCGACATTATCCACTGCAAAGGAAAGGATAATATCGTTGCGGACATACTGAGTAGATACCCGGCTGACACGGAACAACACGAAACAAACGAGGAAACGCACGAATATTTGATTAATCACCTAGTTATTAAAATGAGTCAACAATTAGGTAAAATAATTAGAGATATCGGCAAATACCAAAATGAAGATGCCAAACTAGGAACGCTTATAGATAAGATTAAGAATAAAGATGTAGATAATAAATTGGGTAAATTTTATAAAATTGTTAATGATAAGTTGTACCGACGACGACGTGGCGAATGGAAACTATACATTCCTGACAGCGTGTCGAAGGATCTAATTGCAGAGATACACCAAATGTACGGACACCTAGGCCCAAAAAGGTGTATAAAAATGTTACAGGAACACTTCACGATTGACAGCTTGATCAAGAAAGTGAAAGTATATATCCAAACTTGTGACTCATGCCAACGATACAAGGATACGAACAACAGGATGCTGTTTGGCGGAACAAAGGCCATGATACCATCAGCTAGAGGTGACATCGTGAGCGTCGATTACTATGGACCCTTACCAACGGGTACAGGAGGTGTCAAATACTTACTTGTCATGGTGGACAACTTCACAAAGTTTGTCAAACTATTCACACTAAGAAGAGCGACAACCACCACGACACTACGACGAATCAACGACTACTGTACGAAGTTTGGACGACCGAAAGTCATTTTAACCGACAACGGCACGCAATTTACCGCAGAAAAATGGGTTAAAGGTCTCGAGGAGCTGGGAATACAACCAAGATATACGGCGATAAGGAATCCCCAAGCGAACTTAGCGGAAAGGATTAATCGCCAACTGGGAAATCTATTCAGGATCCTGGTACACGACCAGCATAGCAAGTGGTCAAGATACGTCGGAATGATTGAGACATGTATCAATGAAACATACCACGAAACAATAGAAATAACACCCCACGAGGCGCACTTAGGAAAGAAGCCGACCCGCGCATGGGAGAAGTGGCTGGACAAAGATGTCATCAACAATAAACACAATTCAAATATCAACGTGTTTGTAAAAATAAAAGACAAAAGAGAGAAATATGCTAAACGTATCAATGATGGTAAGAATATTACTAAATTTGCTACCGGTGATAAGGTGTTGTTAAGGAGCTACCACCAATCCGACGCCGCAATGAAAAGGATCGACAAGTTTTTCGAGTTATACACCGGACCATACAAGGTTAATCGCGTCCTTGGTGACGCAACATACGAGCTCACTGAGTGCGATAGCAATGGGAAAGTGAGAGGGGTTTTCAACGTACGGTTGCTAAAGAAATACTATGGGACAAGAGTACAAGTCTTGAAGGAAAACGAAAGTGGCATCAGCTGATTAGACTAGTGGACTAGAAGTCGGACCAACACATAAGGTGAATGTCCCGCGAAAACCGGTCCAACTAGCTAATCGATATGATGTATATCTTATTAGTGTATAATTTAAAGATTTTTGTACAAGGAGTTCTTAAGTCACGATGTGGCAACCTAACGACGTTAATTACATGTGTATAGCCAGTGTTAATGGAAATTTAAATAGAAAAGACACTTATGATGCGAAAAGTTCGATTGAATGTGCAGCAATAAATTGCCAAAGACGTTATAACGAGTTTTATAGACACACGAGGATGTTAGATTAATTAATCAAATCTGAGTGATATAAAACGAAGTTATTTATAATCATAATGATTTCAAATGAATTGTTAATTGTTCCTAAATAATGTATATAAATTTATAATCAATATAGTCAGTATAGATGGTAGTAATACGTATTGTGAGTGATACTCAATAATAATTAGTGAATGTATCAATATGTATTTACAGGTCGTAAATTGTATTTTAAATGTTCAAGATAGACTAAGGACATTAGCTATCGTAATGATATTTAAACGATACATGAATAATTGCACTTCATGGCGAAAACCATTATTTCATGTATTAGGTTATAAGCGGATGACACAGCCATCCACAGCTATTATTATTATTGTAAATAACCCCATATCTAATTAGATATGCAAATGTGTAAAAATGCGCTCATCCTTTCTCAGATGCATGGCAATAAATTCCCAGAGTTAGTTTACGACAAAATATAGGGAATATATACCCGTATACCCCAAGCAGAGGAAAGTAGGTCAATGACCGCGACGTTATCAGAGGGGACTCCCACAACAAACACAGAGCGCAGAAATCGGATTAGAGTGTCTTCCGCTGATCCAACATCCAATCCGATTTGGGGACCTATGTAACAACCAAAAAAATTAAAAATTTTAGTATGATCGAAAAGACGTTACATTTAACAAGACACCCCTACGCAGGCCACGAGCAATAAATAAAGAAACTGTGTGACGAGGTGTCAAGTGAACGTTTGCTTCGGACAATACAAATACGCTTCACGTAGCTTTACAATAGGGAACAAGGTTGGCCGTGACAGACTCGACTCAAACACGAGATTTACAGCCTGCAAAATGTAAGATAAAAGAAACTGTGTCAAGTACCAATTAGGGTGAAACTGTGACGGACACACTGCCAGGATAATTTGAAGTGTACCAGTAATAAGAAAAGGGTGTAAGACACACAATAGTATGTACCCTATATGAGAACGGACATCGATACCTAAAAGAATAGAGTCGAACTTGTACACAGCAGGGGAACGTCTTACTGGCGACAACGGATATTTACGACAGGGAGAAGGAGTGCCGTTTTGGAAACGACGACACGCTGCGCCAGGACAGCGTTCGGAAAAGGGGTCGAGCACAGCGAAACAATAACAAAATACGACACATTGTTTGCGTGAGAACTGCAGCGAGATCCGGAGTACGCTTAGACAAAGACTTGATGGACACCCATGAAATTGCTCCTGTTCTAGGAAAAGAGTACGGAGGCTTTCGACGCGAACTCGTGGGGAGACAGGATACCCAATCACAACCCAGCATCTACCCAGAGAACAGGTGGAGAGGACCGTCGCCAGCATGGCAACGGGAACGTCGAATGAGAAGTGAAGAACGATGGTCTGGCATAAGGGTAGGAGATCTTCTGTCCTATCATGTTCGACTTGAGGCGTGTTTTCCAGAAGGGTGCATTGTGGTAAACGATGCTTGATAAAAACTGGTTGCAGAGCACGCGGGAGAACAGTCTTTCATAAATTTTCAATCATATACTTTGAGCAGTCTTCACGTACTTTTAAACAGTCTATTTATAACTTTCAACAGTCGGTCGTCGAAGTTCGATTAACACACGGACAGCAGTGGGACTTTGAAACTTTGCTACGCGACATATAACTAAGTGACTTAGACATTTCGATATTGGCGCGTATCCGGTAATAGTGTACCTACAGTGTCTAAAAACATGCGACATACGCCAGTGCTTAACAATTATAGAGTTCTTTATTATACTCAAATTCAGAACTGAACTAACCAATCACACTTACATCAATAACCGACGCGTAGAACTATCGTTGATGTAATACCGGACGACGAAATCGTAATGTTGTACAGTGCGGCGGAGCGATACAATATCATTTGGAACAATTACACCACGGCATCAAAGACACTAAACATTAATGTACATACCAGAAGTTCAAAAATAGACAAACAGACATACACACCATAGTTAACGATGAACTCATCTTCACGACACATAATTTCATGACTCGAACAGTAACAGCCGAATCAACAGAATACACGCACACAGCGCGAGTGAATCTGTTCCGCGTGTGTTGAGTGTCAGTGACATCACAGCTACGCAGCTTCCCACACATGGACCAGCAGAGAGGAGGAGTTACGCCGATGGAAATATCGGATAATTCATCTAACAAGTAATCTTTATGCTATTCTTGTCATACGAACTCTACTGTCCTGTCTCTTTTTCAAGAAACACCCCTTGAGTATTTAAATTAAACATGATAAACATAATTAACGCCATCCATCTGCGGCAAACGATGAACGCATTAGTATAAGATTTATTGTTTGACTATTTGTGTTTCTATATATCGATTGCATTATATATGTATGTGTATGTTTTCCAGCAAATAACGTATTGGATTTACATTGTAATTTGATGTATATACATGTGTTCTTTTATGTTCTTTTTATGAGTTTATGAATGTATTTACAGGGAATCATCCATATTTTATATATTGAAATCTCTTTATTTAATGATATGATGTTAAATAAATAAGTGTTTATTTTATCCAGAATATATGCGTTCATTATTGTCAAATTACCTCAGAACAAGAAAGTAATGGCATTTGAGTGATTTATAGTAGTTTTTATTAATACAACAATTAGAGTCTCCATGCAATAATTGTGCTAACATAAAGAAATTAACGTGTTATTTAGCTTCAATCAGTTCAGTTGATATGAGTAACCTAATTGAGTGATTACACGAGCTCATTATGAAAATTAGTATATTTACATAATTAATTAATCACAGATTAATTAATTCATTATTGTTAGCATAATTGCTTATCGTTGTATTTGGTTGCCCAACCCGTGGCAATCGTTGTAGTGCGGAACACTAATACTTGACATTATTATTGCTTGTGGTCAAATTTAACTTGAATTATTGTGTGAGAGTACCTTGCTTATTACAAATTGTTATTTGCGACTAATTAAAGCGGGTAATTAGTGACTTCATCGTTGTCTGTGTTTTGTTTCCATTGTCGCATACGATCCGTGAGACCATCGTAATACTGTTATAAAACTTTGCGAAGATTACACAAATCGTTTTCTCAAAAATAGTTTACTTTTTGAAAGTGCATGAGTAGGGGACGAAGAGTTCTGAGTTTAGTCGTATGAGAGCACCAAGTGATCTCGATTCACCTTTACTCCCTCAGTGCCACTCGGGTAGAGAATGTTGCCGCTGATCCAAGTGGAGCTCATTCTCTGCTTTCCTGGGCTGCTTATGTTTCTCTGTTTGTCAGGCTAATTATGAGAAATTTCTTCATTCTTTTAGCGAGATCTCTTTTCCGGGTAGTTAAATGTTTTTGCACAGTTTCATAAGTTTTTATATGTAAGCTGTGCAGATGCAGAAACGGTAATCAAGCTTGTATTAATTCTATTCAATTTGTGAAGTGTTATCGTCATAATTCAAGCAGCATTACGTTCTCACAAGTGCTGTAAGTTATGACGCTGTCGCGAAAGAAACGTTCTTGCTGTATCTTAGAAAAAGTTATTTCTGAAAATGTAGTTTAATTAAAGTCAGCGCTTATAAGAAGCGTAGGAATAGCCTCCCTCCTATTGACGCAACGCTTAGGAAACCGAGCTTTACTGTCAACTTCAATGTATAAAAATAATTCTCTTTGACTTACCACGAGAGTGGTATTATCATTTCGGATATAAAAATAAGTCCGAGGAAAGACAGAAGAGTCTAGCTAAATGACGCGTACAATGTTTTCACTAAGGAAAATCGTTTGTCTCCGGTTCTGTGTAAAGTAATCCAAAACACATTTGCCGGGTCACAAGGGTGACTTTTGCATTACGTGTAGTTCTTCCCAGCCCGAAATCCTACAACGTTGACTGGTAGCGCGACCTTTGACATGAAACGTTGCTCCGTCTGTGAACAACAACTGGAGTACAAAAACGAATAGATATCAACTTTGTCGTGTTTATTTTCTGAACTGCTACCCTTCATGCTTTGGACGAAGTCTTTCAGTGTCTCCATCATTATCAAGTCGTGGTTTAGGACGAGAAAGTTTGAATTACAGAGACTGATAATTCAGGTAACAAGATGAAGTATAGATATCACTGTATTTTAGCGCTAAACCTATTTATTATTCAACAGATGTAGAGTAGAGAATCTTTGAATTTGGGTGTTCCTGTTTATTGTCTCAAGGTAAGCAAAAGATTTTAATATTTTTTAATATGTCGGCACTTTTTGTTTTAGCCTCTTTAATGTTTATTAAATTCCATGACGCCCGGTCTATAATCGAGGACAAACGATGACGTATGGTAACTCAACTTCAACCATCTGCCGCTTTGTTTTCGTGACATAACTGTTTCATTAATATCCTGTAGTCATTAGGCTTACATCTCAATACTTTCTAAACAAAAAGTACTGAATACTGTTGCCCTTTACAGTAACCCACGCAGTTGACCTTTTAGAGCCGTTTGATTTTACTATTCTGGTAGATAATTTGTCGTTATAACCTCTTCTAACAGAAATGTTCAGGCCCAAATACCCATAAGTTTTAGTAATTTTATTTTTCGCGTCCACATATTATTTTATTTATTCATTTCATCCTGTCTTTGCCCCTGATTAATAAATATTCTGTTTTAACTAGATTGTTAGTTAAATACCAGGTCATAAGCATTAATTAAGGATAATTCAAGACAAGTATTAATATACCTTTTCCTACTAACCTCTTTAATGTTTCTGCGAGAACAAAACAAATTAGTAATACGTTGGTGTTGTTTTTTAATGTTCTGCGTTTGTCGCCAAAGCTGTCGCTTCCAATACATCGTGGGTAATTTCTTTTTACCTTAAATTCCTGTGCAGACATCTAGATGCAAGTCATCTGTTCCTTCATCAGAGTGCTTAAGCATGATCAATCCTGGTGAGGAAAGAATAATAATTCTGTGGAGGAGTTTTGGTAATCATTTATGATCTCCAGAAGGTCTGATTTTTGCAACAGCTGTTTTGAGCGGAAGATGATTGTTTTCTATATTACACTTTCATATCATTTCGTCGAAATACAAAATTAAAGTTTTACAAAGTTATGGCAGTAACTGTACTGTCCTATTGGACAACATAACTGTGTGAATTATGGACAACAACCAAGAAACAAGGCAGCAAAATACAGGCCTCGAATATGGCGTTTTTAAAAGTAGTTAAAAGGTGTTATAAGCTTGACCATATAAGGAATAAAGCCATAAGAGAAGAGTTATAAGGTTTTAGCTTGAATGACGTTAGAAAGAACACTTAGAATGACAGATTCTAGACTGGCCAAACAAGTCTGGAACTACAAACCTACAGGACACAGGTGTGTAGGTATGCTCAGGAAGATATGGCTGGAGGATTTTGAAGGCGGAACAGTCAGCACCTTGCCTACGGCGTGTTGTGAATATGAAGATGATGATGACTCTCATATCGCTGTACAGATACATAGATCGTCTTCATAAAAGTAGAATGCATTAATTATTGACTGCAGTGAAATCTTCACAAACTCGATCGTATTACAAATTTTCTCTCAGTTACAGGCAAATTTATTTTTCAAAAGACAAAAAAAAAACCTATAAAAATTATGAAATTGACTAATTACAGTATTAGCCGACACAAACAAATAGTTAATTTTAACAATTCTAACACTTAACAATTTGACAATTTTAATAAAACCTCGTGTTTTAATACTAACATTAAAAGTGTAGGAATCACAAGTACTTGTCCGGCAGTGTCCGTGTTATTACCTGATCAGGCAGTGTCATCGGTTACACAATATACTCTGTCAGTCCGACAATGCCAAGAATTTTCAAACTCTGCTAGACTCTACCAGACGTTTGGCAATAATTAAGTCTATGTGCTGATTACGCGATACATGATAAGCGTCATTAAGGCACCATCGCATAGACGTGACAGATATTCAATCACGATATACAATCACATGTTTATATTAATCTATTTTACATAGAAAAGAATTTAACATAATGAATGACTAAATGGATTTATGTTACTAAGATATATTATTTGTTCAATCATAAGTATGCCAAAATTCGACAACAGTAAGCTCAAATGCTCGAATGGGTTTCCGTCCAATTTAGTTTTATAATTTCCAATAGCATTCGGTCTTTGCCGTAGCTTTTAATACACTTTCATTCATTCGGTAAACTTTAGCAATAAACACTAGAGCGGTACAAACTTTCGTACACTGACTGAGAGGAGAAAGTCACTGAGACAAACTTTGCTCAGTGTTATTGGAATTTACAAATAGTTTATCGCCAGCATTGCGCAGCGTAGTGAAGGTTAAACCCATCCCGATTCACTAGAAGCGGTGTATGGGTGCGTGAGTGGTGTGTTTGTATGTATAAGCGCGCGCGCCCTCACGTTAACCAATATATTATTCAGTGTCGAAAGAAATACTTTTCTTTCGTGAGCGCAAAATTTTTGTTTATTCTTATATGTCCTTGTCTAATAAGCTGCCTACTATCAAACATGACGTGATCTAGCGTTTAGACAACTGTATCATGACAAATTGATTCCTTATTACATTGCACTGTAAGGAGGTCTACAGATTTGCCTCATCCAACGCGCCTCTGTTTATGTCACTCTTCCCAAAGTTACTAAACTTTTGTTGTACACGCATATCAGCTTGCTGATAATTTACCATACGTAGACTTGCTTCCGGCGTACACAATCGTAGACATGTAGGCCAGTAAAAGTAACCGGTGTTATTTCTGTGGTTACTTCCAATTTTGCCTATCTTGCGTGTTAAGAGTGATCGACGCCAGCCAATGCCATCTTAAAAAAAACTGGGTAATAATATTGGAGAAGCTAAAATCCCATTAGGGACTAGATCTGGCTTCTGCATGTCTATCATGAAAATATGCAAAAACTTTCATATTTGCGAGTGAGCACAATTGGTTTTATACTTATACTGAATTGTATAGTTCATAAAACATGGAATATATATTCACATATTATGTTGTTATATTTAGACAAACTACCGTTTTGACAAAAGTTTAATCTTTAATTAATAAAGTCATGTCAGTTGTTATAATCACAAACAGAAATACTAACACTGTTGCACACCAGTATACACAAAATTTTCCCAACTTTCTCATCACTTGTTGCAAAACTGTTAGTCGCTTCCCTCTCGACGAGGACTTTCGATGTTTCCACCATCTTCAGGTCTTAAACAACTAGCAGTTTTGCAATTAGAGGTGAATAAGTTGGTGACAAAGATGACTGCTAATAAAACTAACTTGATTGTAAATAACATTCCGTTTAGCTCTTTTAAGCTTTACAGATCATCATAGCTTTATACTCACGGAGTATATATAGCAATCAAAAAATGTGAGACAGTATTTGATAAGATAGGGAACTGGAATATAGTAGAAAACTCAATCTTACAGAAAAGCTGACTTTACAAATTAGAAAGGAAGGAATGTAACAAAGTGTACCTAGGCGAGACACGACCGAAATTCGAATGCTGGTTGTCTCACCATAAAAGAGGAGAAGGTAATATAACAACAAATTCTTTATATTCAAAACATTTCCTAGAAGCGAATAACAAATTTATTAATCCACTTAAAAAGTATGAAAGTTTTAAAACAGTTAATAATACAGTTGAAAGAAGACAGAAAGGAGTTAGAAATAGGGAAAAAATGAGAAGGAAAAAATGAGAAAGGATTAGATAATTTAATGAAAATTAAAACAAATTTTGAAAATAAAGGATTATTTTGTAATATAATTAAATGTAAAAATAGTGGGCGGATAGACGACATCAGGGATAGAAGGTAAATAGCACACATGGAATCTTTTTGAAATGATGGTAACTAACTGAAAAGGGTGAGTGACCGCATCCGTAGACGATGACAGGACTGGACTGAATGAAAATTGTGTTTGCCTACGTTGTTCTTTACGTTAAAATTATTGAAAGAAAGTGAGAAGTTTTCGAAAATAGAAAGTAAGGGTTTTTACGAAAATGAGTACGTGCAGTAGGGCAAGTGGAGGTATAAAGGAGTTGTCTCGTTTCATTATAGTCTATTTACGATCTGATGATGAGCTGGGAAAATTGAAAGCCCTAATCGGAAAATTTTTTATATAGTGGTGTGTAACACCGTTATTTCTATTTGTAAAGTTTAATACTAGGCACTGAACACAAGTGACTTATTACCAACAACTGACGTGATAAGCTACAACGTGGAGTTGTTCGTTCAGTAAAACTAACACAACGTAAAGATCACGTTTGTTTTTCAATCATCTTTAAAAATCTTTGTTAGTTCTTAGTACTACATTCCGTAGAATTGCAGACAATTTAAACGACAATCTATTCCTTGTCACATAATAGTGATAATGATGATGTCGATGATGGTGGTGGTCGTTCGACTAGTCTAAACATTTTTACCAATTACGTAGTACAGTGAAAAGTGTACTATATAGGTATAAAAATTTATCTAAATATATGCAATTAATATTTATATGTATCTTCTTCTTCTTCTTCTTCTTCTTCTTCTTCTTCTTCTTCTTCTTCTTCTTCTTCTTCTTCTTCTTCTTCTTCTTCTTCTTCTTCTTCTTCTTCTTCTTAACGGTTTTAGGCGTTAGCGGCCTGTTCCTACTTTACTACCAACTTTACTTCTGCCTCTAGAGTTGTAATCTTTAGCCATATTCGTTATTATACTTTCTTCCATGCTATCGATTTGTTGAATCCATTTTTTCTGTTTTCTTTAATCCTTTCATTATCTGCAAAACTATCTACATCACTACTTATCTCTTCATTTTATATATGATCTCGTCTATTACAGCTTTTAACTGATAGCTGAAATTTCATTTCTGCTGTTTGTATTTTCTGTCCATCTTTTTTCTTTATGATGCAAGTTTCAGAACCATACAATAGTATAGCTATTGTCATTTTTTTATTTACATTTATCTTTAATATTTTAACGGTTGCACTTGAAGACTTTTTTCTGAATACCCATCAGTTGGGAGATCAAATGTCATGTCTGTACTGATTTAGCCAAGTATCTTCATGATCAACATTTTCTTTGCCTAGCCTTCGCTTCTACACTTTACTATTTCTTCGCAGTTCTCTCTATATTGTTCGACTTTCCTCATTTTCTGAGCATATTTTCTTGTAATTCACGTGTTATAACATTCTTCCGTCTTGTACAGTTATCAACACTCGTAAACCGCGTTTCTGCTAGCCGAAATCTATTGTTCAGAATAATACTGTGAAGATTGTCTAGGATTCGCTTCTTTATAGAAAAACTCTTCGAGCCGTTTAGTCTTCCGAAACTTTAGTTTTGCATCGTATATAAAGATGTGACTATTGTATCACGGTTATCTTGAGATTTCTGAATTTTTGTTCTTAACCTTGTATTGTTCTCCAGCTTAATTGACGCAGTACCAAGAATATTAAATGTAAACATAATGAATAATTTTTGTCCTTAACAATGTTATTGATTAGACGAAATCGTTCAAATAAATAACAATAAAATTGATTGAATTTGTTGTAATTTTAATATAATTTTTGACACTCATGATTTAGCTTGTACAGAAATGTTAAAGCCTTTTTTAATATGAAGTCTGTATCTTTATTACCTAACTTTTAGGTCCCAGTTGTAAGTACGAGTAATGTGTGAAAAAACGACTGTGACTGTATGTAATTTTGTGTGTGTGTGTTTGCTTACACAAACGTAGCTGGATTTACGTAAATACTTTGCAATAGGGGAGGCAGTGTTTGTTTTGCGATGTTTACTGCAAACTTTGTTCCAACTTCCCAAGTAACGCGACAACAGCGGGTTCTAATTAAAGCGTCTCCTGCCAACTACAGCACGATTAATAGCCTAACTGCACACAGTTTATCCGTTACCCGGTGTACGCGAACTGTACGCAAAACGTTTTATTTATTGCGTGTGTTTATTTTACTTTAGCAGAATTGAGGACAATTGAGTTTACCAAGACCTAACTCACATTGTTAACACGGTTATCGAAAGCTATCTAACATTTGTTTACAACAGTAGAAGAAGTAAAGAAGTGATTGAGTTTTTTCTATGAACCGTCGCGATTACTTGAGGAATCTTGGTGGTAACAAGCAATTATGAAGCCAAGTGTTTGTGTGTTCTTGTATCTGTATGGATGTGCTGACAAAACCAAGAAAGAGAGAGAGAAAAACACTTACAATGACGTTGGTTTGTTACTTGATAGTGTTTAAGCAAGTTGGAGGGAAGCGTCAATGCGGCGGGGACACAGAGAGGAGGTCATATAATAATGTGAGAAGAGATGAAAAATGAGGACTTAGGAGATTAAGATCGTTACAAGGTGGAGTATGTTATGGTGCGATTACTTAAGTGTTTCTTTATATGCGTGTATTGCTAGGAGGAGGCTAGTCGGCAATAGCAAGAAGACGGTTTATGAGGAACGAGGGTCTGTTGGAGAGGGGAGTGTTCCGGGTAGTTCTGTGGATAGAGGCTGCGATGGATTGAATGGAGGCACGTTGCTTAGTGGTTTAGTTAGTGGTTAATATTTACAGTTTAATTTATAAAGGAAAGCGTGGGAAAGAATTTATTGAGGGCATACAGAGCGGTGTTGGTGGTTTTGATTCTGAGAGGTCGGCGGTAAATCAGTTGAAGGCCTCGTCGTTCAGTAATTCTGCATGGTTTAAGATGGGCAGGATCAGCAGTTAACAGGATGGGATGTGCGTAGGTCACGATGGGGCGAGGACAACTGCTGCCGTTAAAACGCTATAACTATGTACTGATTGTAAGTCTCGGGTAGTAGCGACTGCCCCTGTCGACAGGACTTCCTGTGTTCAGCGATGCGCGTCCTCGTTCTGCTCTTCATTCGAAGCAAATGGGTGTCTCGTTTCCTTAGCCGACTTCAGATGTTGGATGTTCTGTGTTGGCCTTGAAATTTAAAAGCTGCAATGTTATGGTATACTTGTTTTTTTTTTTGTATTTTATTAATTTTTTTTAAACAAGGAAGTCTTAAGTGTTTTTAATATAAAAAATATACGCTTACGCAATATCCGCGGTGGAAACAAGGAGAAGAGTTCAAATTGCTGCACAAGACATATAGTCACAGTTTGCGACGCGTCAGCTTTATTGAAACCGAATTCGTTTTTGTGCATCTTTTTCTGTCACTCTGTATTAATCTCCACATTGCGTAAACGTAGCGTATTTCATAAATTTTAGACGTTTAAAACGTTTTGTTCGGTGCTTTGTATTGTTACTGGATCTTAAAGCTATAGAATAGTTTATTCAACACCAGAGAAACCGATAGTGACAGTGTGTATGAACGCTTGTTTAACACAAACACACTGTTATCATAACAATACCAGTACTCCTAGAAATAACAATACGCACTACTTAAATAAGCAATGCCGTTAGTCACCGAAAGTTTAATAATACGCAACGTAAATAACAATTAGACAGCTCACACTGTAACCAATACTGTCTTAGAATATTCTGTTCAATTCTGTACGAGATTCGACGTACTCCTAGCTTGTAGCTAACCCGTTGGAATCGCTGTTATATGTCGCCGGCAGCTATCCAGCGTAGTGTTTACTGATAAACAGCTCAGGACATTGTAGAATTGTATGTATCATTGAGGAGGCTCCAGTGGGCTGGGCATGTCATAAGAATGCCTCAAACGAACACCTGAAAGAGTCGTTATGGGAAGTATGGATGGAAAAAACCGAAATGCAGTCCAAGAAAAAGATGGGAAGATGCTGTCGCTGCGGATGCAAGAGAGATGTTGGGAGTGCGAGGATGGAACTCCTTTGCTACTGATAGCGAGAGGTCAGGATAGAGGAGGCCAAGGCTCGACTTCGTGCTGTAGTGCCATAGGAGGAGGAGTTCAGGACACTGCTGGGGTCAAGGTTGTCAAGAAACGCCCACAATATTGTACGTCATTTGAGCAACGCTAAAAATTTTAAAGATCAGTTAGTTTTTGCAGGAATTTTGAGAAAACCATTATGACATAAAAAGATTGTGAGATAATTGACTGATAAGGTAAGGCATAGGATATTAAATTTTAAATTTTCTCTAGAAGTACTAGCTTATGTTTTGTTAATTTTATTTACAACAAGTAAGAAGTAATGCACTGATTACTACGTCAAATAATGATTTAAAAGATATAGTAACTACTTTATTATTTATTCTAAAGTAAAAATATATAAGTAAATAAAAATTGATAATACTGACAGCCGAAGAATTAATAAACAGTGTGTCCCCGAAAGATGTTTAAGCGTTTGAGTGTATATTGGGCTTTGTTTTTGAAACGATATTCTTAAAATTTTCTATAGAATCTAATAAATGTTTAAGACTTCTGTAAATAGAAACAACATTTATGCACAAAAAAAGTGAAAAAATCTTCTTCGCTGTTTTTGTAATTGTTTACAGCAAAACAATTGATATTCCTAATAAAAATGCAGACACATTAAAAAAAGTCATTAACACTGAAAAAGGTTAAGGGATAAAAGGATATAAGGAAGAAATAGATAAACCAACAGAATCTTTACTCAAAGTGGAATCCGTCCACAACTACACATTGATCTATTGCTTGACAAATGACCTTCGTCTAAGCTCTGTGATGAAATATCCTGCAAACTGAAAAATTTCTTTTCATTCTGTGTGTCTCCAAGTTGCATTAATTTAATGAGATGAGACGAGATGCCTGATTATATTGTCCTTCTTGCAACTTCAGTCGTTAGGTACGGCGCGTTTCGGGCTCACAGACCCATCTTCAGGTAAAAATCACTGGAAGTGAGCTCGTCAGTACAACACAATTAACAGGTCATGAATTCAATGAACAAAACATAAGCACATGAATTCAGTGTTTATGTGCGTGTTGATTGTTTTGTTCAGACGAGCTCAACCCGAGTAATTTTTACCTGAAGGTATTACTGTGAGTTCGAAACGCGTCGTAGCTAACGACTAAAGTTGCAAGAAGGACAATATAATCAGGCATCTACCTATTATCTCATTTAAAAATTTCTTGTCCGACGTCAGTCTTCAAATCTTCGTCAGTGTTACCGCAATGGGTGTGTTTGTCTTCTTTAAAATAACCAATTAGAAAAACTTACCACGATGTAAGCTAGAGAGATCGTGGTGGTGAATCAAAAGATTCACTACCACGTTCAATGCAATAACGTGAACGTGACTAATCAGTTTAAAAAGTTTTACAGAATTTAAATTTAGCTTCCTACAGTATTTAGTAAATTGTTTTGCTAATGCACTAAAAAGCTACAAGGACAGTAATCACAAATAACTTTTAAAAATAATTAAGTTTCCTAAAAATTAAGTTTTGTGTAAGTAGTTTAGTTTCATCTTTTAATGTAAATTAAGTTTCATCTTGCTTAGTTTTTTAAATAAGCTGATATTTTTTAAATAACTATTGCAAACTTTTTTAACAACCTTGTCAAATTTTAGCAAATACGTTTGTAAAAAAAGCACTTACTTGGAGTCAAAGACAAACAATTACATATAGCAAATGAAATTCAAAATAGCCTATTTGTGCCAGTGTAGTGGTAAATAAGTAATACAATATAAGTGATTATGTACACAAACTGATGTTCGATCAGTTACAAATTTATCCTTATAATTTTATAATCCTTATTTTATAAATTTAGCCGTCTACTACCTTTCGCTTATATCTGTTTTAATTTTTATATTCCGCACATTTTATAAAACTGAAATTTCAATTTGTTTACTTCAAAACGTTATACATAAGTATTATATACATATTGTGAAAATAGCTTGAACGTCTATGAAGGAAGATATTTGCTGTTACATTCAATTTTGTAACAAAAGTAAGTTTTACGAATGCAAGCAAATGTTAGAAACTTTTATAAAATCTTCTGACGTCACGATGGCACTTTTTTGTCATTGTGTCCGTATATAGCATCCAGAATAAATCTCTAAAGATGCATTACTCACAAAGCAGTTTTTGTACGCAGGATCCGCGGTTGCCTTCCTGTGACAGTCTAACTTATTGTGAATCGTGTATAAATTGTCTGTTGAATAAACTGGCTTTACAAGGAAAACAGTTATGTTATCTGTAATTTATCAATGTCTACTTAATTTGTCTCTGGTTGATATAACTTCTAGCGTATAACGAAATTCACATATAGTTTTCAGAATTAGGTTTTTTGGGCTATGTCTTTCTTACAAGCTGAAGACATCCAGCGTTTCCAATCGTAGTACGTTTAAACTCTTTAATAGCTACGACAAAGTACTTTTACCTCTCCCTTGTTTACCACTGTAAGAAAAGGGTTGTACTTAGTATAAACACAATAAATATATAAACACAATAAAATATATTCTAAGCTAATATGTTTTGCAAATTTGAAAGAGAAAGTTATACGAATGGCTTTACAATTTATTGTCAAATAATCCCTTAATGTTATTTTTAAGTATTTCAGGCTTTCAAAGCAACTTTAAGTTCTTTGAAATAATGAGGTAATTATGTGTAGTGCTTGCGAGGATACGTAATTATCTGACGGTATATTCATAGAAACACGTTAATTTAATTACGTTCTAGATATGAGAATTTTTGAGATGAGACTTATATCAGAATACTCATAATTAAATGACATATATGATGACATATTTACTTTGCGTTACAATCAGTAACTACTTTAATTATAATGATTAAAATCAGTAACTGAATGTACGCATATTTTAAATAAAAAAGTTTTATGGACCATACATTTGGTTGTAAAATTTTTCAGGTTTTTTGAACAAGAATTGTTTTATTCAGCAGCCTTCTTGGCCAAGAACATTTATTATCTATAGAAATATCATAAGTAGGGGTTACCGAACAAATAATCAGATTACGAGACAGTCAGGTGATGAAATTACTGCAAATTTAAACGTATAAATCAATCTCTTTTCGGAATCAGTAAATCAGGGAAGCAATCTTGTATTATTTATGTACAGTTATTTTTTAATCATTTGAAAGGAAGACTCTATTATGTCAGTAAAGACTTAGTAGTAAATAAGACAAACACCTTTTTATATTAATTTATTTAATTGTACAGAAAGTAAAATTCAGATTGTGTTACAAAGGTCAACAAAGACAAAGTAAATTATTATTTATAAACTGTATTAAAATTCTAGTAAATTTATTAAAACTGCTCAGTAAATTTTCAGAAAATAATAGCATCATTATAAGGCTACTTTATTCCAATAATATATATATCGACTACTTATTCCCTATACATCGCAATATACTAGTTAGTATTGACGTTTATGTACTTAACGGATACGTGTTATTATTTATGTCTTACTCTAGCAAGTTATTCTTTTGTTTTAAAAACTACAAGTTACAGTAAAATTATATTTACCTATATGTCGTAGGTTACATAACACTATAGATAATTTGAATATGCGACAACAAAATGTTTACTACAGTTAGTTATAATTTACTTTTAGGTGTGCAATCTGTGTCTGACAAGTTTCCAAGCTCAGGTTTGTCGTTTTCATTAATCTGTATTTTGCAGTTGTGGTATACATTACAGAACAGTTATCGCTTAGTGCTGTTGTACTGGACCAGGAACAGAGTGACCGGTAGCACGTAACTGACTGCCTGCAATTGTAACCAATGAAATTAGTGCATACAGTATGTATTTAAAGTAAGAGTTGCATACTTGCTTAATTGAACTTGAGGTGTTTCCAACTAGCCTTATAATTCTGAATGTATCATGAAAAAATATATTAAGGTAAAATAAAAGTGCTTAAATTGAAATACAAAATAATTGCGGATTATAAAATTTATAGAAATTATTATCATTAAATTTGTAAGTGGCTATAATGTACAGTACATGAACCATTAATAGACCAGAAATGGAGCTGCTAACAGATCGGAAAAAAAAATTGCTTCTGAGTAATGAAGTGCAAACAATTGAAAATGAGATGCAGCGGCAAGGGAATAATAGGGAATTGTCTATGCGTCGTGAGGTGATCTTAACATTACGTACCTCTTTAGCAAATAAAGATCATAGTGGTGAGTTCATATGCTGAAGATGGAATACAGAAAGTTAGTGAAATCGTGTTCAAGGGTTCTCCTGGTGGAGTGCGAAATAGAAGACGACTTAGGAGTTGCTGGAGAGACAGTATATTGAGTGATCTTAGGGATCTTTAGTTGAACATTTGTTTCCTTAAATAATGTTTGTAATTTATGTGAGAATAAATTATTTTAATTTATGTTTTTGCATTATTTTGACAGTTTTCTTTACTGTTTAAATTAAGTTAATTATTATAAAAACGTACAGAAATCTTCCTCTTCCTCTTCCTCTTCCTCTTCACCTTCTTCTTCTTCTTCTTCTTCTTCTTCTTCTTCTTCTTCTTCTTCTTCTTCTTCTTCTTCTTCTTCTTCTTCTTCTTCTTCTTCTTCTTCTTCATTGACACAACTACGGATGTCTATCCGTACCGGTCCTTTGCATCAGTAGTTGCGTCAGTGAAGAAGAAGAAAAAGAAAAAATGTATTTCCACATATTTTTATAAAAATTTACTTAATTAAACCAGTAAAGAAGACTATCGAAAGAGTGCTAAATATAAATTAATAGAATATATATTATTATATAAATTACAAATATTATTTATTATTAATTATTATAAACACACACACAGACACTATTATTATTATAACAGGACAACGGGTCGTAGAAGATGAGGAACAACTATAGGAGTCCGATAAGGGTGCAGTAGGTTCCGTCCTTAAGTAATACGCTAAGCGCTTCCAGGATGGATACGAATGCCTGAATTAGAGGTGGGTTTTTTGTGGGTTGAGAGACCCACACACCAGAGGAAACACGGCTTCCTCTGACGTTGCATAAAGCTTTTTCTCCATCTAAAAAAATTATTATTATTATTATTATTATTACTATATTCTCTCAAGTATGTAATAATGCTACAAACAGACCCTCTACAACGTAATGAAAAATTCAAGGTGATGTGACGAAATATTAAAGACCTACACGAGGATGTCCCCTCCTAAATCGTAAAGCATCTGACATTAGACGAGAGTGACGATTGAATCTTTGTAATAGAAGATTAGTGACAGTAAGAAAAGATTCTGGAAACATATTACCGTTGCAGCCTTGAGATGTGAGCCTAATGTAAGGCTCGGTCAAGACGATTTTGCACTTTTTCACCTTCGAATTGGCTTGCGCGTATCCTACTCAAGAAATAATTTTAATATCGCATAAAAATAGAAAAGTTTCTACAAACGTAAAAGAAATTATTTATACACAGTTACAAATACTTACTGAGGTCATCATCCTGAGGTCGATTTCAAAGAAACCGCAAGCAGAAAACTGTATTTTGCGAAATATCAGCTGTTTGGAGAACGTTATCAACTGCAATATCAAAAGCCATGAGAAATGTCTAGATTATTTTATAATTTGTAAAGCCTGTTAGAAAGCTATCATATGTCTAAAAATAAATATGTATAAATACGTACCTCGTTCAAAGCAGTTTGTGAAAGCTTTGTGTACATCAAATCGTGTATTAAGTGAGCCGACCTCTGAGCCTTTAATATTAAACAAATAACAATTAATATTTTGTAACTCAAATGTACCTAATCTATTTTTACATATTCCTTTCCATACGATTCTCTAGACGTTATAAATATTTACCTCAACTTTTGTTTCGTAGCACGTTTTAGCAATGAGGAAAATGCCCAAGCAGTTAATGAATGCCAAGAACATGATAAAAAACTTCAGATATACATTTTCAACGTCACTATTATTAGTATTATTATTGTTATTACCAAAGGCTATAACTGACAGACAAATCACTTGGAGACACGTCTTAACCACTGCCATTAGAATCTGTACAGAAAAACAACGGTTTACCAAGCGGCTTGATGTACACAACAAGAAGTGTATTTGATTTAGAGTTTTGATCGTGTAATCTGATACTTCTTGTATATTACAACTAGAATCATGGAACGCGCCTTTAAATTGAGCATCTTGCATTTTCTTCTGCATGAAGAAACTCATTTGATACAGTTTATGGAGAGGGCGAACATTATTATTCAAACGATACAAACAGAAGTTAATTAATAGAAACCTATCCTTTATCATTGTCAGTAACATTAAAACTTGAATTTTAAGTACCGAAATTGTAGTTAACGTTATCATAAACTGGACGATAGGCAAAAATGTTAAATCGCTGTAAATAATTATTACTAAATATGTTGAAGAGTGAATTAACAAGAAAAGACTTATAAAAATGAACTGAAAGTATTTTATGTGAGCACAGTTTTTAGTTAAGCGTAGTGAGCTCAGAAGCTGTTCTGAGTGATTGAGTTTTTTAAAAAGCCGTACGTATGCCTTGCTGTTGGCAATCGGGACAAGCACACAGCACGCGTGTGTGACGTATACTGAACACGCGAAAGCTGCAAACGTAACCGAGACAATATCCTTGTACCAGTTAAAGCTTTCCATTACCCAACCTGCGTATTTGTTAAACGGTATTACTGTGAGAGCACAGCAGTAAGCGATGTAGCCAACAGGTACTGTAGAATCTGTCACGGACACAAGAGGAAACAAACCGACCAACTTTGCTAGCCTGTGTATCGGCTGAAGATAATCTTCAACACCACTGGCCATATTCTTTGTCCCCATGATTAAAACAAACTGATTCTTTGCGCACTGTTTCTATTCTGTTAGCGTAATTTTACGCTTTACATTGTTTGTTTATTATCATTCAACCGATGAATTCTAACGTCATGTAGCTCTTACCGCAGTAAATTGCGTGGAAAGTAAACTTTCTTTATTTACATTGTTTGACTTCTGAATGTTTGTTTTGGTGTCATTTTTGAAAGACAGGTTGAAAATTATAGTTTGCGTCATATTATCATATCCGTCTGACGCAAGTTAAAGAAAATTTTTGCAAGTAAAAATCACAATTATCAAGAAGATATTAGCTTATAAGTAAAATAATGTTTCATTAATTATAATATGCATTTTATGATATCCGTGTAAAACAAATTCTAAAAACACCAGTAAATTAAATCAAATTTATGTTGGTCAACAGGGAAATTTCAATTTAGTACAGGACTAAGAAATTTAAATTTCAACAATCATTTAGTTATTTAATTTTTAGTAAACCGTCATTATATGTATTTGTCTCAGCAATGTTATTATTATATATATTATAACACTATCTTAATGGAATAATAACTCATGGATATGATTTAATAACATAATGATTTAATCTGTGTAACATAAGTTCAAATTATTGGAAAATTCCATTCGATACATAAGGTTGTCACAGGGTCGATATTTATCTCAGGATTTATAATTAAATAATTTTAATATATTTCGTGGGAATTCTTGTGGCTGCTACGAAAAGTTCCTTTGCATGTTGATTAATAATAGAGAGTACCTTTACAAACAATATATTACTTATAATCTAAAAATTTACACAAATTATATATTAAGTTACATACAAGTTTTGACGATATTCAATTTGTCCGTCTCAGAAAATAATGTAGTTTATTAATGTGTACGATAAATGTTTCCTTGTAATCACTGTTAGCTTATATATTGAATTTGGTTGCAATATAAAATGTTGACTAGTGATTAGTGTTAGTGTAAATTGTTATATTGTCTAGTGGTTGTTCCTTGTTGAAAAAAAAATATTGTCAAATTATACTTTACACATCTAGACGATATTGCTGAAGGGTTCCTGGTCTATTCTGAATATTTTTCTTGATTGTGTGTATTATTTGTTCATGAAAATGGTAGTGGAAGGATTATTATCTTCGATGATGGTCCTTCAGATCTTCTTTCACAAACGGGTTATCTATTTTTATATACTTTTAATTACCTCTAGACACGCACTATTCAACTGCTTTCCATCACAATTAACAATTAAGTGTTATTTATTCTTTCTTTTAGTTACCTAACTCATACAAATTTCTTAAATTTTGATTGGTCATTTATGTACAGTTTAAATGTTATAGGATCAACACCCATTACCTACATTATATTTTATAAATTACCTTTAATAGATAATTTTATTATTATACTCTAATTATATATGCAATGTTTATACAATTATTAATTAGATAATTATAAACAATTTGATACTAAACATGCCTCAGTTTATAACTGTAAAACCTTATTAATTTGAATTTCTATGATATGTGGTGGAACAATTTGGTATGGTTGATTGTAATTTCTACTTTGACTACCTGAGATAAATATATTTACATAAATTAACTGGTGACATAAAATCTTATAACATATAACAAAACTTTTAATAATAATAATTGTTTTTGACAGTTTTAGTTTATTTATACTGCTAAACTATTGTCTGTATGATAAACTAAAATTCTGTCTAATAATAACAAAACACTTCCATTAAAAATAATTACACTGTTTAACGGTAGTCTGTGTCGCTATTTCTTATGATCACACTCATCACTTTAAAGGTTTGTGTCCCTTTTCCTTTCCTTGATTATAGGCCTATATGATTATAATTAATACAATTTTATTATATGGATTAGGTACTCTTTATTGGGTTTGGATTATTATTCAGGGTAAGTTGATTAGGCCTACTAGGTTTATTTATTTCACTTTTTTCTGTTTACTGCCCTATTCTACTGGGTTATTTCTGGGTTTCTGGATAATATTATATAAGTCAAACCAAATAGTTTTCCTTTAATTTGCTTTCAATTATTATTTCTTGGTTCCTCTCTGGATCGGATTCCACTATTATTTACTATTCTTTTGTAACATTTTGTTTCGTTACAAATTGCCTCCCTTCAGAAGTAATTATTTCTGAACACTTCATTAGGTGTGAGGGCATAATTACTTATGTTATTTTTCCTTTTCTTCCTCATGATATTTTTTCATGGATTGTTGATTATAATTTTCTGAATTGCTACTATTGGGCTAGTATATGGTGATTGGCTATGCTCAATTATATCATTTAACAACATTTTATTAATTTCAGCTCTAACCGCCTCCTTCAATGAATATGGTATAGGATAGGATTTTCTGTGGAATTTTGCTGGTTCTTTAAATTGTATTCTACACTGATAGTTTTTTACTTTTCCTGGTTTTTCTGAAAATACATGTTTATACTTCTTATATATTATAATGAGATCTTCTACTTGTTTTACTGTCAAATTATTTGTGCCTTGGTGTCTAAACTCTCTTATCTCCTGTAATTTACTGTTCCACAGGTCTTCATTTGTCATATTATAGATTATTTTTTTGCATTGGGTGTCATTATTTAAAAAATTTAATTCCCTAACTTGGTGATGGGTACGGTTCAGAGGGGCACCATCGCTTCCTATTAACTCTGCCGTCCACATAACACCTTCTGAGTTCAAGGACACCTTCTCCTTGCTCAAATCAATAATGGCTGAATATTTCCTCAGCATATCGCATCCGATTAATAATTCGAATGGTAGGCCGATTGCGACCAAACATATAATATTAATTGTAACACCTTTGCTTTCTATTTCCAATGACACTTGTTTTCTCACTGTTTTATTTTGACGCCCAGTGGCACCTATTAAAATAACATTATTGACAGGTAAGGTAGGTATTATATTTTTACTTTGTTTCTGTATTCTCTCCAGTTCAGCGTCGTTAATAAGTGATACATTTGCACCAGTATCTATCATTATTCGTGTAGGAATTCCTTCAATTTGAGCGGTTATGTATAAAATTTCATTATGCTGGTTGATTCTACTTGTCACCGTTTCCTCCAACAGTTCTTCTCGAAGATTTTTCAAATAATAATTGTAAATAATAGTAAGATTTTGACTGTCCGTCCTTAAACTTTGGTTGTTGTTATACTTCAAAATTCTTTTACTTTCCATAATTAGTTTTTCATAATTAGTTGGTAGTAATTTGTTATTACTATATTTTTGAATTTGGTGGTTCTTGTACCCAGTAGTTAGTAGCAGTAAGGGGTCGCGAGGGTTTATTACTGCCTCACTCCGTTTAAATTAAGGCTATCATGATTATTTTCCGGGCATGACTGTTGATTTGCCTGGACTGGTGTGCTGGTTCCTGGTTGTTCAACCTCTCGGTTGTCTAATTGTTCGCTTCCCCTTGATTCTCGGAAGTCCTCCTGGCTTCTACTTCTGAGTCGGTTATAATGGTGACTCATCCCTCTGGGATTTCCTCTTTGATCATAACTGTTATTAAAACTGTTCCTCCGAGGTTGATGGTATCTCCAGTAATCCCCTTCTTCGGCACTGATGTAATTTATTCGGGGTCGGTACGGACGATTATTATTATAATTACCCTGATTATTATTGTTATTAATTCCTGAGTTACTCCTAAAATTATTATAATTTTGGTTTGTTCGGTAGTTATTATAATTATTATTATTTCTATTACCCGGATGGTAATTTTGATTGGGCCTGTTGTTATCATTATTGTTAATTGGGTTTCGATTGAAGTTTGCTGGTTGGTTATTATTTGGGGTAAAATTTTGGTTGTAATTACGATCGTTGACATAACTATTCCGGTTATTCATGTTATTATATTGATTATGATTCATACCATGGTTATTATTTTTTGAACCGCACTGATCAGTTCGTTGTCTGCTTCTTTTGTAGTAACCCTCGTGTTCATAATTTTCTAATAAGTCAGCCATTGCGTGGACCGTTTTAATCTGGCTTCCCAGGCGGGCTCTGGCAATTCCTGTGTCATAATGGTATGCCATTTTAGTTACTAGGGATTCTTCTGGTATTCTTGGCTCTAGGTGTCTCGCCAAACATACCTTTCCCCAGAAGTAAGTAGTTGGAGATGTACCTCTATTTCCATCATATCTTCCCTGACAAATGTTGTCCCTTATAATATTTTGTATAGCTTCGGACCAGTATTTTTCTTTAAACAGTTTTTTAAATTGAGCGTAGTCCACTATCTCATTCCTGGTTGCTGTCCACCAGTTGTCCGTAATCTCCCTAAAATGCTCATCCAACATCTCTCTAATCGAGCTCCAGATAGTTATTCGATGTTTATTAAAATGTTCCTCGATTCTGGCCAGGAATTCCATGGGGTTTCTACGATAATTTTTGAAATTAATCCCTTCTCTGGTTTCATTTGTGGAAACATGAGTAATATTATTTGGTCTGGTCCTAATTAACTCAATTTCTTCTTGATTTTGGCGTACTTGACCAGTTAAATTATTCACCGTAGTGTTAATATTGTCACACCTTTCTCCGGTTTGTTTATGTAAATTCACTAAATTTTCTTGTTCCTTTTGTATTCCTTCTATTTGAATACGACTATTTTCTTGGACTTGGTCTATTCTGGTATTTATCACTGCTTCATTTTGTGTAATGGTTTCGTTAGCTTTTCTCAATCTCTCATTAGTGTCAGCTATTTCTTGCTTCCTTTCCTCATCGATTTTGTCCATCTTCTGGTTAATTGTATCATTGACTTGTTCAATTCTACCATTAATTCTTCTTAAATTCTCTGCATTGATTTGTCTGAATTCTTCCTTCATTTGGTTATTATTGTCACTTATAGTTTGTTTTAAAGTTTCATTAGTACTTTCTTTAATACTGTCGATTTTCTCATTTATCCGTTTATTCTCCTCCCGGATTTGTCTTAAATTCTCATTATTATTCTCGTTTTGTTTCCTAAAATTTTCATTAGTTTCTTCTCTGTTTTGGTAAAATCTCTCCTCCATCTGTTTTATTAAATTTTCACTCATTTTCTCATTTGTTTGTCTGTTATCTTCCTTGATACTATCAATTTTTTCATTTGTTTGCCTGTGATCTTCCTTGATACTATCAATTTTTTCATTTGTTTGTCTGTGATCTTCCTTGATGCTCTTCAAATCTTCCTTCGTTTGCTTGTTCTGTTCCTCCATTTGTTTTAATAAGTTTTGACTCAAAATTTCATTTTGTTTCTTTGAGTTTTCCGTGAATTCTTCCTTGATGTTCTTCAAATCTTCCTTCATTTCTTCCTTCTGCTTCTTAGAGTCTTCTTTAATTAATTCCCATAGTTGTTGTAAATCCAGGCCTCCTCTGGCTTCCTCTCTTACTACCGTTTCCACATCCTCCACCGATGTTACTTCTTTCTCTTCCATCCTGACTTCTTTCTCTGCCTCCTTCGTCCGTCTCAGTGACGACGCCCTTTTATGCATCTTTATTATTTTTTGGAACTTATAGCAGTCGCCAGCAAAAAATTAGGAAATTAATTTGGTTGTTTCAATTTCTTCACCTAATATTCCCTAATTTCAGCCTCACTAGTTGGTGCGCCAATTTATAACACTATCTTAATGGAATAATAACTCATGGATATGATTTAATAACATAATGATTTAATCTGTGTAACATAAGTTCAAATTATTGGAAAATTCCATTCGATACATAAGGTTGTCACAGGGTCGATATTTATCTCAGGATTTATAATTAAATAATTTTAATATATTTCGTGGGAATTCTTGTAGCTGCTACGAAAAGTTCCTTTGCATGTTGATTAATAATAGAGAGTACCTTTACAAACAATATATTACATATAATCTAAAAACTTACACAAATTATATATTAAGTTACATACAAGTTTTGACGATATTCAATTTGTCCGTCTCAGAAAATAATGTAGTTTATTAATGTGTACGATAAATGTTTCCTTGTAATCACTGTTAGCTTATATATTGAATTTGGTTGCACTATAAAATGTTGACTAGTGATTAGTGTTAGTGTAAATTGTTATATTGTCTAGTGGTTGTTCCTTGTTGAAAAAAAATATTGTCAAATTATACTTTACACATCTAGACGATATTGCTGAAGGGTTCCTGGTCTATTCTGAATATTTTTCTTGATTGTGTGTATTATTTGTTCATGAAAATGGTAGTGGAAGGATTATTATCTTCGATGATGGTCCTTCAAATCTTCTTTCACAAACGGGTTATCTATTTTTATATACTTTTAATTACCTCTAGACACGCACTACTCAACTGCTTTCCATCACAATTAACAATTAAGTGTTATTTATTCTTTCTTTTAGTTACCTAACTAATACAAATTTCTTAAATTTTGATTGGTCATTTATGTACAGTTTAAATGTTATAGGATCAACACCCATTACCTACATTATATTTTATAAATTACCTTTAATAGATAATTTTATTATTATACTCTAATTATATATGCAATGCTTATACAATTATTAATTAGATAATTATAAACAATTTGATACTAAACATGCCTCAGTTTATAACTGTAAGACCTTATTAATTTGAATTTCTATGATATGTGGTGGAACAATTTGGTATGGTTGATTGTAATTTCTACTTTGACTACCTGAGATAAATATATTTACATAAATTAACTGGTGACATAAAATCTTATAACATATAACAAAACTTTTAATAATCATAATTGTTTTTGACAGTTTTAGTTTATTTATACTGCTAAACTATTGTCTGTATGATAAACTAAAATTCTGTCTAATAATAACAAAACACTTCCATTAAAAATAATTACACTGTTTAACGGTAGTCTGTGTCGCTATTTCATATGATCACACTCATCACTTTAAAGGTTTGTGTCCCTTTTCCTTTTCTTGATTATAGGCCTATATGATTATAATTAATACAATTTTATTATATGGATTAGGTACTCTTCATTGGGTTTGGATTATTATTCAGGGTAAGTTGATTAGGCCTACTAGGTTTATTTATTTCACTTTTTTCTGTTTACTGCCCTATTCTACTGGGTTATTTCTGGGTTTCTGGATAATATTATATAAGTCAAACCAAATAGTTTTCCTTTAATTTGCTTTCAATTATTATTTCTTGGTTCCTCTCTGGATCGGATTCCACTATTATTTACTATTCTTTTGTAACATTTTGTTTCGTTACAATATATATATTGCAACGAATCACAGGATCATGATAGGCGGGGCAAGTTCATATATTACACAGACAATGGACATTCATATTATATTGGTAGATGGTTAAGTTTGGTTGTTATCAATTGTATTTAGTAAGGTTAAGGGTTTAGTTTAAAAAAACTGTGCATTATTATTTGTGGTTATTCATGTACTGTGTTAGTGGAAATGTGCGCGCGTGCGCGAGTGGGAAACGTTTCCCGGGCGGTGCGTGAAGTATTATCGTTGTTTTGACATTAGCTGAACTGAGACATGTGTATCGCTACAATCCCTATACCTGTCGGACTATTGTTTACGTTCATGTATATTATTAGTATGTAGGCAGCATGCATGAGATACGAGTAGTCTGATTACCGCTATGCATGCTGTTACAAAGTAAATGCACTCTACTGCATGAAAAGTGCATGGTCATTTATACTAACCATGTGACTTCCATCCACCAATAGAATGCTGACTGGTGGTTGGAAATTTTCTTAAGCCTGTCGTTACACAGGCAGTTCTTCTACGCCATCTACCGCGAACGGGTCGTGCACTCCTTGTACAAGAATTCTACCGCTTGCAAGGTGTTGTAAAGACTATTCGTCGATAGTGAAACGGGAAGGCTCAGAACTGTGTATGTAGTACATCTGCACGCAGGAGTGTTTAAACGCATTACGCGTATAATTACGACAGTTCTTCTACGCCATCTACCGCGAACGGAACGTGCACTCCTTGTACAAGATTCTACCGCTTGCAAGGTGTTGTAAAAACTATTCGTCGTTAGTGAAACGGGAAGACTCAGAACTGTGTGTGTAGTACATTTGCACACATCAGTGTTTTAACGCATTGTGCGAAAATTTACAAGCAGTTCTTCACTGCTGCTACCGCGAACGGTACATACAATCCTTGTACAAGACTCTACCGCTTGCAAGGATTTGTTAAGACTTTTCGGGGATAGTAACGCGTGTGACGCATAACAATTGATTTTATATCTTTACGCACGATATTAATATTGTAGTATTACGTGTGTAAGAAGTGAGTGTAACTGTTTCACTGTGCGAGATTTTCCGCAGTGACAGTAGTGTAAATTGTTACGCAATAGTTCCATCAAGACGTTTCCGTGCTAGTGCAAGATTTCCTCATAGGGTGGTCTGCTGATCGCGGTAGACCTTGATATTCGCGAGAACACTTGAAGAAGCCGGAGAGGTATAAGCTCAATGTACCGTTATTAGATTAACTCACTGTCACCTGAGGTATTACTTGGTCTTAAACTCTATATAAGTTTTGCGAGTAATAAAATCCGTAGTACCGTTGTGTGTGCGAAGTGTCGGATTCATCGTGGGAATTGCAGGACATCAGCCCAGCTGTTACAGGACATCAGCCCAGCTGTTACAGGACATCAGCCCAGCTGTTACAGGACATCAGCCCAGCTGTTACAGGACATCAGCCCAGCTGTTACAGGACATCAGCCCAGCTGTTATAGGACATCAGCCCAGCTGTTATAGGACCAGCCCAGCTATTACAGGACATCAGCCAAGCTGTTACAGGACGCCAGCCCAGCTGTAAACGTTTCTGGTGAAACGTCTGTCATTTGTAAGCCACACCTGACGATCCATCTATACCGCAAAGACCGGCCCTTCTCTTCAACAACATCATCGTGGGAGTCTTCTTATGTAACGTATCACGTCTTGCGTATGAACATTATTTAACACTTTAAAAGAAAGACTCTATATCAAACATTACATTCTGTACATTTCAAATATACCATATAAACTATAAATTGTGTTTGTACAATAAATAATCTTAAACCCTCCAATATAGACTTGTAATTTGAAATACACATACTATCATATCCTATGCGCCAATAGTTTAGTAATTTGTGTTGTCGCATAGAGATATTTTGGCGCTTAGCAACGTAGGGCTCGTTAAATAGCGGTAATTTTACGCTATTACATATTTGTCTATGAATATAAAATTTGTTGGAAAAATCCGACGTATAAATATAATTAACGTAATAATTGTATGTGTATTGTTCATGTGAAAAGCTGAGGATATAAATTTTCAATTGTGCATATTCTCTTGTATATCATATATGAACAGATTTTATCAGTATATTGGAGGTAGATTATTAGTTGTTGTATGTTAGATAAGGTATTTACATGTTGATATTTTGAACTGCTTTTTCTGTGTGCGTATAAACTGGTTACCATATGTTCTAATCTTGTTGTGATAATAGTAACTTGCTTTGCGTATAAATCAATAAATTTAAATTTACTAAATTTTAAATTAAATTTTAATCATTATGGCGGATACTGCTGAAATCAAGAATGCTTTAGCGGCCTTATTAGCGAAGATGGAGACCATGTCCGAAGAAAGGAAAACTGATAAAGAGGAAAATAAAGCCTGTCAAGAGGAGGTGAAAATGAGTATACAGAAGCTTTCAGCAGAGATGAAAGCCAGTAAAGAAGAAATTAAATCTGGTAAAATAGAAGCCGGGAAACAAAACAAGTCACTCCATGATGAGAACAAGGAATTATACGCGGCTGTGCAGGAGCAATCTAAACAAAGCAAACAAATGATAGAAGCGGCAGAAAAGCGTATTAGCGAGACCGTGGAAGCTATGAAAGCTGATATAGAGGCGAGTTTGGAGGTTAATAAGTCACGACTTAATGAGTATGGTGAGAAACTCGCTGGAATGGAGGAGCAGGTAATACAACACAGATCCACGGTGAGTGAATTAATGGCCGAGCAAGACGTGCGGATTCAAGAGCTGCAACAGCAAGTGTCACGATTGCAAAGTACCTCGTCACCACTAAACTGTACTACGTATGTATATAAGACTTTGGATGACGTAAATTCACAGCAAAGATTTTATGGACGGCAGAATGAAAACCCCATGGATTTCATTCAAATTTGCCAGCGGGATCTGGAGCAAATTGGTGATACCTTAAGTGAAGCGGATAGAATTAATTTCATAGTGCGGCGACTTAAGGGTACCGCTGCGGAGTGGTTTAGTATCGTCCAGGATAAAATCAACACGTTGGAAGACCTGGTAAGACATTTCAGAGCTAGATACTGGAATGAGGAGATCCAGCGGAAGATACGTACGCAGCTGGAGTTTGGAAAATATTCCAATACCAGAGGTCCTAAAGATGAATATGCGATGCAGTTGATATCCAGAGCTAGATATCTTGAGCCTAGCTTAACCGAACCTGACATGGTAAGTAAACTTGCGCACCACTTTGGACGCGGGATACAGGTGGCCGTCCTTACGCAAGGAGTTAAGTCGTGGAATGAGCTACTCACATTACTTGCAAAATGGGAAGGTATCGACAACCCGATTACCAATGGTAACAGTAATGAAACACCGCATAAAAGTTTTCAATATCAAAATCAAACTAAGCAAACACAGTCGCAACAACAACAAAGACCTAAGATGTCGAATAGAAATACCAATCAAAAATTTAGTGCCAATAAAGTAGCAGTAGTAGAGGAAGAGGATTCCGATATAGAACAGTCAAAAAACGTGTAAGGCTGCACGGCGTGAGTCCGTGCAACAGAATAACTAGTACACGTAAAGGTAGGAATGAAGTTTCAAAAGCCCGGTGTAAATATAAAAAGCAGTTCAATAAATCAAATGTGAAAGATGTTAATTATAAGAAAAACTTTGTAGTGTCCGGCCTATATCCTGCCGTAATTAGAGATAGTTTAATTTGCAATAACCATAGTAAGGAAAATGAGAAAGGTATTAGCGTTGAAAATGACACTGACCTCATTGTCAACGCGAAAATTAACGGATGTGTCGGCGAAGTTTTATTTGACAGCGGCGCAGAAATTTCGTTGATGGATGAGCGATTCCTAGAGAGGCACAGGAAACATTTTAAAAAAATCCCGATTCTGCCAGCAGCCCACAAAATCATAAAATCAGCGACGGGTGAATCTCAGAGGGTTGACCGTCAAGCTATGATAACAGTATCCATTCAGGGAATGGAAATAGAGGTCACTGTGCTTATGGTCAAGAAACTCGTGTATAATGTTATTTTGGGAGTGGACACATTAAATAAACTGCACGCGACCATTGATTTTCCAAATAAAATACTAAAATGTACAATAAATAATAGTAAACACAATATCAGGTTAGGACGCAGGAGGGGTAAGACGGGGTCTGATTGTGAACCTATTACTATAACTCGCCCAGCGGTTCAACTTGCCGATAAGATAACACATAATCTGCGGACTCACAGCAGGCAGATAACGAGCAATGAGCAAGATAAGCTGCAAAGTATGCTTGATAAATTTGAATCTGTGTTTTCCAAAAATCCTACCGTCACGAATGTTTATGAACACAGTATTCAGGTCACGGATGAAAATAAATTTGTACGGAAGACGTACCCCATCCCCCTTCACTATCAACAACAGGTTGATGCCGAAGTTAAGAGTATGCTTCAGAATGGTGTGATTGAACGAACTGATAGCAATTTTTTAAATCCTATGGTTGTTGTTAAAAAGAAAAATAACGACATTCGATTATGTCTCGACATGAGAAATCTAAATTCTATTACAAAAAAAATGCTACGACTGTGCTCCGAATGCGGAGAACTTATTCATAAAATGTCAAGGGGTTAAATACATGTCTCGCCTTGATCTCAAAAGTGGATTCTGGCAGATTCCCCTTGCCAAGGAGTCGAGAAGATACACAGCATTTCTATATCGAAATAAATGCTATCAGTTTAAAGTAGTTCCATTTGGTTTGGTTACCAGTTTAGCGGCCATGGTCAGATGTTTGGAGTTAGCTCTGGGACCCGAGGTGGAGGACTTCGTCAGCATATTTGTTGATGATATTTTGGTCATATCCAAATCATTTGAAGAACATCTTGCACATCTCAAGATTGTATTTCAGAAATTGCAAGCCGCTAACCTGACTCTCAATCTTGAAAAGTGTGAATTCGGGAAATCGCAAATTAAATTTTTGGGTCATATTATCTCAGCGGAAGGTATAACAACGGACCCGGAAAAAATACATGCGATCATGGAGTTCCCGAAACCCACAAAACCCAGGGATATCAGAGCGTTCCTCGGATTGACTGGTTACTTCAGACGTTTTGCTCCAGAATATTCTGGGACAATTGAGCCGTTGTTAGAACTACTTCGTAAGAGTAATAAATGGAGATGGGAGGAGCGTCATCAGCATGCTTTCGACGCGACTAAAAATTTGTATAGTAGAAACCTGCACGTGTTCCATCCTGAGAAAAGGGGCACATATGTCCTGAATTGCGATGCTTCTGATTATGCCATTGGGGGGGTACTCTACCAACGGAATGAGAAGGGCGAAAACAAAATAATTGCGCACAGTAGTAGGTCACTAAAAGGGGCCGAACGTAACTATTTCACATCGGAGAAAGAAATATTGGCTATTGTGTACTGCATTAGTAAATTTCGTTATTACCTGGTTGGACAAAACTTCGAAATCCTTTCGGACAACCAGGCCTTATCGTTCATGTTGCGCTGCAAGTTAGCGAACGCTCGCATATCCCGTTGGATCATGGCCATCCAAGAGTACGACTTTACCATTAAGTACTGTAAGGCAAGCGAGAACCAAGCAGCTGACACGTTAAGCCGATACCCTCCAATGGTGGAAGAACGTCATGCGTCTAATAACCAGGAGGTTCAAATTCTAGCTGTCAAATATAAATTAGAAGACAGTCTCAAAAATAAGCTAAGAAATATTGGTATGGAACAGCAGCGTGACACAAAGTTGAAGCGGATATGTGACGCTATCCGGATACAAGAAAACCCTAAGTACAGAATATATAAAGACGTAGTGTATAAAATTATCAATGGCGGATGGAAGATTATGGTACCGGACGCCATGGTGGAAGACCTCACTTGGATGTGTCATGAGAGTCTGGCTCATGCGGGGCCTTATAAATGTTACCTGGCAATGCGGGAGGATTTTGTGTGGCTAAATATGACCAGGAAAATAAAGGCCATACTCCGCTCATGCCACATCTGCCAAACAGCGAAATATCCGAACCAACATACACAGGTTGAAATGGGTAACATTGTCGTCCGTAATAAAAATGACCTTGTATGCATTGATTTTTTGGGTCCACTTCCTCGGGCGGCGCGTGGAATGAAGAACCTGGTGGTTGTTACGGATGCCTTTACCAAACATGTTAGCCTATATGCTATTGGTAGACCTACTACGTCGGCTGTCATAAACATTATGCTAAATAAATACATGCCGAAAAATGGTCCCGTAAGGAAGATACTCTCAGATCAAGGTAAGCAATTTACGAACACCAAGTGGCACTCCGAGCTTGGAAACACGGGGTCCAGACGGTCTTGACAGCGATCCGGAGACCGCAAGGTAACTTGGCCGAGCGGGTCAACAAGGAGTTGGGACGGTTGTTCCGTACGTACTGTAATACTAACCAGAGTAAGTGGCCGGAATTCCTAGAATTTTTTGAGTATGCCATAAATGGAAATTATAATTCTACTACTGGGTATACTCCGAATGAACTCCAAACCGGAGAAATGCCAGGCCGGGTCTGGGGTAAACACATTGAAAGGATAGCGACGCATAATATGCCTATACCAGTTGAGATAAAGAAAATCGAAGCTAGAAGACGCATTAAAAAGTGCGCCGAGGAGCGCACGGAAAAATTTAATGCGGAACATAAACTAGTCAAGTTCAAGACTGGAGAGAGTGTGCTTTTACGAGCATTAAATGTTGGTAGAAGGGAGGACAACACAGCTGCGAAGTTTTTTAGGCTGTATAATGGTCCGTATACCCTGTTGGAGCAAGTTGGGAAAAATACTTTTATCTTAACCAACCCAAATACCAACCGTGCGATTGGTAAATTCCATGCGTCCTCATTGAGGAAGTATTATACAAAGGATCCGTAAACTCAGAAATAAATGTCAGGATATAGGGGTAAGAATGTGTAGTGATTTTAAATATGTCAAGTTCCGGTTTAAATGTTGTATGTAAGATGACTCTGAGAGTGAACAATAATCTAGTTTAGATAAGGAATGTTGTCTGTGTACGCTATGACCCTGCATTAGATGTCGTTATCTGTGTGTCAAGAACATGTGTGTTTGTTTTGGTTTGAAGGTTACCACGTGTCTTGTGAATTGATGCTTCTGTCAAAGTGACAGTTGGAATTGTTAGTATTAATTGAGGATGTTTATTTGATTTTAGTTCGAGGGTATTATTATTATTTCAGGATTAGGAAGTTGTTTTAGGTATATTAAAAAAAAAATTTTTATTTTTTGTTAGTTAACTAAAAAAAAAAAAAAATTTTTTTTTTTTTGCCTGAGGGAGTTAATCCTGCAACGAATCACAGGATCATGATAGGCGGGGCAAGTTCATATATTACACAGACAATGGACATTCATATTATATTGGTAGATGGTTAAGTTTGGTTGTTATCAATTGTATTTAGTAAGGTTAAGGGTTTAGTTTAAAAAAACTGTGCATTATTATTTGTGGTTATTCATGTACTGTGTTAGTGGAAATGTGCACGCGTGCGCGAGTGGGAAACGTTTCCCGGGCGGTGCGTGAAGTATTATCGTTGTTTTGACATTAGCTGAACTGAGACATGTGTATCGCTACAATCCCTATACCTGTCGGACTATTGTTTACGTTCATGTATATTATTAGTATGTAGGCAGCATGCATGAGATACGAGTAGTCTGATTACCGCTATGCATGCTGTTACAAAGTAAATGCACTCTACTGCATGAAAAGTGCATGGTCATTTATACTAACCATGTGACTTCCATCCACCAATAGAATGCTGACTGGTGGTTGGAAATTTTCTTAAGCCTGTCGTTACACAGGCAGTTCTTCTACGCCATCTACCGCGAACGGGTCGTGCACTCCTTGTACAAGAATTCTACCGCTTGCAAGGTGTTGTAAAGACTATTCGTCGATAGTGAAACGGGAAGGCTCAGAACTGTGTATGTAGTACATCTGCACGCAGGAGTGTTTAAACGCATTACGCGTATAATTACGACAGTTCTTCTACGCCATCTACCGCGAACGGAACGTGCACTCCTTGTACAAGATTCTACCGCTTGCAAGGTGTTGTAAAAACTATTCGTCGTTAGTGAAACGGGAAGACTCAGAACTGTGTGTGTAGTACATTTGCACACATCAGTGTTTTAACGCATTGTGCGAAAATTTACAAGCAGTTCTTCACTGCTGCTACCGCGAACGGTACATACAATCCTTGTACAAGACTCTACCGCTTGCAAGGATTTGTTAAGACTTTTCGGGGATAGTAACGCGTGTGACGCATAACAATTGATTTTATATCTTTACGCACGATATTAATATTGTAGTATTACGTGTGTAAGAAGTGAGTGTAACTGTTTCACTGTGCGAGATTTTCCGCAGTGACAGTAGTATAAATTGTTACGCAATAGTTCCATCAAGACGTTTCCGTGCTAGTGCAAGATTTCCTCATAGGGTGGTCTGCTGATCGCGGTAGACCTTGATATTCGCGAGAACACTTGAAGAAGCCGGAGAGGTATAAGCTCAATGTACCGTTATTAGATTAACTCACTGTCACCTGAGGTATTACTTGGTCTTAAACTCTATATAAGTTTTGCGAGTAATAAAATCCGTAGTACCGTTGTGTGTGCGAAGTGTCGGATTCATCGTGGGAATTGCAGGACATCAGCCCAGCTGTTACAGGACATCAGCCCAGCTGTTACAGGACATCAGCCCAGCTGTTACAGGACATCAGCCCAGCTGTTACAGGACATCAGCCCAGCTGTTATAGGACATCAGCCCAGCTGTTATAGGACCAGCCCAGCTGTTACAGGACATCAGCCAAGCTGTTACAGGACGCCAGCCCAGCTGTAAACGTTTCTGGTGAAACGTCTGTCATTTGTAAGCCACACCTGACGATCCATCTATACCGCAAAGACCGGCCCTTCTCTTCAACAACATCATCGTGGGAGTCTTCTTATGTAACGTATCACGTCTTGCGTATGAACATTATTTAACACTTTAAAAGAAAGACTCTATATCAAACATTACATTCTGTACATTTCAAATATACCATATAAACTATAACTTGTGTTTGTACAATAAATAATTTTAAACCCTCCAATATAGACTTGTAATTTGAAATACACATACTATCATATCCTATGCGCCAATAGTTTAGTAATTTTTGTTGTCGCAATATATATATATATATATATATATATATATATATGGACCCTATCTTTATTTATCTTTATCATTGCAATACACACACACACACACAAAATTTATTTAACGTCTGGCAATGCAGATTCTCTCTTAGCGATGATTGTAAAATCTATATAATAATAAACAATTTACTTGCAAATGAAATTTATAATTTAGGTAATACCACTTAAGGTACAATTACTGGAAGAAACTTTGCTACGTCAAAAGTTAATATTAAGGACAATGTAAACTCATGTAAATTCTTGTTTATTAAACCGTATTTACCCCTAGTCGTTGATGTATCTGGTTGTTGTTAAATTCTGGTATCTTACGTAAATTAAAGAAAAAATTATTATAAATAATAATTATTTTTAACTGCAAGTCCTGTCTGATGTCGATAAACGTAGCCAGTCCGCTTTTGTGAGGCACTGCCGATGTAAGAAATAGGAAGACATAGGAAGCGTTTGGTGACGTGAAGGTAATTCACTTGGGACTGAATCATGCCATTTGTATACTCCCAACGAAGAAGAGGAGGAGGAGAAGAAGAATAAAAAGATGAAGAAGAAGAAGAAGTAGAAGAAGGAAAAGGAGGAGGAAGAAGAAAAAGAGGAGGACGAGGAGACGATGAAGAAGAAGAAGAAAAAGAAGACAATAATGCATGGTAATAATGTCGGTTTCTGGTTTCAATGAAAACATTTTTAATTGTCTGTCTTCATAACAATGATAGGAAACAAGAGAACAGGGCGTGAAAGATGAAACAGTTGAACTGTGATTTTGTTTCGTTTAATGTTATGTTACGTACTCTCTTTGTATTTTACAAAAACCTTTTTACGGTCTTTGCATTGTAAAATATTCCAATTTGCAAATATGCTGACATTAACCTAAGTTAACCTTCGATAACCTTTAAAATCTATTTCTATAACATTTTCCAATCACAGTTTCAATTAAAAATTAATTTTGTTATTTCTACTTTCTACTTGTGGATCGATTATCCGTCCGCAGAGTCTGAAATATCAGAACGTATCTACCTTTGATAAGTGTAACGTAACGTGTTTAATTAGATATTGTAGTATGAATAAAACAGTTTTGCAAAGGTCTTCTCGTATAGTAGTAACATCTCTCACGTTTGTGTCTTTTTTCTCACAAATATTTTTTAGTAAAACCGTTCTTTTTTTTAAATGACCTCTTGTCTCTCCGTATATTCATGAGTAGTTTGTACCCAGTGTATGTACATGGTTTATGTTGCAGTTCGTTGTAGGATTGTCTACTGTACAACACAAGCGTGGTTTTGAGATTAACTCAGCGATCACTTGCTTAAAATGGTCAAAATTCTATCTGGGAGAAGCCCTTGGTTTACAAAGTATCCGGTCTAGTCTGTTATCATATAATCGGAAGTACCCCAAGGGAGTGTTCTAGAACCGGCGCTATACCTCTTGTATATGGAAGGTCTGACAACTACAAGAAAAAAAAAAAAAAAAACGCGTTTGCAGCCGGGTCGGCAATACTAGTGTACTAGAGGTCTACTCATACCCCAGGACTGCATCACTCTATTCGTTATCTGACATCTGTACCCAATGGGTTTCCGGGTAAATAAAATGACAAAGTTAAAGGCAACCCAGCCAAATCAACTGAGTTCAACTGAGTTTTACCGCGTGTTTGTATTGACGGCCGCACACTGTCGCAGGTAAACGAGGTAAAGGATACTTGCCTCTGTACATGGACCGACGATTCATTTGACATAAATACAACTTTATGAAAAGGAAACAGTTTGTCTATACTTACAAAAAAAATTATAGACATATTGTATGATATACATACATTATAATTAGACGTAACTATAGACTATAGATTATAATTATTAACATAAATTATAATTATAATTATAAATATAATTAAAACTCATATTGCTATAAAAAATGGATATAACCTCAAAATTCTCGATAAGATAAACAAAATTAATCAAAAAATGCTAAATAGTTATTTGAATAAAAATACACAGGAAAATAAAAATATTAATTTCACATACATAGCACTATTAATCCCGAATTCCCCGTCGTTATACATGCCTCTTTGTATGCTGGACACGGCGGGGAAACTACTGGAACGTCTACTCAGGCATCGCCTAGTGGCGGCTATTCGGGATGCGAGAGGTCTGTCAGCGAGGCAGTACGGGTTCAGAACGACCAGATCCACCATTGTAGCCATACAGGAGATCTTGAATGCCGTCCAGGTGGCCCAGCGGGGTAATCACTTCTCCAGAAGGACGGTGCTACTCGATACACTGGACGTACGCAACGCCTTTAATTCGGCCAGGTGGACAGACTTGCTAGCGGCTTTGGAGGTCGTCTTTCAAGCGCCGGACTACCTGCTCCGGATAATACGAAGTTACCTGAGGGACAGGGAGCTCCGGTACGACACAGCAGATGGGCCACGCAGCAGAGAAGTAACAGGAGGCGTAGCTCAGGGCTCTATCTTGGGCCCCGACCTGTGGAATACATTCTATGATGGAATTCTCCGGATGGAGGTGCCAGGTGATACTTTTCTGGTAGCATATGAGCATATGCTGATGACGTGGCTGCGTGATCACCGCGAGAGATACAGAGGAGGCGCAGCGCATGCTGAACCAGGTCATGCGCAAGGTCCGCACCTGGATGGAAGAACACGGTCTGAGCCTTGCGACGGAGAAGACAGAGATTGTGCTGCTCACTCGACGACATATACCCACAATCACACGGTTCGTGGTGGGGGAAAAGGCGATAACATCAAAGCCAGCGGTGAAGTATCTAGGGGTGCACCTGGATACTAAGCTATCCTATTGGGAGCAAATCCGATGTTCCTCGGAGAAAGCCGCTAAGGTCGTTGCTGCGGTGAGCAGGCTAATGGCAAATGTCGGATGCCCAGCTGCGGGAAGACAGCGACTGCTGATGTCGGTGACCAGGTGACCAACTCGATTGTCTTCTACGGATGCGAGGTCTGGGCCGACGCACTGAAGCAAGAAAATACCGCAAGCAGATGGCCGCGGTACAACGAAGAGGAGCACTTCGAATTGCAAGCTCCTACAGAACGGTGTCGGAACCAGCAGTGTTGGTCGTCGCTGGAGTAATGGCAATAGATCTGATGGCTGAGGAGAGCAGGAGGGTCTACAAGACCAAAGAAGACTTGGGGATCGTAGAAGCAAGAACAGTGGCCAGGGTACGCTCCATGCGGATCTGGCAACTACGATGGGAGCAGGAGAGTCGAGCTAGATGGACTGCGAGGTTCATTGGGAACCTCCCTGAATGGGTGGACAGAACGCACGGCGAGGTAGATTATCACTTTACTCAATTCCTGACAGGGGATGGTTATTTCTGTGCATACCTGCGAAGGATGGGTAAGATGGAGGATCCGTCGTGCGTGTACGGCGACTCAGACTCTGATGACGCTCATCACACTTTCTTCGAGTGTCAACTGTTGGTGCTGGAGAGGCGAGGACTGGAATCGGAGATTGGCCCTATGACGCCTGATAACATCATAGGCGTCATGGTCAACAGCAAAGAGAACTGGGACATGGTTGTGACCTTCGTGAGGATGGTCCTACGGCAGAAGAAGCCTGAACTGGACCCTCTCACAAGTCGATGATATTGACAAAGCTGTAGGAGCCTAGTAGGCGCAATACGATGTGCCACCCTGAAGCCATACGAATAGTTGTTCCAGGGGGGGATTCCCTGCCTGTAAAGTGGAGGTATTTTAGTGAGTGCGAGTCCCACACACCGGAAGACCAGCCGCGTGGCTCCTGACGGTGCATAATGCATTTTTCCTCCCCCGCAAAAAAAAAAAATTAATCATAAAATTCGTAGTCCTTCAGTCTTCGACTGGTTTGTACCCTCCCCGCATATACCCGAGGTGCGTGTGGTACTGATTCTTTCACAGGTATATGGGACCTACAGTTTAACGCCGGATCCGAACGGCATAGTTGGGGAAGGTTTATACTAAGCAGGATACCTCTCGCTGGTTTGCCATTGCCTTGCGAGGGGGAACGGTCGTATCTAAATCAGATGGCCCCCGGCGGGAATCATAAAATAACAAAATTAATTGAAAACCAAAATATAAAAATTACCTATAAAAGTAATAAATCAGATTTTAAAAGAATCAAACATACAGAACACAAATTAATTCATAATTTAAATGGAGTATATAAAATTGAATGATCTGACTGTAACAAATTTTATGTAGGCCAAACTAAGAAATGTTTAAAAGAATCATTTATACTTCACCGTAATTCATATTTAAAACCAGATATAATCAAATTTAGCTACACACTCATTCAAAAACATACACACATTTCTAAATTTAAATAACATCACTTTATTAAAACATATTTACAAAGGTCCAAAAATGACCTTATAGGAAAATTTAGAAATATTTAAACATAAAACGAATAACAAATTAATACCAAAAATATTCAGATTAATACAAAAATGATAATTATTTTTAAAATTACAAATTTAATAAAATAATAAATATTGATATTATTTTTTACAATTAATTATATAACATATTTTATATACACATAAAAACATAAAATATAGTCTAAATATTATATAAAATAGCTGTTTTGAAGAATTTATTTGAGAAATTTTTATATTTATTAAATTTATATCTCATAATGATAGTTGAATACCATCCAACATTATAGTTAACAAAAAAGAAATATAGTCTCGTAAAAAGTTTTGTTATTATTAATAATAATATACAATTACAGAAAACTACACTGGCTGATTAATAGAAGTTGAAAGATGATATTTTAAAATAACCTGTCAGTTTACAAAGTCTTCATAAAGCCTGTCTCAGTTTTTGTCCACAGGCTGCAAAACCATCCAAAAGTCTTCTCCAAGAACCTCTAGGTCCTCTAAGTGTTTTAGTTGTGTATACTAAAACGTTTCAACCCACTATATACAAAACTAATGTACAATTAATTCTTTGACAACGCAGATTATCTCTGCAAATCGTTCACAAGATGATTCCAACATTATACTGTAGAATTTACTTTCAGAGGAAAACTTATTATTTAGCCAACAGTACTTAACATTGACTCACTTACTGCAATGCAACGTAAATAAAAAGTCAATTAATTCCAGTAAGAAAAAACCCAGCGCTGTGTGCTTCAAACAACGAGTAAGTACTTATAATCATATGAGAATACTTATACTAATGAGACACACATAGAAGGCGTAATACATTAAACAGAACTAATTAAACAGACATTCGGTGCCGCCGGATTAAGTGTATCCTAGCAACGGAAACCATGGATCATAGGAATTAATATGATCCCTGTAGTAGCTGCATTTTACATTAGTGTAATGACCAACTATTAAATTACATATTGTCGTGTACATGACTAACGTAGTTAACTAGCTAATTTGTAATGTATTTTGAGACATATATATGTAATTTGATGACCCTTTTGAGACATACCCGTTTGAGTATGACATGTGATCACAGACCACAATAAACTTTGTTTTTGAGGAATATTTATTTTACTATTATACGGCAAAACTATGCTCAATTTTTGCCCTATATTTGTTTTCTAAGCCGTTTCACAAAACTTAGTAAACTGTCGTCCGATTTGTTAAAATTCTTCATGCTTGAATTGTTTTGATTTGTTATTTCAAATATTGTTTTGAAAGTTTCATGGATTGTTAGAATAACCTTAAATTTTGTTTTGAGTCTTTTTGTGATAATTTTGGGACAAGATCACCACAATTACAGTGTTTTTCATCAAACGGAAACATATATTTGGCGCTTAGCTCCTTCTGCTTTTCCAATGTTCATTTATGGTGGACAAACAGTTAACTGCAGTAGATGTAAGGATATTATAGATATAATAGCGCAATGAAAATTTATAATTCAGACTGTGGTAATAGTACAGGGTCCGGCAGAGAAACCTAACGATTTTTGAAGTAGTTCTGTGGAGTGTAGCGTGGATGACCTTGTGCTCATGTGTGTTCGAGAGCTGAAAGCATTTCACTCGCCGTGGACCGTTTGGTTGGCAAAACATAGCGCGCTCGTAGTGGAAACGTTTTATTTTAAACAATGAATCAGTGATTGTTACGCGGCGCGCTTTTCGGCGTCATTTTAACATTCATCGAAATGATCGTGTCCCAAAGCCACTGATGTGGGTGGCGAATTTTTGGGAAACGGCTTGTGCCATAAAAAAGAGACCACCAAGGAAACAGCGTACTATTCGAACCCAGGAAAATATTGAACGCGTGCGTCACGTTGTTCTTAGTAGTCCTCGGCGATCGGCAATAAAACATGCAAGTGCCCTAGTTATTTCTGACCGCTCCGTACTTGAAGTTTGCATTTGAAACTCGACTTGCATCCCTACAAAATTCTTATAGTGCAAACAATGTGTGCCCATGACAAGAGAATTTGCATGCGTTGTTGCCATGAACTTTTGAATATTGTGAATGACCATGTGCTAAACAATCTACTCAAAACCACTGAGGCCAATTTCCATCTGTGTGGTTATGTCAATACCAGAAATGCCGGTACTGGGCGTTACAGAATCCTCAAGAGCTGTTTGAACGACCTTTACACAGCGAGAAGGTTGTTGTGTGATGTGGCGTAACGCCTTCGGGAATAATTGGCCCCTACTTCTTTGAAGATGAGAGGGGAGTGCAGTGACAGTAAAGAATTCACAACGTTGCAGTGACGGTAAATGCTTACAACATTCCTTGCACCTGAGTTACGGCAACGTCGTATTACATTGGAAACCACGTGTTTCCCGCAGGATGGGGTAACTACTCACACACTACAAGGGCTTTCATAAATAAACTGAGAAAGCTTTTTGGAGCCACAGTGATCTCACAGCGTGGGGACATCCAGTGGCCTCCAAGATCGCCCGACCTCAACGCTTGCGATTACTTTCTGTAGGGGTATCTCAAGAGTAGGGTATACCAGGACCGACCGAGGACAATGGTGGATTTGAATTGGAATATTCGGACAGAAGTGGCGGCAATGTCTCCGGGAGTTCTGCGGCGTATAATGCGCGGTTTACCGTTACGGCTCCAAGAATGTGTTGAAAATGAGGGACACCATATAAAGAAAGTGATTTTCAAAAAAGTAATTAATGTATGTAAAATGTTTTGAGATGTACTTTAATTCTGAAATAAAATATTGTTTACAAACTATTTATTCTGGTCATAATTTTACTTAGAAAACAGTCAGGTTTCTCTGACGGACCCTGTACTAAAACCACAATTTCCAGACTATATAGAGTTATGTTAAAGACTTCTCAGTTCTTCAACAAATTTAAGAATTTCATATCACAAACGATATTGTCAGAAACCATTAGCTCATCTGCGAATTCCACTAGTTTTTGTATTCTATGCCCGTCCGATTTCTCTTAGATGAATAGGAATTGATATATTCTACAATAATCAAAGCGCTATAAGTTATATGATAGCAGGGGAACAGGAATGACACAACGGAACGTTCCTTATACAAACGTGACTTGAATGTTGTCAGCTGACGTCGAGGGTCGAAAGAACGACGTTTATATTCTGACCTTTTTTTTGTATACCTAGGAACATAAAAGTGTACCGCGAATTCAAATTGTCCTGCGTAAGAAGTCCTTGCATCTCTTTATACAAAATTTTACTCACTACGTAGTATGTTTAAAAAGTTTTACTCATTTTACAGAGTAGAGGTGTACACACATACACACGCCACACTTATGCGAATAGGAACGGGAATTTTTCCTTAGGATTTGGTTCCCCAGAAAGAGTTAAACATTTTTTTTAACTTGACTTGCAATTTTGACCAGTGATCACTGTAACGCTGGAAAATTTTCAAAGGTAATATTACATTCAGATTTCGGTTAAAATTATGTTTAACGTGGAAATTTCTAACTGACAGTTCACAAATTAACAAACAACCTGTGGCCACAATACACTCACACCCGTGCTCTAACCTTCCCACGGGAAAACTCACAAGGGAAGCAAGGTATAAAACGCGCGCCGTAGTTAAACCAACATCAGTACGCTTTGAAAATGTTCCGGAATTACGGAACAAAATGTCGGCAATATAAACATTACATACACGGATGTACCCAAAAACCTACTCCAACAGATATTCACCGTGAAAGCCTTCGCACGAGCATTAGTATATACGTATATATACTTTGACCCACAGACAACCTATTTTTTTTAGATTAGTCAGGCCAAAAATATTGTTTCAAAATATTAAAAAAAACTCTAAAATCCATGTGGCATATCAACTTAGGCAAATTTAACAATAATCGGGATATTAATTGCGTTTTGGAAATTTTTACATTTTCGTATATAAAGACCACAAACCCTGTAAAAATTGTACAATCCATGGCGGGTGTCAAATTATAGAGAATTTTAACGAAAATCAAAATTTAAATATTACTTCAAAAACTTTTAAATTTAGGGGTTCCACGGTTCAAAATTTGAATTTACATTTAGAAATATCCAAAGGAAGATCCTAACATATTTTAATATTTGGCAAAATTAATTACTCTCAACACTCCTAGCAAACGTGGGGGGTTAAAAGCTTGCAAACTATTTTTGCGATAATATTGTGCATACTGATAATTGTTAAAGTCACGTATATACGTACGAATTATTATATACAGGTCTATTAGATATATAGGCCTATGCGTATGTGAAAGTACACAAACATTTGTGCCAGGACTACGTAAGTTCTGAACGAGTTTTGCAGCTCAGGGAGCTTGTTAGCTACTTTTGAAGAAAATTAACATTTTGACTACAGCAGGGGTCGTAGCGTAATACAAAAATGCAGATTACATACTTACAAGTAATCTTCCGTTTTTTTTAAAGGATTGATTTTGCAAGTTAGTAGTTTACAACCAAGATAATATCATTAGCATAATTAATGTTTACACATTCTAAATCGCTAATTAAGTTAAATTAAATTAAGCTAAGTTACTTAAATTATAAGTTTATATTGCTAATTTTAATGTTAGTATCATTCAAAAGTTGCAAATTTAAGGTTTTCACTGCAATAAAATAGTTTAAAAAGCCTAATATTTGGCTGTAATATTACGTTTCATATTCAAATCTAAATTGCAAAGTTATCCAATTCCGTCCATTCAACCGCTGCGACTCTTCTACAACTAATGCCGGTTGCCGCGTCCTGCACACAAAAGCTGGTTTTGTTGGTTGTAGAAACCACCACGTTGCAAGCCTCCTTTCTCTGTCCCACTGAGCATGTCATATTTCCACCCAATCTACTGAATCTATCACGTTTCCGTTGTCCAAGTGGAAGAGAGCCTAACAAAGTCTTTGGGACCAACTATCGTCAGGCATCCACAAAACGAAGCAGTGTGTATTTGTGGAAAACTGTCTTGTCGACATGAAGTTGTCTCCTGTTTGATTTTCATGTTTTACATCCACTGCAAGACGAACAACATCTTCCAGGGTCAAGATCTGAATGCCCCACAAGACCTTTTCAAGAAGTCAATTACTGATTGGAGCCTTCAAGAGCAAGACTCCTGATATATTTATTTAGTCAATAATAACTGTAGTGTGTTCGGCAAACATTGAAATATTTTCTGTAGAAACCTTTTTACATACCGTACTCATATTCAGCTTCAGCTCACATTCAGCAGCTGATTCTCAACTGCTTAGCCAAGTTTTTACTAGTCGTATTGATTATCAATATTTAACAAATCACTTCTTCTTCTTCATTTCAGGATTAGGCGACATCACATGTTTCGGTCTCCACTTTCAAGGTGTCTTTTGCATGGTCTACCCACATCTCTTTTCCCTTTAGGCGCATATTGTAAAACTTGTTGAGGTAGCCTTTTTGATTCTATTCTACCTATATGTTCAATACAATCCAACTGACATCACTAGATTCTTGCATTTACAGATAATATACCGATTCATGTGTTATCAAGTAATTTCTAATTCTACCGTTTGGGTACATCCCTTTACATATCTCAAGAAATTCATCTCTGCAGCTTGTATACGACTTGTACCTCTTTTAAATATTACGGAAACCGTATAAAAGATTGTTGACTCTTATGACTTTATGGAACTTCAATTGAGTCTCCTTTCTTGTTTTTCTTCACGAGGTTTGTTTAATAGTGCCATAAATCGCCCGAAATCTGTTTATCTTTGTCTCGATGTTGTCGTCAAACTGATATGTAATATCACATTCTAGGTATTGAAATTGGGACACTTGCTCCAGCACTTTATCAATGATCGTAATGTTTCATCTGATAAGATGTTTGCCTTTGAAATCCATTTCTTTTGTGTTATTAATTGATATATCTGAATTATATTGAGCAATGTGATGACTTAGTTTGTGGATAGCTCTCTTTGAACTCTTTTCTGTTTCTTGCATAATAAGCTGGTCATCTGCATTTAATAATGTATTACAAATTTTCTCACTATTTATCTTAATCCCGATATGAAATTCTGTCCTCCACTTTCTCACCTAGTCGTCTACATATAGATTAAAGAAGGTAGGGGATAAAGTACATCCTTTGTCGGACACCTTGATTCGTCGCAATTTCTCCTGACAGATCTGTCTCTGATCCTATAACAATACTAGTGTTCAAGTATAAGCGTGTAATTGCATCAATGAGGTGTTACGGAATAACTCTGGCTTCTATAATCTTCATAATAGGGTCTTTTATATCTATCAAAGGCTTTTTCGTAATCTATAAAAGCTATGTGCGTTCCTAAATTAAATTCCAGACGTTTTTAATTATTTACTTCAGTATAAATACATCGTAAAAGGATGAACGTTCTTTTCTAAAATCCGATTGTTCTTCTAATAATATGTTATCGGAAATAGTTTGCAACCGCTGATTAAAAAATCTACTAAATATTTTGAAACCGCATTGTGGAGATTTATGCCTCTATAATTGTATACATCATTTCTGTTTTTTTAAATATTTTTTTTAAGTGTGATAACCTTTGCTGTGTTTTATTCTTCTGGCACAGCACATTTCTACCAGCACATGTTTATTAAGCGTAGGAAACAGAACTTCAGCAAACCATTATTTCGTACAAATATAGCCTATAATTAATATTATTAACATTAAATCTAACTTAGATAACCGTCTTGTATGAGATACGGTTATGGTAACGTTTGTACTTAGAATTTAAGTCAGTAGTAAGCAGACTGTGTAAGAAGTTTTACTGGAATCGGTAACCTGTGAATAGCAGTAACTAAGTACCGTCAAGACATTAAGTGACCAGGAAGCCGAGAGAGACGCGGTAACTTTAGATGTTACAAATTGCCGTCAGCCTTTAGCAGCGGTAACTGCAGTCTGAATGTACTTTAATTACACATATATAGTTAGAAATTTGCAAATTAGTTTATGGCAACCGCGCTTGAGCAACTGGACTAATTGATTTGCCACAGAAGCCGTCTTATGTTAACAGAATAACTGACAATTTCTGAAAAACGTGCAGACCAAGGATTTTTTTATATAATATTATTATTAATATTAATAATAATAATAATAATAATTACCATCATCATAATCATCATCATCATCATCATCATCATCATCATCATCATCATCATCATCATCATCATCATCATCATCATCACCATCATCTGTGACGTTTATTTCAAATTGTAAATAGGCTACTTTTTTGTACATTCATAAGTTTGCATTCTCAGAACTCAAACTAAACCTCTGCCTAACGTATTACTCCCAAAACATTTTTGGGCTTAATGAGCTTAACCACCTACCTCCTTCTTCCTCTGAAAGTCGATCTTACGTTGCTTGGCGAGAAGGTACAGTAGAACTATAGAACCGATTCTGGCATTACATTAAAATTCTAGAAAAAAATAACAAGTTGCAAGAAGGATATAAGTGGCGTTCATTGACGCAAAAAAGGTATCCGCTTAAGGTAGTTTAAAGATGAAAACTTCTGTTTACAGAAAAGTGTTAAGTAGCGGTGGATTCATAACAAACATACGCCTTGTAATTATTATAACTGATCACCTGAATGTGGAACGAATCAGAAGGACCTCGGCCTTCTGCCACCTACTTGTTTTCTATTATTTACGAAAGAATCTATGCCAGCGACGAAGGTAAAACATAATGATAAGCTGATTCAAGTAGAGAATATAGTAATACCAGCAAATCCTGTTTAATAAAGCTTAGGCAATATGGAATCTGGCTTTAAAGGAGACTAACTAAATCAAGGTTTACAGGCAGAAAAATAACCAAGAAGTTTTGTGTATTATTATAAGGGTGAAAGGGGTGAAGTCTAAGCACTGTAGACTTCAGGAGGGAAACTTGAGAGTATGTATTGCAGCGTGACACTTTTCTGTAACGTTGAAAGGATGGTGTTGGGCAAGAGATTGTAGGGAGGGGGCCTCCTTTGTCGACATTGGGTAGTGTGGTCAGTGAGACGGGATATGGTTCTTATGTCGAGACGCACCCAGCTTCAGCAACAAGGTTTCTAAAGATATGTGAGTAGTTCCTTGGATGTGACTTGTGATATTTTGATGAAATAAATGTAGACAGAAAAATAGAAAAGTTTAATCACATGTGTGGAACGATAACAAGAAACTGAATGGAAAGATCAGAAGAGACACTCCTTTAAAATGCTATAAAGAGATAGAAGTGTCATGCGGCCTTTAAGGCAGTGAGACTTGGACACTAAACGCAAAGACCCAAAGCCGGACACAGGCTATTGAAATTAGATTTTTACAGTCAGTACTAAGAGTATCACGGACGGACAGATTAAGAAATGATGAAATGAGGAACATCCTTGGAATAAACAACTAAACAAAAAGGATAAATCAATTCAGACAGGATTTAACAGACCATGTTGAAAGGGTGCATAAGAACAGGATATCAAAACAAATTTTGGTTTATAATCCTAAAGGACTACGGAATATTGGAAGACCAAGGAAAAGATGGTCGGACCAAGAAGTGCGCAATGGACCGTCAGGTCCACACCCTGAAGAAGAAGAAGGAATAAGTGTGTAAGATTCGTTGATAACGTAATTCGTATTTCTCCATGTGAACGTGTTTTTACAGCTGACAGGAATTTCATTTCACTGTAGTGACGTCTTCTTAAAAATTCATAGACACAAATACTACAAAATGATGGAAGTTAAGCGAGAAAGTATGGGCACCTGAAATACAAGCCCCCCTCTCACTCTCTCTCTCTCTCACTCTCTCTCTCTCTCTCTCTCTCTCTCTCTCTCTCTCTCTCTCTCTCTCTCTCTCTCTCTTTCTCTCTCTCTCTCTCCCTCTCTCTATCTCTCAATTGTCGCTACAGATCTTGGACAGCCTTGGCCTACTGGACAATCCGCCTCCAGACGTCTCAATCCTCTGCTTTCAGTCTCCATCTTCTTACACCGAGCTTGCAGATAGCAGAGGTCGTCTTCAAGATTATCCAACCCTCGTTTTCTAGGCCGACCCCTTTTTCTTCTTCCACCAGGTCACTCCGTTAAAAGTTTCTTTAATGTGGATGTCTCTGACATTTGCTGGACATACCCTGATCACGGATTCCTACTTTTCTTAATTAGAAGTGACGATATCTTGTTTTCCATAAATTTGCTGGATTTCTGAATTCGCCCATATTCTCCATGTTCCTTGAACGTTCACTGAACCAAATATTTTACTGACGACTGTTTTCTTTCCCATCTGCGCAACCACTCTTCTTCTGTCACTCTCACTGTCCAAGTTTCTCCAAGTTTCGGACTTAAGAACTGTTTTGTAGAGCCGAATCTTGGTTGCTCTGCTTATGTTTTACATTTAAATATGCCTTGTAGGGAGAAGTAACATGTTACCAGCACATATACTTTCTTTTATTTCTTCGGCTATAATGTTGTTCTCAGTAACAACTCCCTAAAAGTTGTTGTATACTAGTAAGCCCAGGTATTTAAATTTTTTGACCTTTTGAAATATGCGACCTCCAATTACCATGGGTGCTCACGGTGTATAAAATACACGTCATATAATAATATAATACACGCCATCACGGTGTATAAAACAGCTTGGAATATTGAACATTCGTTTGCGCCTGCTAAGTATGTTGTTTAACACCACGAACCCTTCACTCCACCAGTGCCGGTGCAATGACTCGGCGAAATGTAGGAGGTTTTTCTGCCGCACTCTGTACGTAGATGAGACATGTAGGCAATGTACTTGTACATGACTACTTATACTATACCTATACTTATACATGACTCTGCTGCACTACACAGAGATTTCGTGTCCTGGCGCAGAGTAGGAAATGACGCCTTTCTTGTGAGCAACTCTGTTGTATGTTGCATACACCAAGCTGTGTAAATATACACAGATGAAGGTATGCAGGTGTCATATGGTGTGTACATCTCTGCCTGTATTAAACGTAGTGGTATGCAAGTTACACAGTTTTTCAACTATTCTTTATGTGATAATTCTTATTACATTGTAGGAATTGACACGTATTTACCGTAATTAACATAAGACTGATAAACAAAATTTCTTTGTGTTTATATTGTTAATGGCTACAATATTTTAGACTGTAAATTCTTCCAATGTAGTAACCATTATATCTTCTTCTTCTTCGTTGTCACGGCTTAGATAGTTTAGTCTGTTCCGGCTTCGAACTGGTCGGACCAGCTCTTCTTGTCTTCTTAGGGTTCTCTTCCCTTTCGACTGATACAATAAGGCTACCTTGTGGAATCTGTCACTCCCCATTCTCCTAATCTGTGGTTTAGCTTCTTCTATACTTAATAATGATTCTATTTACATCTTCAGCTTTCAGTTCCTCTCTTATCCGACTATTTATTTTCATATCTAATTTTGTGTACCCAGCTATGGAAAGGAAAACTTCATTTCTGCAGCCTGAATTATTGATATTTGTCTATGTTTCTGAGCCATAAGTAAGGGTAGGTAGGAACTGCCATGGATTTGTACAATTTTATTGTGGACTCTTTCCTTGCCCTGTGTTTAGAGCACGTCGGAGAGTTCCTGTTATCTGGTTAAATTTACTAATTTAGCCAATAATATTTTCTTCGTTTTTATATGACGGCTTACAGCCTAAATAGTTAAATTCTGAGGCTTGCTGTATAATTTTACCATTCAAATAAGGTTGGCCTTTATCAACCGCTCTTTTTTTAAACCTGTTTTTCGACGAAATTGTTAGCGTTTGGCTTAACAGTGTAAATGGAGAAATCAGAGTTGTGGGCACAATGCTTAAGACTCTTATGTTTGCAGATGATCAGATTTTATTAGCCACAAATGAAGATGACTTGCAAAGGATGCTCCACTCCTTAAATAACATTGCGAAAGGATTTCATATGAAAATTTCAGAGTAATTATTGTATAAAATTATAATTTACTTCCGATTTCAATATTATTTTAGCTTCAGGTCACAAGTCCAACATATTCTGTACTACCTTACATAAAAAACTCTAAAATTTAAAAAATATTTTCTCTTCCTTCTTCTTTAACTTCCTTGTTCTGTTCTGTTCTATAACAACGGTCCTACATGCAGTCACTCCACCTCTTCCTTGGCCGACCAATGCTCCTTTTGGTGTTTGGTTACCTATCTCTTGCCCTTTTCAGTAGCCTTGTAACATTCATTCTTGACATGTGTTCATTCTATATTCTTCTTCTTTCTGCAATCCAGAAATTAATGTCTGTTACATTACACGTTTCTCTTATACCATTGTTTGGCTACTTATCGTACCTTGCCTTTCATAGTACCGTCTGTAATATAGCTATTTCTATAGTTTGCAGTTTTCTTTGAGTTGTTGCCGTATCTGGTTTGGTCTCTAATGCGTAAGATATTACTGGACGTATTGTGCTTTTGTAAACCCTAGTTTTAGCTCCTTGTGTGTGGTATTTATTATTCCATACAATAAGGTTATTCATGCATCCAGCAATTTTCTTGCTTTCATCAATTGCTATTCTATTTCTTTATCCGCCCTATTGTTACTTGTAACCTTTGTTCCTAAGTAGTATATCTCCTTACTTTTTACTTATTTTATTATTCTGTCATTTATCACAAACTTATACCTTAATGGGTCACGCAAAAATGTAATTGATAAAAAAATCTCGAATTATATAAATATTATGAATGTCTAGCATAATACCAAAAGTAATGTCTATAATAATAAACTTCAGTTTTACTATAGGCCTAATGAAATAAAAATATTTTCTTTACAATAATAATTTTAAAACTTGAATATACAGACCTGTGAGTAATCAAAAACACAACATGTATTTAATGTTGATGTACTCTTTCCTGTCCGAATGTTCATTTTAAATTTACTAATTTTCCTTTTTACACTCACTTTGTCATGCAACCGTTTCGGACTCATTAATTTTTTACCCCTCGTTTGTGCCAGGGAAGATAATTAAATTTCATATTTGCTTATTCATATTTAATTAAATGCTTGACATCCTGAAGAAAATACAAAACAAATTATTTATTCTCTCTAACCTTGTTAGCTATCTACTTTTTATTTTGTTTCAGACAAATTCCTTCCCTTGATTATTTAATTAAGAGTTCATTATTTCTTACATTAATGTTTTATTGTTACGGTAAAACGTACGCGTGGCAGTGATTGTTATTTAAAAATAACTTCAGCATCTTCTACAGAAGAAACAATGTACATCTACTGAAGAATTTTATTACATCTCACAAAAAATGCACAGGATGCAATATTCCGTGTAGTGGAAGTACTGTATGTTAAAACCTAAACTGTATAAAGTCATTAGACGTCACAAACCTATAAAATAGCTGTTGTTTTACCAGAACACGGCCTTTGTGTTTTGCGACTTTCCCCATACTAGACGGATTCGAACGGAATAGGAATAGTTTAAGCCAGTGCTCCGCAACCGGTGTGCCGCGGCACAATAGTGTGCCGTCACAAGGTGAAAGGTGTGACGCGAACTTTACCTATTATTTAATAAATTAATTGTCGATTTTAAGTAAGAAGGTGCTTGTTTATTCTTTAATACATGCTGATAACTGTTATATTTTCATAGAAATTAAATGTAATTTATTTACTCAATATTGTTGTTATAGTTTGCTTATCTTAAGTTATTTGTATTCTCGCCTGAAATATTGGGCCGGTTTGATGGGTTACAGGCGGCAAGCTTTGTGTTCACCGCAAAGAAAGCCGCGTAAGACTTTTAGCAAGCCTTTTAGCGGCCCGCACCAATCATACAATAGAGTTTACGTTCAAAACTCTAAACGTTCTAAACTCTATTCAAGAGAGTTCTTTGTAACACCGCATCTTTTGTGTACGGCTGGCTGTACGTGCTTTTAACTAAAATTGCGGGGATTTGCAAAAATTTCCCTCTCTTTTATTATTTTATTGCCTTGTTTTGATATTTGTGCCTGTTTGTCGGCGCTTCTTAAACTTTATTGCTCTTTTCCTTCGCCGAAGGACCCACACATTGTCAGACAACAATTACAGTATTTCAGTTCAGTTCTATCAGAGCTGTGCTCTGCAGTAGTGCGAATATTGTGATTGCTACACCAGTCTTACTATTTTCTAATACAGTGTTATTAAACTATTTTTTTTTTCGATATGGATAAGTTCCTTGTACGGAGTGGTCCGTCCTCGAGTGCAAGTAGTGAAACCATCGAGCCCGAAAAAAGAAACAGAAAGTAGTTCACCGGCAATATAGTGATAATTATTTATCTTACGGGTTTTTTTAGTGTGGTGACAAAACATGCCCAATCCCCGAGTGTGTTGTGTGTGGTGAAAAAACTCAGTAATGCTGCTATGGTTCCCAGTAAATTGAAACGACATTTGTCAACAAAACATTCCTCTCTGTTAAGTAAAGATGTGAATTATTTTCGTCGGTTGTTGGAACAAAATAAAAAAAAAGTGACGCTCATGACTATGTCGGTACGTTTCGCAAAAAGTACAGGAAGCTAGCTATAAGGTAGCCGAACTTATCGTAAAGGTCAAAAACCCACACACAATAGCAGAAACGTTCTTAATGCCGGCGTGTAAAAAAATGGTAAAAAAAGTCCTGGGTTTAGAAGCTGGTACTGAAATTTCAGAAATTTCTCTCTCTGCTGACACAATCAGCCGCCGAGTTAGTGACATGTCCAGTGACATCGAAGACATTATGAAGGAGAAAATAAAGAGCAGTCGAAAGTTCTCACTTCAGATCTACGAGTACACCGATATTGGCGGTCACGCACACAACTTCTTTCCTACATAAGGTATGTTGATGGGGATGTAATTGCAACTAATTTCTTTTTTTGCAAAGAACTACCCGAGCGAGCAACCGGTGAAGAAATATTTCGTACGACTAATGAATATGTGGTCCGTAATGAATTAACATGGGAGGATTGCGTTAGTGTTTGTACAGATGGAGCCGCTTCTATGACAGGCCGAGTGAAAGGATTCGTGGGTAAAGTACGTGAAGTAAATCCTAACTTACGAACCGACCATTGTCTCATTCGCCGCGAAGCCATTGTTGCTAAGTCTTTGCCATCTCCTCTGAAAATTGTGATGGACGAAGTAGTAAAAGTCGTGAACTTCATCAAATCGCGGCCCCTAAATATGCGGCTTTTTAACGTTTTGTGTCAAGAAATGGGATCAGAGCACACTACACTTCTGCTACATACAGAAGTACGATGGTTATGTCGAGGTAAAGTGTTAACGCGAATGTTAGAACTAAAAGAGGAGGTACTTGCATTTTTTGCTATTGAGGGGCATGAGTATGCGGATTTATTTGATGAATGGGTATCTAATTTAGCATATCTTTCCGATATTTTCGTACACTTGAATGAACTAAGCAGAAAAATGCAAGGTAGAAACGAAAATATTCTGACTAGTATGGATAAGATTCAAGGATTTATTACTAAGTTAAATTTGTGGATACAGACAATTGAAAATGGATCGTGTGAGATGTTCCCAACTGTATGGGCCCTTGCTGACGATAGTAAGGTGTTGATGGACTTAATTAAAGAACATTTAGTACTCTTACAGCAGAATTTCAAAAAATATTTTGGAGAGAGTGTTGAAGATTTTGACTGGGTTCGTGATCCATTCATTATGGATTCGAAACATCTTCCGAATAATTTAGGCTTACAAGAGGAACTGGCAGATTTGAAAGCAGACAGAACTTTGAAATTAAAATTTTTCGAAGTGCCTTTGGAAACATTTTGGTTGTCAATAGGCAGTGAATACCCGGCTATCTCCGAGACGGCAGTTAATGTGTTATTACCATTTTCAACTACATATTTGTGTGAACTGGGCTTCTCGACGTTGACTGAAATTAAAACATCAAAGAGAGAGAGACTCAAATCCATCGATGAAGAAATGAGGCTTTCTTTGTCAACGATTCCGCCACGAATCAGCCGTCTGTGTGCAGCTAAGCAGGCTCAAGTATCACATTGAAGGTATGAGTAGAGTTATTTACTTTAAAATTCGTAATTTCTACAGTGAATTAAAGTTAATAAATTGTTAATAAATGCATGAGTCTATTCCTGTTTTATAATAATAATAATAACAATAATAATAATAATAATAATAATAATAATAATAAAAATTGATTACATAACGACGTAATATTTCGTAATTATATTAAGATTCATATGATTTTGAGGGGACAGACATTTTGGTGTGCCGTGTTGAGTCTAGGCCCGTCTGGGGTGTGCCGTGAGTAAAAAAAGGTTGCGGAACACTGGTTTAAGCCACAGTTAAAAACCACACATCAAGAAACATTTACATTTTTCAGCCGACTCTGTTATAAACTTAGCCACACAACAATTTACTGTTTTTTTCTTTCATCAGTAGTTTAGAAAACCAGTTGTGTGAGCACGTAAAGAGAACTGACAATCAGCATGAGAGGCATCGTAGGCGGCGGCTGACTGTGTTACGGAACAGTGTCGTAATCAGTATTGCTCAGGAAGGCAGTAGTGAAGACGATGTTAGTGGTAGTGATAGTGAAAGTGAAAAACGTATGAGTGGGATTCAAGAACTAAGTGACACGTAGCCAACACGACTGTGTAAGTAAAATGAGTTTACAAATTAAGTTTATTAAAGTTTCATCAACATGACCATCTCCACAACGCGGCGTAGGCAAGGCGCTGCCTGTTCCACATTCATAGATCCTCCAGCCATCTGTTCGACACAACTGTATTCTATAAGTATCTGTTTCCAGACTTGCTTCGCCACTCTGGAATCTGACATTCTTTCTAAGAGTTCTTTCCACCGTTGTTTGTAATCTGTTAATTTGTCATTCAAGTTAAACACTTGTGGTTCTTCTATTTTATCAATTCGTGTTTATCAAAATTTATTTATCAATAAACAATGTACGGTATTTTATAGACCAAAAGAAGCACTTATTGAATTTAAGAAACACTGTCTAATATATAACTCTGTCTTAACTCTATATCATCTCAATATAAATCACAACATTTCTTTCTGTTAAAAGGACAATTCATTTTTTTCAATAACCGAACAGTAGTAAGTGTAAAGAGACAAACAATTATTCAGGTGAATTCTTCAAAGAAGAAGAAGAGAGGTGTAACCAAGATACCTGATTAGTATTTATTGAAAGGGCTTTCGACCGCTTTAACAGAGAAACTAGGACAATAGCCACAAAATTTAATCAGAAAAAATTTGTCATTTCTCAGCGATATACTAAAAATTAAAGTAAAAAAAATAGTTTCTTAAAAATACCATAAAAGTTTGTCGTTTGCCACTACATTTAAAAATATAAAATACATTATTGCAAGAAAATGCATTATCTATTACTCCATTTTTTCAATAAAGAATGACTAAGGAAAACCAAAATACGGTATTTGGCCCAAACCAAGAAGCACATTAAGCGATTAAGATAATCCGAAATAAAATAATTTGATTTTCAAGAGATACAAAACATCAGACTAGATGTCCTCTAACATAATCCACAAATATTTTTGACGTAGATGCAAATAGAAATCTTGTTGTACTCACGAAATTAGATAATCTTACGTTAATAATGAAAACAGGGAACAACTCTACAAACGTGGAATTTGTAAGATCAGTCATAAACTTTAGTAATCCAGTACAGGAATATTGAGTTTTAGATAAAAATAAGCAGAAAACGGTAAACCAAAGTTGTCATTGATAATTGAAACACATTTACAACTTTCGTTACATTGGTTGGAATGTGTGCTAAAGTTATTAAGCCAACAGAAACTAAACATATTCACCGTATATGCGAAACTAAATGCATTCATTAAAGAACACGTTTTGGAAATAGACTGCAACAAGGTTCTTTGAACAACCGTAGTGTATTCGTTTGTAAATCTAAGTAACACAACCGCTCAAAAAAAGGTTTTCGAAGAAGCATGAAAAGGCGTAGTCATTGGGACAATATTATATTGTTACGTAATGCGGAAAAAGTGTTAGTAATACGGAACGTTCTACAAGTTTATCGAATGTTCCAGAGAATCCGGCTAAGTTATAATGTTGTGTGCGTACGTGATTTCAACATGCATTCGCGAGACTTTTCTAGACGCCGCCAGCCGCGCGGACAGTGTCAAGGCCGCAATCAATTACGTCGTAGTGTACAGCTATTATGCGTAGTATGTTCAATGTTCTGGAATTTCGACAGCGTATAAATACAAGTACTCAACGACGCTCAGTCAGTTTTGAGCTGCGAATTATTGGGGTGCGGTTTGTAGTATTGTGGCGAAGCGTTATGTGTTTTATAATTGTGCGGGACGATTGTAATACAAATGTGTTTTATATTAGTAGACATTTTTATTGCGTGTGAACAATTTTTATTTGATTTGTTGTAAGACACTATCTTCTTGATTACAAACTGTGTAATTGTGATAATTAAAGTTTGTGATTAGTGACTTAATTGTTGTCTTGTATTGTGTTGTCCACTGTACCATACGACGATCAAGGAGACCGATGTAACAATATGAAGGATGACTAGTCAACCATAATAGAATCGAGCTGATTGAATGGACACACAGAGATGATAAATTTAGATAAATAAGAGGCCACCGTTCAAAGTAAAAACATAAATCGAGCAGAAGACGAAGCTGCAGCCGTCGGCATACATGACAACAGTCACAAGTTCCAGACCTAACACATATGAAGTACAGAACAAAATATACAGAACAGTGAAAGAATAGTCACGTGTTTATTTAGTTCTAAAAACAAAAGTACCTTTGAGGACAGTGAAGAAGGATAGTGTCCATGTTATTGGACAGAGTTATTTACTGTAAAGTTTTTATGTATTAATTAATTAACGTGTGAGGATATTTGTAGTTAATGAGTTTTATAATTTGTTGCGATACTGTGTGTTGGACAAGTTTGTCAACAACTAGAAACTTACAAACTTGTTGCAAACCGGTCTTTTTGCTTATAGAGACGGCCATACATTTTGAGTTAAATTATTTTATTTAAACAAGCCCTTTGATTGGCGTAACAATACTCAAAAACATAGTAACACTAAGCAAAATATTTTCATAAACTGAGTTTATGCTACTTATCTAAAAATTAGGAAGGTTAATTATTCACCTTTTACAATTATTATTTCTTCATAAATGTGAAATGTATTCAGTTTTTATAAGGTATTTAACAGTATGTTTGATTTCAAGTGATCTTTTAATAACATACTTGTAATACCATATTGAAACCACTTTAAAGATAAAGTTTAAGTATTTAGTTGACAACCTAAGCACACTGACTGCTTTTATATCGTTTAATTGCGTTTATAACGTATGAGAACATTGATGTAACAAATTTATCCTTCTCATCACACATTTCGTTTAATATCTGATGAATATTGCAATAGGTTAATGTTGTTGCCAACAACAGTATCAATACTCCAATTTGCATAAAATGTGAGTTATATCTGGGTGTCTCTGTTCTGGCCCTGGTGTTACACTACGATATTGGGCGCCTGATTCTGATTTATCGCATGACATGAGTGGAATATTTGCTAGTAAGCACATAATTTAGCCAGTAGTTTATTATTCAACGTGTTATATTAACTAGTATTGTTTCAGTCTAATCATTAGTGGACTATTTCTGCCAACAGTTTTAATAACAAATTAGTAATATAGGTCAGGATGTGATAGGAAACCATTTGTGTAAATCAAACCTATCAAAATCAAAGATACGCTTTAGTCTAGGAAACCAAACGGCAATGATTGTAAACGAATGCAGTCGCTGCATTATTCCATGTTTGCCTAATCCAGTACACAAGATTACATATTTTATAAGTTACGTCACACTTAAACGTTTCTGAAGGTAATAATCATAATACAGAGTTTGCATTGTTTTCCTGACATCAACCAAATCATGAAAAAAAATAAAAATCTTGAGTAACATTTTGAGTTTTAATTTTATATTCTACTAAAGATAATACTGAAATATATGCTCTTATATATTTCAAAGTATATAACAAGGCAATGTATGTTCTTATAACAGGGCAACATGTTTATTGATAAAGTACAGAGAATATTTTACTCAACTCAACTGTCATCTGTCAGTATTTCCTCACCTTTCTGACGATAAGTGATACAAGCATAAGTCTATGGGGACTTTACCCTTATCATCATAAAAACAGTGATAAAAATTACTGCGCTTCTAATTACTTCATAAAAGCAAAACCGTTTTCTGTTTTTTCCGGACTGTCTTTCACCGACTTCATCATTTTATTATCGTTATCAATATACAGTGTATACTATGAAGTGTTTATTGTTATTTATTTATTTTCATCCTAATGCTCTTCTGTTTTTCTTCTACTTGGCGCGTATAATTTATCACATTGCTGATTTTGTTCAGTTGCTTCTTTTCCTTCTTATTTGCCTGCACACCTGCCTTTAAACGATATTAATTCTTCCTTGCAAATCGTGTCCGTGGTCATTTCTACGTAAGAGTGTCCTCGGGAGTCTTCCATTGGAGAATAGTGACGATAGGCTCCTCCAGCATCATCCCTCTTCAAAACAGACCTCTCGTTCGGCGCCTTATCCGATGTGTGAGAAAAACTCTTTTTATCTCTGTAACAGGAGTTAACGGTAGCATCATCACTGCCTTTGAATTATTACTCGAAATGTTCAACGAGTAATCAGCTTCGCCCGTTTCTCCTTCATTCCGCCCATACCCCATATGGTCTCTGAATGTCACCATATTACCAATATATAGAATATTTCTGACCCTATTCAGTTACAGAGTCGCGTTCTTGAACCACTGCCCATGCAGCTGGAAGAATTAAGACTCCCGCATCTCTGTGCTCTATAGGGGAGCCTTCTCATTCAACAGTCCTTTCCTTTCATTGGACTATCCGCCGATGAGGATGTTCCATAGCCTTTCAAAAGAGGACTCCCCTACTCATCCTCATGGCAAGAAATTAGCTAAGCGTTTCAGGATGCGTCAAGTCCTGAAATGGAGTTCAACCTGGCCGTGATTGCTGGAAAGAGATTTGTTGGATTTCAAAACACGCAGAAGATGTTCACTCTAATCGGTAGTTGCAGCAGTCACCAAGGTCCCTGTTTTCCCCATGCGGAAAGTAATTGCGTGGGCAAACCCTACTGAATGCTACGAAGGGAGTATTCGTATGCACAGAGATATACATGGTTTTTGTATCACGACATGTGATCAAGACAAAAAAGCACAAGAGAAACATAACTACCACTAGCTCTGAAATACTCTTTAGCGTCGAAGTGGGGAAACAAAAGTTTTACAAGAACCTATGACAGGATAGATGAGAGAGAGAAACTTCGCCCAAGGCAAGATGGGACCCAACAACAGTACAACTAAGGAAACACTGCTCTGAGAAGCCGGCGCTCACCGCGTGAACTCTGGCATCGTAATATTCTCAAAATAATAGCTAGCCGAGCAGGTGCGTGTCTCGGTCAGGGCCGCACTCAAGTATCTTCTAGGCATTTCGATTGCTTGGTGTCGTAAATTATCAAATACTAGTCTAGAACAGTTATTAAAATAATTGTTTGCCGGGCCGTGGTCCGATTTTTTGTTAAACAAACGTTTTAGTCAATCCATCGGTGGCCATCTTCAGTGCCTTAGGACTGAACACTAACACAGATCTAACAATCATGAATCACAGTACTGTGGCTAAGGCTGCAGATCACTACTCTTCAGCCTTGATATGTTACAAGATATATATATATATATATATAATGTTAAATATATATTAAATATTATATATATATGTATATAAAGTTGTCCTCAGTTCTTGAAACCAACGTGAAACCTGTAAGTAGCTGAGAGCTGAGGCTAAATGTTTTTATTCTGTAGACGGTTTGAGTGTGTTTTCAGATGTCAGCTAACAAAATTGATTTTTTTTATTGTCTTCAAAGCATACCTCGGTAACTATAGTAATTAAAAAAACATTTTCTTAATCTGAACTTAATTTGCAATACACATAAGGGTCTAAACCAAAATTTTAAATCTGCAATGGATTTTTACGTTTGTTTCCAGGTATCCGAAAAAGAATTGCGTCACTGCCTTTGAGAATTCTTTGTTTCTTTTAATACTTGTCTTTGCTTAATCTCAACTTGCCTACACCCAGTTTTCAGCTACAATTTTAATGTGAAATATGCAGATTTAAGACTTAATCCACATCCTGCTACAGTCGCCCTTTGTTATAGACGAATACTTTGATAAATTCACTAGCTTAGTTTTTCTTGTTTGAATAATAACAATTTTTCATAAACGACTAACTCCGAAAAAAATGGAAAAAATCATCGTTTACTTGTATAGTAATTTCAAAATAATGAGCCGCTAGCATGAACCGCTTCTTCTTCTTCTTCTCCTTCTCCTTCTCCTTCTCCTTCTCCTTCTTCTTCTTCTTCTTCTTCTTCTTCTTCTTCTTCTTCTTCTTCTTCTTCTTCTTCTTCTTCTTCTTCTTCTTCTTCTTCTTCTTCTTCTTCTTCTTCTTCTTCTTCTTTAGCTTCCTTGTTTGGACTCTCTTCTGTTCTATAACAACGGTCCCATATGCTGCATGCTGCATGCTTGCTTGCATGAACCGATTCTGCGAAAGACTTCCAGCGAAACATAACAACCAGCGCGTAAAACAATGGTAAAAGGATTACACCGGTGGAGAGGAAGAAGCTTAATTTAAGAATGAAGTTTTCGATGCTTCCGTCTTTCTGCTTTGATTTGTAGAGATTTAAAGAACAAATCTATAATTTTCAGAGGTTTGTAGAGATTTATAGTAAAATTAATTGTTTATAATATAAAAAAGTTAGAACGATCAACGCGCCAATAAGAAAAATATAAGAACAGTAATTCAAAATTATGGCTGATATAAGACTATTCAGTTTCATACTGAAGCCTACACAAAATACAAACTAAGGCAGAATTCTGGAAATTTTAAATTAATCTGATGTACTTATTACGACTTCTGTAAGCAAAGGAATTACCGAAAACATGATAAATGAGCCTAGAGGTTAAATTCACACAGAGAGCTTTGCATTCTTTTGCATGGACTGCAGGTCTTTGTGTATGTCACACTCAAAGCCTTACGAATTCCGTTGTTAAAGTTCTCGTATTTCGTGGTGTTGAAAATACAAATTTACATGAATAACAAAACCTATATAAAATGTACATTCACTGTAGGAAGGCTATAATCAAGTGACCAATTTCGATATTGTATAATTTTATATTAATATAAATAATAAATTACAAAGCTTTTTACAAGAATATATTTTTATTATTTTTTGAATTACAATGTTTAAGTAGTATTCAACTACCATCATCAGATATAAAATTAATATATATATATATATATACATTTTTATTAAATGAATTATTCAAAACAGCTATTTCATATGCAGACTAAATTTCATTTATAAGTGTATATAAAATATGTTATATAATTAATTGTAAAATATGGTATAATTATTATTTTATTAAATTAGTAATTTTGAAAATATTATAATTTTTTTGTATTAATCTGAATTTGTTCTGGTATTAATTTATTATTTAATTTAAATAATTCTAAATTTTTTCATAAGGTCATTTTTGGATCTTTGGAAATATGTTTCAATAAAGTGGTGTTATTTTTCGGGCAACAGTGTTAAAAATGGAAGGAGTCCAGGGTAGGAGAGAGAAAACGTAGGTTCAAATTGGACTGAAGACAGGAAGAAGAGACAGAGTGAAAAGATGAAAGAATATTGAAGAAAAAGAAAAGAACAAAGAATACAGAATTGAAATTGGCATGTGGTCCTTAGATGGCCGATATAAAAAAGTGGTGTTATGTAAATTTTAAAATGTGTGTTTTTGGTTGAGTGTGTAGCTAAATTTAGTATAATGTTAATTTTGTGTATAAAGTTAATACATCTATTGATAAGGTTCTCGTTTGGAGTAATATTAAATAACCAGATAAAGTGATATTAAAGTATAAAGCAAAATGTTAAGTAGGTGTTAACATTTAACCAGCGCAAAGTTTATATAGCCTATTTCTAAAAATGTTTTCGAACTTATATTAAAAAATAAAATATAAATTTTCTGTAAGATACATTTTCTATTATTTGAGAGTATGTAAATCTGAACTATTTATTTGTGCGGACGAAAACAATATAAACGTATTTAATAAATTAGGCATGTCTTTGTCTTAATTAATGAAATTTAATTAACCGCGAGGTAAATTTAAAACAAAACTGTATAATTACAATTAAAAATTAAATTGTTTTATCAAAATGGTGTCTTCAGTAAGTGAACGTATAATTATTACATATCTGTATATAGGCCTATATTAGTTATATATAATTATTTTCCTCTGCAATAATTTTGTAATTTACGTGACCAAGAAATGTATTATCTGGTGTATGAAATATATTACCTTCCTAATAAAATTTAACATGGAATACTGCAAGAAACTTTGTAAAGAGTTGCTATCAAGAAAAATATTATTTTACGTAAAGAATATATGCTGCGGAGTATTAAAATTTCAAATAAGAAAAACTAAAGATTTCTATTTATAAATATTGACCACCAAAATTTACATTTATAATTTATTAGCGTTGCAATAAATGTACGCTGATTAACAATTTTTAAATTGGAAAAAATGCCAACAAACATGTGCATGCATTTTGTAATATAATTTTATCGTAATAGTGACGTCTGACGTCACTAACGTTAAAACTAACATTATGGTGACGTTATAGTGACGTTTTAATGGTAATGATATTATTACACTCGTCTTTTAAAATAGAATTAATTTGAACTCCTTATATGATTTTGTCTTAAATCTAATCTTCTTAATTTTTATTTTTCCTTAAAGATTCTTTCTTCGTAACTAGGCGCTACAGTGTGATCACACAGTTCCAGGACACAAAAATCATGTTGCTTGACACTCTACTATGTTATCGCATTGCTATCAGCTACCTAAACAAATTTATTATAATAAAATGTTTGTTTGAATTAACCGCTTGAAAAGTAACTTTCAACTTTGTCTGTTGGCACACTGAAGATAAAATGGTTAAACCTAAACAAATAGTGCCTATCCGTAAGAAGCTAAAAGAAGAATAGCCTCGTTTTAGTGTCCTATTGGGTTTTTGGGTTTTATTTAATTAAACAAAGTCAAATCCTAAGTGTCAAAAAATAGTGTATATCTCCTGCCAAGTCACGGGGAGTGGGAACCGTATACGCTTTCCCATGTTAAAATCGGTTTTACAAATGACCTATTATTTCAGCAAGTATTCGTGCTACAGACTTCAAATTTTTACAGGTTATTCAACAGACATGCAAGTTGATATTGTACTAGAATAATAAATTGATAATTAAAATTTATAAACTTACATTTTATTTTTTTTAACAAATTTTTTATATCTTGTGTAGCCTAATGCGTGAAGTGGTGATGATATGATGATAAACTTTAGAGATACCGACAATCATGATTTATATTACACACGTTTTAAAAAAATCCAGTCCTAGTCCGAGGCATCGTGTGAAGCATAGGAGTATGTAAAATTTTACAAGGGTTGGTTACCAGCCATCAGCGTAACCCTCACACCGGGAGGACCAGGGACTTTTACATGGGTTGGTTACCAGCCATCAGCGTAACCCCCACACCGGGAGGACCAGGGATTTTTCTGGGGGGTTACCATACCTTAGCCGTTATGTTTCAGTTTTGAGGCGCTGGAAACTCGCTTTTCACCCTCTCTCGTTTGCTACATAACGCACACCCACTGTACGCCATGCATTGTCCGGGGGTCACGCGACATACAAGTATGTCTTCTTGGACGTGAGAGTACAGCACGGTAGATTTATTTATCGAGAGCATGTTATGCGCATGTTTCCCGAATGAATTCCAAGAAAAATCCTGAATTATAAGCCAACCGGAAGAAGAAATGTTGGCAGACAGGGACGGAGATGGTGAAGCCGGAACAGGCAACCTGCCTAATCCTGGACAGATAGATGATGATGATGAAGATGATTAAAATATCACTCTTGTGTTAAAGCTAATTATCTGACGTTATCGCAGTATATACATAAAAGGTACTCACTGAGTTGAAGACATCGCAACAGTATTCAACGTTAATCACCATTAAGGCTAGGTGGCCACCAGATGCGGGGTGAAGCGGAGCGGAGCGTAGTTGAGCGCAGTATAGTTGAGCTGAGTCATTTAGGGGCGGCAATAGAAAGTAGAGTATTGATACAATTCATAGTTGCTAACTGACTTGAGTCAGCGGGAAGTTGGTGTGGTGGGGGAAGCGGAGTCAGCTAGGCCGAAGCAAAGCTGAGCGGAGTGGACCCGTGCGATATCGCTCCACTCCACTTCACTCAGCTCCGCTTCAGGTGGCCTCTCTTTCATTGAAACAACATTGTTTACATTTTACAAGCTCAGTCCACTACGCTCAATTTTGCTCCGCTCCACTTCTGGTGGCCGCCCAACACTTGCACTGACGTCACACACGAATCACTGACGATCGCTCGGGCCTTTCTTTTTAAACGAAAACATAACCGCTGATAATAATCTGCAGTTATTAACTGAATTTATGAAACCTTCAGGGACGCTTCCTTACAGTAAGCGAAAGAGGTCTGCGTGCTCTAATGAATTTGAGACCCATTTTACCGGCCCAAGCCCTCCCTTGCCGGACAGGTCTCAACCAAAGAGGTAGATGTAGTGCGTCTCACCGCAACCAATTTTATATGGCTTAACATTGTTAGCCATCCTTACCTGTCATTCTGTCCTCGAACTTATCACTAGACAAGGTGGGGGTTAGAATCTTATGTTATCCATTGGCCAATAATAAGGAGTGTTCAGCATCAGAAGATTGGACGCGAAGCCGTCTCTAGTCTTCTCTACCAAAGGGAAAACGCGGGCGATTTATCAGTATCCTAACAACGTGGTAACTACGGGTATAAAACGTTAATTATACATCCCTGGGAAATTAGACATGGCAGATTGGTGACCAAAATGGAATCGTGTAAGTTAAGAAAATTGCAGCAGGAACTGAAACCAAAATATTTAAAACCATTGTTAGAAGTACCATGACTTACGCCTCCAAAGTTTGGACTACCAATAAACACACAAGAACAAAATTAACGACAGCAGGCGTTCGGAAAGAGCATCCAGACGTGAGAAAGTTAGAAATAAAGTTATTAAGGACAGAATGAATGTGAAAAATACAATTCTTGATTGTTGATTGTTGATTGTATTTAAACAAAAAAATTACAATGGAATAGATACATGAAAAGAATGGCACAGGAAAGATTGACAAGGAAAGTTATGGAATGGACCCCACCAAGAAGCAGGAAAAGAAGAAGGCCACCTATCATCTGGATAGACGAAATTCATGCAATACTCGGGGAAAGAAAAATTAAAGAAGATCTTTGGATTGACAAGCAGCAGTGAAAGATAAGAATTCCAACAGTTCTGTAATCTTTGGTTCCGGAAAATGTGTAATCATTGTACAGCCGGAATAATAATAATTATAAAAAAATATTTTATGTAAAAAATCATCGATCGCTTAGAGGTTTTAAAGAAATGAAAGACAGATACAATAAGAAAATGGTGTAAACCCTTGGGCCGCGTATGAAATAACAGACTAATAAAAGAGCTTACGAAAAGAGAGACCCTGGAACAGACAGGTTCCGTAACCGATCATCTGGGTCTCAATTTATCTCAGGTAAGATTACTATTTAATCACTTTCTAGCAGAATATAGAACCCCCATATAATAACTGTGTTACCGCTACAGTTTTCGGTTATTAACGCAGCCGATGTTTATATAATCTATTTCTAAAATTATGCTAACCTTTACTAACAGGCCTACATAAAAATTTATTACGTCTGTGAGTAGTACAACAGCTATCTTATTATTACCACAGCATACTTTCATATCTTATTTTCGTTATTTTATATAGATTTTACCCGACTACATAAGCAATTGTGTGTTCGTTTGCTTGTAAGTTTTTTTGTTACTTTGTAACTCTTACTAGACCAAATGTGACAAATAATGTGTAAACTCAGTCTACTTAAATATTTAAGTGTAAACGGCATAATAAAATTTAGAGAAACAAATCGTCGAACGATACACAAGATATAGAGTTTGGCATCGTTTTAATCAATAAAAATACATAATAATGTGATTACAGAAAAGAACGAACTTAAAATTGTCACTCGCTTAGCAAGGATGACGTCCGTATGGTGAGGTGATATTATCCGTTTGGATACAATTGTCTGTATTCTTATCACGGCCACACAATTACTAGAACTGTTTTCTGTTGTTTTTAGGCGTAAGTAAAAAATATCAAATAATATCAAGGAATTACTGTATTGTTATTTTTGACAAAATTTCTTCCTTTTGTAATTATATGGGAATTTCGTTTTTAAAAAACACTGTTTTTTCGTAGTCGGATGAATTATTTTTATTTAAATACTAATAATTTGTTGTCCATTATCACATTTGTGTATGAAATAAGAACACTATTTTTCTTATTATTATTACTATTTCACTCTAAATAAAAATATTAATAATAATTCATAAAATAATATCGTATTATTTATATAAGTAAAAAATAATTTATATAAAAAATAATATTATCGTTTACTCATAATTGAGCTTATATAATAATTATAATAACTATAATTATAATAGTTATATAATTCGGTTGTAATAACCGAATAGTGTAGCCGATACTGTTATTTTGATCTGTTCAGTACATAAACCATTATACGTGACAGTCACTTCGGTTAGTGTGAGTTACTTTTTGTATCCTATTCCGTACGACTTAAGTGTTATTAATACAAGAACAGTATACGTTTGTGGGCTCTAAACAAAGAGAAGAGTTCTAACGGCCATACAAGACAAATGCCCACAGTTGACCTCAATGTCACCGCTCCTCGTGTTTTACGTGTCCACTTTGTGACTCGTCAACTGTCAAGTAAATTTCACACAACACCATCTCCGCCTTTTGTACGAGTGTCGTCAAATTTCCCTAACATTTGTACACATAACGTGTGTGTTAAATTTTAGATGTGATGGATGGATGGATGATGCGCGGGCGTCTTGCGCTTTAATTTGTGTGCGTTGTCCAGGCCTAGGCCTGATGAAGGTCAGGTGCCAACAGGTCAGCGCGGTCGTTTGCTCTGCACAAGGAGTTATGGTGCAGTCCGCGGGTCCATGATAAATTACATGGCCACCACAGAGGCAAGCTTGAGCTTTTGCTTCAGCCAATTGTCCGGACGAGGCGCGACACCATGGCCCCCTCAGGCTAGCCTTTGGGAACGTAGTGAAGCACTGGCGATGAAATGAGGCTCGAGTGCCCTAGGGCGTCGGGCGAAACGGTAAGGAATGACTCCGAGACAGCCAGCTTCCGGCACTTGCACAACCTCGCGGAAGCCCGTGTCTCAGGTCATTGCCCTGCCGAATCAGCAAAGCAGGTGCTGACGGGGATCTTAGTGGTCATGGCTTCAGCCAATTGCAACGCCTGGTCGCGGCTCCTTGGTCTCCGAGGACATAGCCCACGGAAACTTAGAGGCGCGCTGGCGAGGACAAGAGGCTCGACCGCCCGAAGGCGGCGGCCGAGTCGAAGGGACTCGTCACCGGGGCAGTCGGCTCTCGCAAGGAAGGCACTTGCACAACCTCGCGGGAGCCCGTGTCCCGGGTCACAGCCCTGCCGAGTCAGCAAAGCCGATGCTGGCAATAAATCAATCCAATCCAATCTGCCGCAGTATGATGGACTACAGTTTCGGCAGGCGCAGGTAGTGAATGATGGTGATCATTTCAGTCTCCAGAAGGTTGGGGGGGTTCGTTTATGGGGGGGGTTCATGTGATGAACTTAGGGAGGGTCGTCTAACAGCGCCCTAGGGCGCCTGACGCGGCGAGGGGGCGGTATATTCTCCATGCTGTTAAGCCTTTGGAGGTGCGGATAAGGGGACTCGCCGGCCTTGGGGAACAAATTCGTTGCCAAGGACCAGACGAAGCCCTCTAAGGTGGGAACACGGAGACTCCGGTGGATGGCGGAATTTCGCACATACCACGGGGACCCCGTGAGGGAGCGTAGGGTCCAGTTCTGGAATGTCGTCAGCCTATGTCTGTTGGTGGCCGACAGGAGAGGCCACCAAGCGGGCGCCGCATAAGTGAGTACTGTCCGGAGGAACAGTAGATACAATGTAAGTTTTGTACGGACAGCCAGGCGGCTGTTCCGCGAAAGCATAGGTGATAGTTTGGCTCTGACGCCACGAGCCTTGTTGAGGGTTGCGGTCACGTGGGCGTTGAAGTTTAGGTGGCGATCAAGCCGAACACCTAGGTACTTCACCGTCTCAGTCTAGTTCATGGGTCTCCCATCTAAGGAGAGGGATTGGCATCGGGAAATGGACTTATGAGTAAAGCAGATCGCCTCTGATTTCTCCTTATTGATCGCTACCCGCCATTTCCTTAGCCAGTCCGGAAGCATAGCCAACTGGCGTTGTAACATCCGCCAAGGCGAAAGCGAGCTAAAATGAAACATCGCGTCGTCGGCAAATAGAGATAACGTGACCCCGGGATAAACAGGCAGATCGTTCGTGTACAGTACGTACAGAACGGGGTCGAGGACAGATCCTTAATTTTAGATGTTTTAAACGTAACATTCAATATTTACTGCTGTTACCGGTATTGAATGCATATTCAAACAATACAATATAAACATCAAACATCAATATAATGTTTCCTTCAAATTGTCAATAGGGTATTCTATTACTCGCGGTCTGATATTATTATCACTAATACTACTTCAGTTACGGAACAGGCAAATGCCTAATCCTTGTAGTGTAGAAGACTAGTTCAGTCATCTGTAGCGCCTTACATAATGTCTGTAACCAAGCACTATAAAATACATGTATTACAATATTTCTAGTCTGCCTACAAGGACACGCTTTGATGTTTCACTCTTTGATGTGAATTCAAATTACTCCTTGCGGCATTCACTTTATATTTACATAATCTCTTTTAGTGTACAGAGATCCTTACTTTTCCATCTTACTCTGTGACTTAAGAACACGATATTTTACATTTGCAAATACGGTTTGGAGTTCCTATATGTAACCCTTATTTTACACTTAGAAAAACAGGTTTCTGTAAATACAATATTATTTAAATAAACTTGTTAACCTGTAATACGCACGTTTAAGTAACTAAGAAAATTTAAAATCTGTTTCCAGCATGCGGTTCTGTGTCCACCAACAGGAACGTCTGATGTTAAGGTTACCAAATACAAAGAAATCTGTGATCGTTGTCCTGCATTAGGCCTATTACGTCTACAGAAAAGAAAGCAAATTGTTACACAACTATACACTTGTAGCAGTTTTAAAGCAAAATACACGAAGGCAATTGAACGGTTTTGTTTATGGATATCATAAAAAGAAATGTTGTTATAAGAGTCTGTTGTACGTTTCCACTCTGATATGTTGTGAAAGTAAACTTTTTTACAACGTTTGCTATATGGTATATTTGGTATATGGTATTTGGTATATGAGTAACTGTTGTGTATATCGTTGTTGTTCCAACATGTTTACAGTTCCGCGACTAAATTATTAATTAATATACACTGCTGAATTCAAATTGTACAACAAATTAATTGCTTGGATTTCGTTGTCCATGACGCGCCCGTTACTTAACTAAATATAATTAATTCACTACCGACACGGAACACAAAGATTTTTATAGGTAAAAACGTAAAAGTTTTATCTTACAGCCTTTCACATTAGTAACTGTTCACGTTAATAACTAACGCACATAAACGTAACCGTTACTGCCGAATACGAACACAACAATAGCATAAACTTCTTAGACCTCTCCATCACAAAATTTGAAAACAGGCACAAATTCAATGCATACAATATAAAACTGACTGCAACTGACACACTAATACACAACTCTTCCAATTACCCAATACAACACAACCTAGCTGCCTTCAGAACTATGATACGTAGACTTAACAACATCCCACTAGATGAAAAAGACTACAAAGACGAACTAAACATGATAAAATATCTAGCAGAATCCAACAGAACAACAGTCAATAAACTCCTACACAAAACAAACAACAGACGAAGACAGAAAACAACAAATTCATAACACTAACATACATCAACAACCAAACTGAAAAAATAGCCCACAAATTCAAAAAAGCAGGATACAGAATCACATACAAACTACTAACAAAACAGAACACACACACAAAGCACAAAATAAATTCGATCTACCTGGTGTTTACAAACTAAATTGCTCAGATTGCAACAAATTCTACATTGGCCAGACAGGACAATGTATCTTCAAACAAAGATACATTGAACACACAAAGGCACTACACCCCACTACAAAATCCACCTTTGCAAACCACCTCATTGAAGCAAACCACACATACAAAAACGTCGAGAATTACATGGACATCCTACACGTACACACAAAAGGCAGAAAACTAGACACTCTAGAACAATTGGAAATATACAAATACACGAAAATACATAAAAACAACATCCTAAACGAACAGACACAATTCAAATCACACGCATTATTCGAACAAATCACACCCCACACACACAACATCGATCTTACAAAAGTCGATACCGTCGCCAACAAGAAGACGGACAGTGCGCCCAACGGCAGCCTCTGAAGACGCTTTTTAAAAGCGCAAACCGGTTAAGGCTATAAGGTAAACGTTTTACGTTTTTAACTATAAAAAAACTTTCTGTTCTGAGTCGGTAGTGAATTAATTATATTTAAATTATTTGCAATATTAATTCATATTATTAATTCAATAAATTATTTGAATTCTTCATACGATGTGCACGTATACTGCAGAATAGTTCACGCTTGATGCTGCATTCTCAATGTGCAATCCTACACGGTAGAAGAGATCTGACTGTTGTTGTATTGAACAAGAAACACTGTGACGGGCAGTAGGATGCCGCCCATCTGGAAACCCATAAAAATACTGTTAATAAGCATGCAGTTTATATCTGAGTGATTGAAATTAACAAACAAGTTAATTCACTTACTATATAATTTACATACATTTACTTCTGTAAAAAAACAAACAATCTAACAAAGGGCTATTGTGTAATAACTGAACTGGTTATTATGAAAATACAGTCAGAATGTTATTAGACTATATTATAATAATTATTTGCAATGAATTCTTCATACGATGTGCACGTATACTGCAGACTAGTTCACGCTTGATGCGGCATTCTCAATGTGCAATCCTACACGATAGAAGAGGTCTGACTGTTGTTGTATTGAACAAGAAACACTGTGACAGGCAGTAGGATGCCGCCCATCTGGAAATCCATAAAAATACTGTTAATAAGAATGCAGTTTATGTATGAGTGACTGAAATTAACAAACAAGTTAATGCACTTACCATATAATTTACATACATTTTCTTCTTTAAAGAAACAAACAATCTAACAAAGGGCTATTGTGTACTGCACTGAACTGGTTATTATGAAAATACAGTCAGAATGTTATTAGACTATATTATAATAATTATTTGATTTACAGGTAATCATCATCGTTAGCATTATCTTCTATCAAGATTAAGTACAGCGAAGACAATCAATAGTTGGTAGAGCGAGTTGGATTGACTACCTTGAGCGAAACCACGACGCAACATGAGGAACTGACGTCATCCAGACCGATCTGCTATACCAGACGTAAAACTGTTAATATTTGTAGTAATAAATCGTACGACCGTGTGCAGTTAATATAATCACATTATTGCAAATATTTAATTAGTCTAAACTATTTCTAGACCTTTCACGGCTGCCATCATAATTGTTGAAATTAAGATCCGGACAATTGGGGCGTGGTCTACTGTAGTTATCAATCTGATACATGCTCTTCTCAGACGCTTTGGCCTCACCCATCGAGTGAAACACGGTTTTTAATGCAACTGATAGGGAGTTCGTCAGTGACCTACTGCCACTGATTTACTGTGTATTCTTTGCCCACTTCCAATACCTAGGATGTGATATTCCATATCAATCTGACGAAGACATCGAGAGAATGATAAACAGATTTCAAGCAATTCCTGGCAGTAGTAAAAGAACTTTGGAGAGAAAAACAAAAAAGGTAACTCAAGTAACATTCTATACGATTATAGTAGTCCCCAATTTTTTATACGGTTTCAAAACATAGGTATTACCTAAAAAAGATACAAGTCACATAAAAGCTGCAGAGATAAATTTTTTGAGATATACAAACGGATGGACACGATACGATAGAATTAGAAACGACGTGTTAAGATATGAATTGGGTATATTCTCTGCAAATGCAAGAACCGAGGAATTTAGGCTGAGGTGGATTGGGCATATAGGAACAATGGAAGCGACAAGGCTTTCTCAACACGTTTTACAATACGCGCCTATAGGAAAAAGAGATGTGTGAAGACCACGCAAAACATGGCTTGTAAATAGAGACCAGAATAGGTGATGTTGCCTAATCCTGGAATGAAGAAAAAGGAGAAGAAGAAGAAAATATCTATTTTATTTGCTGGGCTCATATATGTTTTGCCTAGTTTTCTATACAACATTAGTTTGGAAACTTGTTTAAATGTGTTCACATTTATGTTTCTACCGTTCAACTGATCTACAGGTCATCGTGGCTACATGACAAGTATCCCACAATGACATGTTTCAAATAATTACGTAGAACATTAAGGTTTGCGTATTGTACATTGTATAGTTCTGCTTTTTATTATGTACTGAGTCTCCTAGTCGAGTATATACAATCACTTACATTGCTTATCATTCTGAGGTCAACATCGAAAAGGTTCCACGCAGAGAAATTAATTTTCCGTAACAGTAGTTGTTTTGAAAATGCCTGCAACTAAAAAAACAAAATATCAGTCTTACCTTTTTTTTTTTTTTTGTTGAAGAAAGTCGTGTAGACTTACAAAATAAGACGTAGAGGTAACTTATAGAACGGTAATTAACGTCAACATATTGTAATCATTGGGCATAAATAGGTTAAGATGGACGAGTCTAGATAATGTCAAACAAAAGGTGGTCTAAGATAGTAAGGAGCACTGGTCTCATCGTAGTAAAAAGGAAAGAGATAACCAAAGTTATAATGGAAGAAGAAGGCAGAAGCATACGTGATAGAGGACTCAAGTAGTGGAGCGGTTTGGACAAAAATGGAAACCAGGAGTGCCAACCGTAAAACAAATCACTATTATAATAATTATATAGTATTTAAACAAATATATTTACCTCAGTGGCAACAACTGGAGGATGATCTTCATTCAATAGACTGTTAACTAAGAACGCTGTCCTCTTCGACTGCAAAGCAAAATCAATTTTAGGTATAATAGAAAAATGTAACGCAATGCTACCCAAACAAAATATCATATATGAGTATCATCATGATATCATGATCATCATGAAACTGCAAAATATCACGATTGCGGTTTTGTTTATATTATTACACTTACACTCACCGCTGCTTTAATTTTGTAGCATAAATGACAAATACGAAAGACCCAAAAACAATTGTACAGGGCGACTATCACGAAAATTATCATTTTGAGTAGATTAGAAGGGTTTGATCCGAATAATATTAAACTGGTATTTATTAATTGAAGCGAGATTCTCAAAACTGATGTAAGAATCTGCAGAGAGAAATAATCGTTAATTAAGTTACAACATGAATATAGTAGATGATGTATTTGATTGAATGATTTTATTTTTAAGCTCGATACTCTCCTTAAGTCCTTGGATGGGTCCAGAAACATGTTTTCAACGTGCTTTCCATACAATTTTTGGTCTAGATAAAGTTTGTCGTCCGGTGGCTGGAGATAGGGCGGTAACGTGTTGCTTAAGTAGTCCAAGTGCCAGTTGATTAAACTGAACTTACTTTCAACTACGATCAACAACGACAGCAAGTGAATGATGAACGCATTTAATGTTGCATAAGACAACAAAACCCCGTAAAGAATAAAGCTTGCGGCTGTATCGAAGTATATAAGCAGAACAATGGTAATCACTAATGATAATGGTATGAATATCGAAACGTACTGTTGCAGCTGGGTCGGGCATTGTGTTTGTCTTATGTTTATTGAATCCATTATCCTCTCCGCGTGATTAAGTTTCTTAATCAACTTCAAGTACGTTCTACCGGACAGCATAGGGACGATTATGACAAGTACGTGACACGAGAAGATGCAAACACCGTGAAGATAAACTGAGAAACAGACGATATCATTATACATGCGGACCTGAGGATGAAACATTTTATAGAGTGGAAACAGAGGTGAAACTAATAGGATGAAGCAATACAGCTGGTAAAGAGGAGACACTTTGTCGTTATTTAAAGACTGAACTGGAAACACTCCGCATAATTTGGCTAAATCGTGTGTTGGTTTCAAATAATCCGCAGCACTAGGAAACATCTTCACACCGTAAGATACGGCACTTTGGCGACCAGTAGCCGTTTTGCAAGTCTTATACGAGCCACACCTCTTACGAAGACTCAAATTACTGCGGTTACAGTAATTTGGCCACACGATACGCTCTAGTGATTATTCAATACACCCCAGTAATTTGTTAATACGACGCAAATTATTGCCGCGCACAAAATGTAAAAAATTATATAGACGCAATCCAAAATGTTCTTTCCTAGATGATTGATTTCTTTTGTGATGGACATTAATTGAAAATATATGCTTTATGCAAAAGCATGTCAATTTGTAGCTGAATAACGTTTTGTATCTTTTATATCGTACTTTATTGACTCCTGTAAGTATCTTCTGTAGATGATTTTCTGTCTTGCCATTTGATTCAGCCATTTTCTAAATATCTGACGTTATCACGACCACTACTGATATAGGACTACTGTATTCAATGACGGTCCTTTCATCCCCCTACTCCAATTTAAAGGTTTTGCTGTATCTTTCTGACCCATACCTCTAGTTGTCTGTACCACAAGAGCACTTTTACCTCTACTTCCTCAAGGTTGTTTCTAGTTCGCCTCTTACACTGCAGTTCCGTCTTCCGGCTCTTCGAGTTTACCAACTATTCTTCTTACGTATTTTCATCAGATGCTGCAATGTCCGTCCAGGACTTGTCTGACACTGTCAAAGACTTTATTTTACTCAATAGACGTGGTTACAATATTCTTTTATAAAGAAGAAGTTTGGTTTCTGGAATAGTTTCTCTTTGAATATTGTCGGTTGTTATTTATATGGTAAAATAATTTTATAGCTTTGTATATGAAAATTTTATTTCTTCATCCCTTCTTCCGTCTTTATGCTCTCTGACGAGAAATATTTGTGTCTTCCTACATGCTTTACTTGTTATTTGTTTAATGTTGGTAGTGTGTTTGTTGTACTTTATCCCTATATTAACGTCAAATATTTTGTTTTTTTCGGTGTTTACACGCATCCGTTTCTCTTGAAACTTTTATAATTCAGTACGTAATATTGTTTTAAAACTGTTTTGTTTGCTTCAGTACAATATCACTGTGGTGAATAGGATGTAAATATTCAAGTAAAAAAGTGAGGAAAAATATGGGTAAAGGCACGTTCAGTAGTATCTTGCCTTTATTCATTACTTCTACATTCCTCCTTATATTTGACATTCTTAAAGAGGATAAGAGAGAACCTTGATATCAATTGAAGCTGCTGTTTAAATCAGATTCTCTTCATTAACCGTAATGAAAACAATAAATATACTGTGAAACAACCCTACGATGACTCGACTGAAACAGAACACAAAATCTCAACCTACCCCTATTTATACAGTAATTTCTGTCAAAAATATTACAAACAAGCCCGTAATTCAAGGAAATGTATTTTCCCTACAATTACACAAAAATTGTAATATAATATTTTAGAAATTAAATAATTTATATATGTGCAAAACGTTTGATTTTAACAAAAATGAAAAGAATAAAAAGACTTTCGTTAAGTATAGAAACAGAGGTGCTATGAGGTATGTAAAAGTATCATGTGTTAAACCTTTTCTTGTTTTTTAAAAGTATTTGTTAGTTCCAAAACATGGGAAAGTCCGGTGCACTGTTAGCCTATAGGTAGCGTACAGGAGAAGAAACTTCAGTAAAAGTAATTATTACTGAATTTTATTTTTAATTCCGGGTCAAAACATCCTAAGACGTTGTCCGATGCCCAGCCACCATTGCTGTCTGTCGTTGCAGTTTTCATTGTTTAATCCTCTCTCGATCTTCTTATGGTCTGTATCCATGTTTTCTTGGGTCTTAATTTTTTTCTGCGATCCCTAGGTATCCATCTCATTGTTTTCTTTGGTAGTCCGTCTTGCCCCATTCTTTGTACGTGTCCGTACCAGCTTAGTTGTTTTTCTTCAATGCAGTCGATGATTGTCTTTTGCACGCCCGTTTCTTCTTTGATAGTTTCATTTCGTATTCGCGTATTCGCTAGCCTCGAAGTTCTAGCAGCTCGTCTTGAAGGATCCGTTTCTGTAGCTTCTAACTTTCTATTTACCTGTTCTTTTATTCTCCATGTTTTGGTTACGTACATCAACGTGCTTTTAATCATTCTATCGTAGAATTTCTTCTTCCTTTGTTTTTCAATTTCTGTGCTTCCATCCAATGATCTAATTATTTAATTTGTTTTGTTTATTCTTGATTTTATTTCAACAGCGTCTGTTCTTTTTTTTATTAAACTTTATTCATAAGTACTTGTAGCTGTTCTATTTTTTATAAGGTCGTTTGTTTTTTAAGATTAAATCTGTTGTTTCTTCTCCGACACACAGATACTGCGTTTTTTCTATGTTCATCAGTAAGAACCATTTTTCATACTCTTCCTTTAGTTTGTGAAACTTTACTGAAATTTACTGTGTATAATTTATGACAAAGAACATTTTTTCAGGTAACATTTCTATAAAGTTACGGCTGTACAAGCTCTCTTATATGGCACCTGGTCGTGGGTATTGAGTGAAAATACCACACATTTCATTCCAGTTACGGGGATGAGATTTTTCATACATGTAAAAGAGTGAGCGATGGACAGGTGGTGTTAGAAACAGGATCCATAAATGCTTGTGGCTGCCGCAGATGATGGTGATAAAACTGTGAGAAAAACTTGTCAATACACAACTATATAATAAGTAAATACATGCGCGATACAATGTGTCTCAAAGAAACTGTAGCTGAGAAACTTTGTAAAGCATTAATGATGAAACCGGATGACAGTAAAACAATTAATTATATTCTTGGATTTCGTTGTCCATGACGTGTCCGTTACTTAACTAAATATCACTATAACATTAACGACTCGGAACACTAGGTTTTTTTTATAAGTAAAAGTATAAAGTTTTACCTTACAGCCTGAACCGGTTTTCTCCTTTAAAAGGCTTCTTCAGAAGCTGCCGCTGGTAGCGCTGTCCGTCTTGTTGTGTGTGACGGAATCGAATGGACAAAAAAACAAATACATAACGTACAGACAAAAGACGACAGAAAAATAAAAAACCTGACACCAATCAACACAAATATAATTCCCTCACACAAATTCTACCCACCCCACACAGTAAACCTCACGAACGTCACAGTCACTAAAAACGAACAAACACTCCTTGATAAAGGCCTAAAACATAACATACATTACAAACATGACAACCAAGCACTAACAAAACTCATAGCTGACACTGAAACAAATATACAAAACACAGCACCAGAACATCAAGACACACTAAGACATAATATAAACAATATAATAGGAGCACATAAGACACCAGACAACAACAACCACAACTCAGAAATACACACAGCCATCAAACTGAGGGAAAAGGCACACAAACACAATATCACATTTGTAAAAGTAGACAAAGGCAACACGACTGTAATCATCCCCACAGACAACCTACACAAAAAAGTACAAAACTTCATGGAACAGAAAAACATCACAGAACTAAAACACGACCCCACCGACAGATACCAAAACACAGTAAAACAACTAGTCAACAAGGTCAAACACATAATGACACACAAACAAAAGCCCTACATGAAACAAATCCGACCATCAGCTCCCTCCAAGCGCTTCCCAAAATCCATAAAGAAGATATTCCGATCCGCACTACCGTAAGGCCCCTGCACACAATCTCGCAAAATATCTAGACAAAATTATAAGACAACACACACAACTAGACAACAACATTGCAGTAAAAAACAACACAGACCTAGTAGTAACAAAAATAAAAGACATACACATCCCCCATAATGCGACATTAGCCTCCTTTGACATTAAAAACCTGTACACTAACATCCCAATCTCTGAAACAATCACCATCCTACAAAACAAACTCAAACAGAACAACACACCAGACGAACTTATCAACGAAATAACAGAAACTCTGAACATTATCATAAAACAAAACTACTTTACTTATAATAATAAATACTACACACAGAACGATGGCCTACCCATGGGCTCCCCCATATCCAGCATTCTAGCAGAACTCTTCCTCCAACACTTAGAAAAAACAAAAATACTCATAAACAATGACAGACACTCACATAAAATACTATATTGGCACAGATACGTTGATGACATTCTAATACTATACAGGGAAAACAAAAGACAATGTGAACAGTTACTAACGCACATAAACAAAATACATAAAAACATAACCTTTACTGCCGAATACGAACACAACAATACCATAAACTTCTTAGAACTCTCCATCACAAAACTAGAACACAGGCACAAATTCATATATACAGAAAACCAACTACAACTGACACACTAATACACAACACCTCCAATCACCCAATACAACACAAACTAGCTGCCTTCAGAACCATGATACATAGACTTAACAACATCCCCTTAGATGAAAAAGACTACAAAGACGAACTAAACACGATAAAATATTTAGCAGAATCTAACGGTTATGACAGAATAATAGTCAGTAAACTCCTACACAAAACACAAAACAAACAACAGACAAAGACAGAAAACAACAAATTTATAACACTAACATACAGCAACAAACAAACTGAAAAAATAGCCCACAAATTCAAAAAAGCAGGATACAGAATCGCTTACAAAACTACTAACAAAACAGAACACACACTATCAAAACACACACACAAAGCACAAAGCAAATTCGATCTACCCGTTGTTTACAAGGTAAATTGCTAAAATTGCAATAAATTCTACATAGGCCAGACAGGACGTAGCTTCAAACAGAGATACATTGAACACACAAAGGCACTCCACTCCACTACAGAATCCACCTTTGCAAACCACCTCATTGAAGCAAACCACACATATAAAAACATCGACAATAACATGAACATTCTACACGTACACACAAAAGGGCGAAAACTCTAGAACAATTGGAAATATACAAACACACAAAAACAAATAAAAACGATATCCTAAACGAACAGGCACAATTCAAATCGCACGCATTATTCGAACATATCTCACCCCACACACACAGCATCGATCTTTCGAAATTCGATTCCGTCACCCACAGCAAGACGGACAGCGCTACCAGCGGCAGCCTCTGAAGAAGCCTTTTAAAGGAGAAAACCGGTTCAGGCTGTAGGGTAAATCTTTATACTTTTACTTATAAAAAAACCTAGTGTTCCGAGTCGTTAATGTAATAGTGATATTTAATTAATTATACATTGTGCCACATAAATGCACGACGATCAATCATAATCTTGTATTGGCCTGTGATAAATTAAGCTCCAAAGATTCTAAATACGTGTGTCGATGGTTTCATTAATAATTCCTTACTTTATGTTACACTCATTACTTTGATAATAGCGCGTTGAAAAAAAAAACTGATGAACAATGTCCGTCACGTTTATTTTGTTACATTGTAGTGGTAACTGAATAAAATGTAATTAATTTCTTATCAAAAGGTGCGTCACTGTATTGTATGTAATAAAATGTAATGCTTGTCTTAAACAGTAAGATAGAATAAACAAAACTGTCAAGTTTTAAAAACGTTTTAATCCTTAGCGGGTAATCCAATTATGAGGAAAGATAATTACGTTCCTAGTTCTGTAAGTGTACCACACACACACACGCGCGCGCACATATATGTATATACACACTAAGTTCAATGAGTAAAAGTTTTCCAAAAATACTTGGTGGTGAGTAAAATTTTGTACTATTAGATACAAGAACTTACGCAGTACAATTTGAATTTGCTTTACAATGTAAACGTTGTGCCTCCGACCCACAACATTAGCTGGCAACATTCTAGTCACGTTTGTATAAGGAACGTTCCGTTGTGTCATTCCTATCCCCCTATTATCATATAGCTTATAGCGCTTTCATTATTGTGGAATATATCAATTCCTATTCGTCTAAGAGACATCAGACGGGCATAGAGTACAAAACTAGTGGATCACTCAGACGAGCTAATGATTTCTGATAATATCGTTTGTGATATGAATTTCTTTAATTTGTTGAAGAACTCGGTAGCTTTTAACATAACTCTATATAATCTGGAAATTGTGGTTTCAGTAGTATTAACACCGTTTAAATTATAAATTTTCATTGCGCCATTATATTGCTACGTAATACGGAACGTTCTACAAGTATCTCGGCTATGCCAACAGAGCCCAGCTGTAATATGTGTGTGCGTATTTATTGCTGCTACATTGAGTTGAAAGACAATTACGTGACACTTATCATGTGTTAACAATTGAGGTTATTTCAGACCGTACCGGTCAGCGCACTGTGTTCAAGGACACCGTTTCTAGTGGATTTGAGAGCGCCTGTTTGTTCGCTTTATCCAAATTTACCAATTATTCTGGCATCTCAGCGGGGTATAAATATAGGCATTGAGCGACGGTCAGTTCAGTTTACTTCGGGCGATTACTCAGTGCGTTTCTTGTGGCTATTTGTGAAGTGATTATTGTGCGGGACTCTATTAGTTGACATTATTATTGCGTGTGGACAAATTTAATTTAAAATATCGCAGGAGTATAATCTTGTTGAATAACTTGTTGATTAAAAACTAATGATTGTGATAATTAGTACTGGTTTATAGTAACTTCAATGGTGTCTTGTATTTTGTTTTCCACTGTACCACACGACGATCAGTGAGATTGTTGTAACAGTATCCATAATACATCTTTACATCTGCTGCAGTTAACTGTTTGTTCACCATAAATGAACATTGGAAAAGCATAAGGAGCTAAGTGCCAAATATATGTTTCCGTTCGACTAAAAGCAACGTAATTGTTGTGATATTTCCCGAAATGATCGTAAAAAGACTCGAAACAAAATTTAAAGTTATTCTAACAATTTATTAAACTTTCAAAACAATATTTGGAAGAACAAATCAAAACAATTCTAGCATGATGAATTTTAACAAATCGGCCGACATTTAACAAAGTTTTGTGAAACGGCTTAGAAAACAAATATAGGGCAAAAATTAAGCATAGTTTTGCAGTATAGTGGTAACATAAATATTCCTTGAAGGAAAAGTTTATTATGGTCTGTGATCACATATTCATACTCAAACGGGTATCTAAGTTACATATACATGTCTCAAAATACATTACAAATTAGCTAGTTAACTACGTTAGTCATGTACACGACAATATATGTAATTTAATAGTTGGTCATTACGCTAATGTACAATGCAGCTACTACAGGGATCATATTAATTCCTATGATCCATGGTTTCCGTCGCTAGGATACACTTAATCCGGCATCACCGAACGCCTGTTTAATTAGTTCTGTTTAATGTATTACGCCTTCTTTGTGTGTCTCATTAGTATAAGTATTCTCACATGATTATAAGTACTTACTCGTTGTTTGACACACACTGCGCTGAGTTATTTTTTACAGGAATTAATCGCGATTTTATTTACGTTATATTACAGTAACTGTCTAAAAGTTCATTACTGTACAGTGTTAGCTAAATAATAAGTTAATTCAGAAAGTAATTTTGGTCTGTGGGCATAAATTGAAAGAGGGTATGTGAAGACTTTGTAAATTAACATGTTATTTTCCAATATCATCTTCCGCTTTCAATTAATCAGATAGATATTATATAAAACCAGTATAGTTTTATTGTAATTGTAGAGAAACTGTTTCTTTTTCATAAATCTGGATTTTATGTCAAGTCAATCGTCGGTCTATGTACGGGGCCAATTACTTTAACTAGTTTACCTGCGACAGTGTGTAGCCGACAATAGACACACGTGGACAGTTGCTTTTGTACGTGGTAAACCTCAGTTGAACTGATTTGGCTAGGTTGGCTTTAATTTTGTCATTTTCTTTAACCGGAGGCCTATAACGCAGAGAGATATTAGATAACGGATAGAGTGATGCGGTCCTGGGGTATGGGTAGACCGCTAGTACACTAGTATTGCCGTTCCGTCAACAAACGTTGCCACCTGTGTATTTTGTTGCCGTTAGGCAATTTGTATACAAAAGATACAGAGCCAGTTCTAGTACACTTCCTTGGGGTATCTCTGTTCTCTGATGGTAACAACTCTGTCTGTGTGTACAGAATTTTTATGAAGAAATCTCTTTATATTAGATAGGATTTTGTATACTAGAAAAAATGATAGACCAATTTGTTGCAGACTTAATTCATTAATATAAATCTTAGTAAATCACAGTTGTGGATGAGGAAATAAATAGAACCGCATCTATAAGTGCCAACGTAACACTGGGCATGCCGTGGAGTTCGAGGCTGTTCCAGACATTTAGAGATCGCATGAAATAGACTTAAAATATATTTAAATATTTCAACATTCTTTTTATAATTCTCAGTCTGTTATTTTGAAGGCCTGAGGACTTATCGTTTTTGTTAAACGCGCTTTTTTACTCGTCAGTACTACTTAAACTCTACTTCATTTCGCCCGTCTCTACTTATTATGCACCATACATAAGTAATGAGGTCCGTTTCTTCATGGAATACATTACGTATACTAATTCACATTTGTTTGCCTTTCTTGTTGAAAACCATTGCCTTTATGTTATTTATTTACTGTATTAATTGTGTGAACTTTATTTTAATTTTTATTACATTTAGATTAAAAAAATTCGCCTTTGTCTCGTCCACCTCGTTGCAGTAACTGATGTTCTCATATAAATGATATTAGTAGCCTATGTAATGCTTCTGCCACGCAACGCCGTAACAAAGCGTTGACATTTGATTGGAACTGTTTATTGCACATTCCGAGGCATTACTCTAATCTTCTGCACCTTCTTGTCAACACCACGCCATACAGTTTATCTTGACTGATTATAATAACTGTAGTAACTCTGTGAAGGACGGCTGCTGGTCAGAAGACAGTTCACGTTATGTTGCACTAAATGAAGTGACTAGAAAGTATTAAAGATGCCCATCGGTCAATTGCTACTACTGTGTTGACAATAAACTCCGAGCTATTGAGCCGTGGTTGACTAATGTTGTTAATCACGGACGATTCTGCTTCACTTCTGGAGGGCATCTTCATTGTATAAAAACGTGTTCACCAACTGACACCACTGCCACAGTACAGTAGTTAACTGACGAACATAGTGTAAGTTGGTGAATCAATTTTATGCACTGAATATGGCGTCCAGAGGTGACGCCGAAACGTCTGTGATTACCAACATTAGTGGACCACAGCACAATAGTTTGGATTTTGTTGCCAACATAGTTCACGCAGGCCGCACAGGATTGTTATTACTGTTTGTAATAATATAGACGGAATAGTATATTTGTTTATCTTTTTGGCTCTGTTTATACGATGAGTAATTAATCTCTATAACTAATAACTGCAAAGCAAGTGTACGTTTTGCGTAGGAGTACTAAAAGCTAAGAATATCGATTTCTCTAGAGCTCATTAATCATTCAACTATTTGAAGACTGCTATCGATGAGAACAAGGTAAAAATGAGAATTTGGGAGTTCATAAAAAACAATAACAGAATATGAACGAAAAAGAGTCAGGTGAAGACAACGATTGTCATACACGAAGTAGATTATAACACAGACAGAATGTAGAAGTTATAAAAAGATTAAAAGTAATGCAGGGAGCCATGGAGAATGTAGAACTATTATCAGCCAGCCTTGCGATTAACAAGGTCGGACGCTATGGACTCTCGTATATTGATATGGGAATGCATATAAGAGCATGTGGAGACGTTAAGCGTGTTCCAATTATTTCGTGAGTTAAAAGCGTACATAGTCAGCTGCTATTAACATCAAAAGTACCTACTTCGGAAGTAACACTATACACTTTGAAGTAGCTTCCACAAGGAAGTGAAGCTATAAACACGGAGCGTCACTTAACGTTGGACTGTGTCAGGAAATAACATAGTTTAAGTGAGTCATGTGACTGCTGAACTGCCTTACACACGACGCCAAATTCGTCTGCTTTAAGCGTTTGTAATATTCTTCACTTAGCTCTCATTCCTATTTGAAACTTATTTAAACGATTAATATAACGAATTGTACATATTAGAATCTGAATTTGACTAACGGTATTTGGCATCATATAAAAATATATAAATGCTAGGTTTCGGCCTCCCAAAACATTCAGCAGAAGCCTTTGGGCTAATTATATACTAATACATGTTTTTTTGCGATTTAATTACGGCTTGCGCCGCCTCTCGCGTCCTAGCTTCCACTAGCGCCGGTCTAAACAGTCCTGTTCTGTAAGTCCTCTTGCATTCATTGCATCTTCGACGTTCACTTTCCATGAATGTTTAGGTCTTCCTTTTTCTCTTCTAGAGGGTGGAGTCCATTCCCATACCTTCCTTGGCCATCTCTCATCCGACATTCTTTTTAGGTGTCCAGACCAATTCAGTCTTCTTGCTTCTGTTGTTTCTATAATGTCAAGTTTGATTCCCATCACTTGTCTTACCTCTACATTTCTCACTCTACCCAGTCTTGTTAGTCTACAGCACCTCCGCCAGTAATCCATCTCCATAGCTCTTATTTTGGATTTATTTTGGATCAATTTCCCTCAGTTCTGGTCCATATAGGCCTATACTTTCGACTATAGTTCTATATAATCTGATATTATTGTTTTTTGTTATTCGTGGACTCCAAAGCAGACTGTTTAATTGTCTAATACATGTAAAGAAATAAATAATACTCAGTCAACCAGGGACAGAGAGTCAACAAAATAATCATAACAAAGCTTCACATATTATGTAATCAAAAGATAAAATAATCCAACTAAATACTTTCTTTTAAAAACACACAACACTCAAAAAACACAAGCACAATACGCACGAACACTTGCACACTAACGAAGTCAACAAAACGCCGCGACAAGGACGAAACGGGCCCAACATTTTCGTAGTAAAAGTTAAAGAAGATGGCAAACACCGCGTACGCACAAATCGCCAATGCCATCCCAACAACTAAACGTGCTTTACGAATGGAACAAACCTAGATGTTTGGAATTTTGTTGCTAACGTGACTGATGCAATTATTATTTGTAACAGTATAAGTAGCTTTCTTAAACCTTCGTTCCAACTATTTCTTTTCTTTACCAATAAGTTTTGCTTCCTGGCGTAAGACCTTAAGTTGCACATGCTCAGTCAACTTTGACCGAGAAGTGTTACCTCTCTGGACATACACTCTATGGTCATTCACATGGATCTGCAACGGTGGACCAAATTCGGCCACGTATTCACGACCACACTCTCACGGGATACTGTAAACAGCATTTTTCACACCTAAACACAGATCCCAAGGCTTAGCGATAGTTAATTGTTTTTCTAATGTATGGCGGAAGCGAAAAACAGTGCGGAATCTAAACTCTGTGAGACTATCTTCCTAATTTTTCAAACACGCCACGACGTAAGGAATGACTGTACTGCATCTTACCTCAGCATCCTACTTACTAGAGTTCATAATATGACTAGTGCTTCTATTTAATTTTCTGGACTAGTCATTAGCATAAAAATATCATTAATTAATTGCAGTATTTAAATTGGCTTTAAAGGAGCAAAGGCTAGTAGCTTGAGCATGTAAAGAAGAGAGACTCTTTACATGGGAAGAGCGGTTAGAAAGCCTATGAATATATTGACTTGTGTGAGTTGCTTTCCTAAATACTTATGTCAATATCCCCGTCTCAAGACTGACAAAAGCATCAAGAAATGAAGAAAATTCTACTATATTTACTGTAGAATTAGGAAAAGACAGAAGAATACCATTACTTTTTCCTCTTTATAATATTCTTACGTACCATTTATAAATCCCTGTTGCTAATTATAACTCCCAACATTTAATCAGTTACATTTTATCCACAATTGTACTCATTTTTGCATCTTGTAATTTCTTGCAAAAAACGAAATTTGAAGCGTAAGTAACTTTTATGTTAGAAGCACCTCAGACGTTTGAATAACTTGAGTGACTTAAAAATAAGAAATAATATTTGTTTAGTAGTTTGTTGGGAATTCTTTTTTTTTGTTACAGTTATGTAAATGGTTAGCTTCCCAGAGCAAGGGCAATACAAAGCAAGAGCTATACAGACCAAGGGCTATACAGAGCAAGGGCTATACAGAGCAAGGGATATACAGAGCAAGGGCTATACAGAGCAAGGGCTATACAGAGCAAGTGCCTTGTTTTGTAGCTTACTGTAAATTCGTAATTTGCCAGAACAAGCCCTTTCCAAGGATTAACTAGGCATTACGTACCCTACACCGTGCAACCTAGCGCAGTGTCTACGTTGTTTATGAATATTAATTTACTTAAATACCTCAGAGTCGTATATTAAACATTGTAATGTTTGTTCATCGACTGAAGAAATGTGTCTTAGCTGTGTTTAACGAACGTAGATATCAAAATTAATGGAGTGCTTTCAGTGTCTTACATGTAAATATTCCTCAAAAACCGATCCATTGTAAAACGTGCACAGTCTCATGTACACAATTACTAAGATACTATTGAGTTTGTTACTGAGTAACAGACATTGGGTTTCCGTACTAATATGTGCATAACGACTTTTTTTTTTTGAAAATAGTAACAACGATTTAATAAAGCTGGTAGCTAAATGCAAAGAAGCCTTCAGGAGTTAAAATCGAAGTTATCAAATAGAAAGGAGATCATGTTAATAAAAACAAACTGATAATTCTAGTAAAATACATGTATTGGAACAGATACAGTTGGAAATGGGGATGGAGATGCAGAACACAAAATACGGATGGTGAACAAAAGAAATTTCTATTGAGAGTAACATCTTGTACAGGAAAATTAAATTTGGAAGTTGTAAATAAAATTGACAGACACATGCATTATACACATTCTTGTATAACACATTATATCGCTAGGAAATTTACAGGTCAGTTCCAGTTATGAATCGTATGTGTTGACAGATGTTTTGGAAAACTGGTTGGAGGCATTTAAGGGAAGAGTGCAATGGATGTCTGAAGCGGTTAGGAAAAAGTAAAAATTAAACTACAAGAAGAAAGGAGAAATTATATTAGGAAAACAAGATTTAAAGAATTTAAGCTGCGGTCTATAACAAATTTGCTGGTATTACTCCTTGTTGGCAGTTTGGCAGCTCGCATCTAAGCCATTTTCAGAGAGGAGAACACATGGGAAAATTATCCCAATACTGATAACATTATAAATGCTCTTCAGTCTCCATTAACTATGTTGCGACAAATTTCAAACTCTCCCCTGCTGTGAATGTGGCGGGTCTATCGCCCATCAGCAACTCGTTTCTGTAGAATTACTTAAAGCCAAAACCCCAAAAGGATGATAATTACTCATAACGCATAAGTAAGACCGGACCGCCCATATGTATAGCATTCCGCTGATCAATGACCCATCATGAGCGTATGAACCTTAAGTTCCTTCCACAGCATTAAATAAAAATTTACGGAAACTACATCACCTGATTTTTAAACAGTTGTTATACAATTCTAAAAGGTTAATTTGCTTCACAAATTCAGAAGGATTCAATAAATCAGTACTTTACCAGTAGAAAAATTAATCAGTCGAGGCTTTACAAAATTTTGAAAAAGGAATCAACAGTATATGTTTTAGAAGAAAAAAAATTTAATCATTATATGTTCTATAGTTAAAAATATTAATCAGTATGTTTTACAGTTAAAAAAAATAGATCAGTATATGCTACAAGTGGATAAGGTTGATCATTATATGTTTTACAAGTAAAAGAAAAACAATCAGTCTAGACTTTTGTGAGGTACAAAATCAACTAGTATATGCCCAAAAAATGTGCAAATTATTTTCTATTAAAACCCGACTGGCTATATAAATATAATTGAAATGAAAGTACAATAAAACGGTTGTGCCCTAGCAGCTGTGGAAGCGCGTCAGCATGTGGTTGACAAAATTTGACAGGAATCTAACCTGCCTCAGGCTGCACAAACATGGTCAGACAAAACTAAGTCCCTTTTTAAACCCCAGAAAACGGCCCAAAAAAAACAAAGGAAAACCCCCAGCCCTTAAATGTTAAACCCAAGGTGAATTTAATATTTACTCATTTCTGTTCCATAACATGTTCTATAATTTTTTGTAAGGAGTAATATAATAATGAAATGCAAACGGTAAAATGTCCAAGTGTAAAATATCTCTGGCACGCTCCCCCAGTGCAGCACACAATTACAAGCAATGCACTTAGTGTTAGGTAATTCAGTTATTAAAAGTGTTTCTGAAATTCACTCATGATGATCAGCTGCTCCCATTTATAGCAGACAGTCTGGACACGTGGTCACATGGATTTAAATGATATTTACTGTAAAACAGGCGCACTGCCGGCCCGGCCCCAAAAGGAAAATAAAAGAGTGCATATCACCTTAATACAGCTGACTAAGTGCTACATCGTGAACTGGACACCAGCTCCCTCTCCGGACAGGATCGTCTAATGGTCCATGACTGATGCAGATGTACAGCAATCAGCAAAGCCAAATCTCCGTCTTAATCAAGAACCCTGTTAATTCATATAAATTAGAGAAATGTTCACCAAAAATGTACACCCAAGTTCAGGTAATTAACCTCAGAACGGGCCTTCAATCAACTCTCAATAAATGCACAAGTTTCATTAATAAAGTCTTTGCAACCTGCTTAAAGAGTAGAAAATCAGCCATGGAATAATTAAATTTTGATAATGAAAAAACTATATCAAAAGTGGCGTAATGTAAAAGTCATCAGCACCCTGTCTACATGCTTGAACAGAAATTAACAGGTTAAGCGCCACGTGGTGACCAATAATCATTATTTGACAAAAATTTTAACTTCAAGGCACTCACAGTATTAATAATGTTTTAACATTGATAATATTTCCACTATGGAAGTTTTCACAAATAAATTCTCTACTGTAAAGTTAATTAAAGAGCTCCCCGACAGTCTGCTGCATGAATGGACACTACCTGACTACGCACTAACTTTTAGCCATTAATCTTTAACATTCTACACCTTTATCATGACAATGACAATTACAATACCTCTCACACTATTATAGTAATGATAAAAGGAACATGTGCTATATACTGAACATTAAGTAAATTACTGAACAATGAGTTTTCTTTTAATATAAAAACTGTCGGATCGCACTCACATAATTAGGTCCCTATACGGTTGCATACACCTTGTTATTAAATATCCATTTAATATGAATTACTTTTAAACACATAAAATAACGCAATTCTTACCGGGAGTCACTTAAGTTTCAGCAAGCCATAGTAGATGCAGATAACTACGGCGTAATTGTTCGGAAAGGGAAGCCGATGTATTTCGTAGCGTGGCGATGACCTGGACTGCCGTCAGCGACAGAGCAAACCGACCCCCTTACTACGAGTTGCGCGCGCAACCGTACCCACTCACGTACACTTCGTAGTGGGCAAGGGTCGTTCCGAATAACCGGCGATATATTTTACAATTAATTTTTCTCGAATATTCAACGGCCGGCAAATACCGGCACAAGAGATAATTCTATTTGTACTAAATTATCAATTATTAACCGCTTACACAAAATTTACATAACGCAGTCTTGCTGCTGTTAATTATAATAAATACATAATTGGAATAGTACAGGGTATATTACTACTGTATATGCCAACTTTACGATAACGGATTGATCCAGACTCCTGAGATGTAGCAGTCTCCCACCAACACGAAGCGTCGGCATAGAGCGTGAAAGCGTCAGAGGCGTTGGTGACCCATAAAATGTATTCATTCCGTTGACAGATGGATTCACTTAGCGCAAGTGGAACTCCCTTGTTTGTCTGGGATTGTCTTTATTTATAACTGTCAGCCTGTTTTATCGTATTACTACAGTAGACGTTTCATGTGTAATTGACATATTTCTGTTTTGTATGTTCGCATTGTCGATTTGTTTACTTCGGTATCCATTGTATACGTAAAGCTGATATAAATATTAATAATAATATCAAGTAAAAGCAATAGAATATGAAAAAATAATAAAAAAGTTGCTTAAAAATTATCCAATCCGTTCGAAATTATTTGTGTTTGTCATTAATTTTTTATCTTACGTCGGATTCACGGGTATATATACGGGTTCAGCGGGATATTTTTTTCGCGATTTAGGGCTTGAAAATGGTGGAAACACTGCAAAGCCTCGTCCGGAACTTGACAAGTAGTAGTTCACCAAGTAAACAAAATACAGTTGTAATAATAATTAACTCATTAAGATTGTTAATAATACAGGTCTAAAGTAAAATAATAATAAAAATTTAATAACATTTTTTATTAAAAAAAATTCTTTGTTTAGAAAAATGGTCGTGTACACTTTGTCAGTGTCACTCGATTACTTTGACCATAACATAACAAAACTTTAGTGTAGGAAAAAATGATAATTTTCATTTGATAAACCTGTAAAGAAAGTTGCATAATTTTTATTGATTTTGCAATTTAACAATTACAGTTTTAATTCGATATAATAAGTAAATGTTACATGATAAATTTGCAAAGAAAATGGTCTAAATTTTATTGATTTTGGAACTTCTAACAGTTTGAGTTTTTATGCAAGATTAAAAGTTGCCACTTCATAGTAAACATAGCTTGCAGCGTCTGTATAGATTTTAATCAACATTGAAACTAATGTTGTTATGACTTGTATTTACCGAGGTAAAATTTATGTTTGTCAAATCTTATACACAAAAGCTATCTAGAATACTTAACGTAATTATAATTTTATATTTGACCTACGTTTAACATAAAATACATATAAACCCTACATGCACCTACAAATTAGGGTTTTTGACTTTTAAGTTCGGAGAGGTTCCAGTTTCAACGTTTGTTATACACATGTAAATATATTTACATCTTCTCACACTATTGCCGTTTAATCATTTTTAATGATTGGTTAATAATGTTGCGACGGTCTCACGGATCGTCGTATGGTACAGTGGAAACAAAATACAGACACCAATGAAGTCTCTAGTTACCAGCTTTAATTAGTCACAGTTTGAAATCAACAAAATACTGTCATACAATAATTCAAGTCAAATTTGTCCACACGCAATATACCGTAATTAGAATATATTTTATTTGATTTCGTTGAATTTAAGTTGAAAGAAAAATTTCAATAATCGAAAAGGATGTAGTTTTAAAACCATTAGTTGAAACCATGAATTAATACACACTTTGACACAAAGGATCGCAAACGATAAGTCGTGGAGTACGTAGGTTTAGACATACTCCTAAACGTCTTCCATTATCTGCACGGAAGTAACAAGTTAGGATTACACGTTTACTCTACAATTAACTATTTTTACAAGCAGTAAGTATTAGGCATACTAGCATAGTCATTGTATGCTGACGATATAGCCGTCATGACCCGATCAAGTTCAAAGGAGATACACATAAATCCTAAAATACGTAAGTAAAAAAGAGGTAGGACTATCAATAAATGTGGATAAAACCAATATGACTAATCAAACAAAGTCTATCCGACTCAGGCAAAATTTGATTCTAGAAGAAGAGGGTACAGAAGCAGTCAGAGGTTTTACATATTTAGGACCGACGATGTCTGAAGATAGGAATAAAGAAGCAGAGATAAGGAGAAGGATAAATGTAGACAACAAGGCCTACTTTGCGCTTATCACCACCTTTAAGTGAAGAGCTATTTATAGGCAGACAAAAGTCCGCATATACAAAACTATCATACAGCCCATCCTATACTATGACAGTGAAATCTGGATATTAACACAAAAAGCAGTAAAAGGTATTTAAAAGGAAGCTCTCGGGCCCCACATATAGAAATGGAGAATGGAGAATGCCGCATAATCATGAGATATATTGTCATTTCAACAAACCAAGAGTAGAAGTGTAGGTAAAACTGAGGAGGCTGCAATGGGCTGGTCTTGTCGTAAGAATGGTCGACAAACAGACACCTAAAAGAGTCCTTATGGGAAGTATGGATGGCAAAAGACCAAAATGCCGTCCAAGGAAAAGATGGGAAGATACTGTCGCTGTGGATGCCAGAGAGATGTTGGGAGTGCGAGGATGGAAGTCCTTTGCTACTGATACAGAGAGGTAGTGGTTCAGGATAGACGAAGCCAAGGCTCGACTTCGTCCAGTAGCGCTACAGGAGGAGGAGGAGGAGGAGAAGCATATTCGTTACCACTACAGGCTTTAGCCACTGTCTTTGTTAGTTGTCCCTTCTACAACTACTGGCTTCGTCTTGTCAGATAACCCAATTAATGAACTAAATGTGTTTATTGTACAAAAACAGTATTAGAAACTATTAATTTTGTATTTTTATACGTTATACAAGTACATTTCAATTACGTAAATGTTCTTGCTCTACTCTCTCTCTCTCTCTCTCTCTCTCTCTCTCTCTCTCTCTCTCTCTCTCTCTCTCTCTCTCTCTCTCTCTCTCTCTCTCTCTCTCTCTCTCTTCCTCTTTCTCTCTCCTCTCTCTGTTCAGAATCCGACAGTCCGAGTACAACAATTTTTCCTTTCTATGTCGTTTATCGTTTATACGACTATCTCTATACTAATTACATAAAAACTAGTTGTAATTTCTTCTTATTCTTCTCCACGTCAAGGTATAGACATAAGCCTGTCCCGCCTTTACTGAAGCCATCTCTTCCTTGGTCTACCTATATCTCGCCTTCCTTGAGATCTGGATCGTATTACTTGTCTAGATAGTCTCATATCTTCCATTCCCTCGATATGCTGCCTCCTTTTTATTCTGCCTTCCCTTATTCTGCTAGCCACAGAATATACATTTAAGGGTTCTTATATCTTTATTTCGTATTTGATCTCAAACGGTGCAACCTTTGGTTTTCCTTAATAAGAACATCATTTCACTTGATTGTATCCTTCGTTCATCATTTCTCGTCATCGTCATCGTCGTCTTTGTAACTTCCGCCATAAATTGGAGGTATGCATTGTATAAATAAATAAACTGGTGTTTAATCTGCGTTAACAAAAATGTTTATAATAGTATTTTACGTTCAGACTGAAATCGTTTCCTGCGATAAGTGACGGTGGAAAAAATAGATTCAAGCGTACTTTCCCTTCTTCCCGACTGTCCCCATTTTTTACCCCCGTTTATGTAATTTGTTTTGTGCTCTTTTTCTAATACAAGTAGTTAAGTTCCACGAGAGTGTAAATTGGCGCGAAAGTTGCGTTTGTGTGTTTAGTTAATAAAAGTCACCATTATTAATTTTGTAAATTACAATTTAAAGATTTAGTTTTCATATGAATCTTGTTATTTCTTCTAGTAATTTGTTTTTAATAAACGAGACGTAAGTCTGTAAAGAAAAGATTTCTTTATTATTTAATAATTACACACTACACGTAAGAAATTAAATAACAATAACTAAATAGAATATTATTGCACCTGTCTGTATTCTTCCCGAATCCTGTCGTTATACCCACTGTGATTCATTTTGCGTTGTATATTCTTTATTGTGTGTGAACGTAATAAAAAAAGGAAAACCTTTTACCCCATACCTGTCCGCACAGGGGTGCCCCGCACCACTGGAATTTTTTTGAGGGGGGATTTTTAAGGCGAATTTACTTATTTAGTTATTGATTAGGCATTCTAAAAAACCTTTTGGAATTGATACAAAGAATAATATTAGTTTTTTGATTCTAGTAATCGCTTGAATGGCTTTAGTTTATCAGACATTTTTGGATAAAGTTCCAGGATCTACTGTTACCTGGATTTTGTTCCATACGCTCGTATTGTGATCCTCCTACTCGCGAAGTACATACATAAATACTTAGACTATATATGAAATACATATGTACATGAACACATATACATACTATACATATGTACCAACTATACATAAATATATACGAAATATATACACGAAATTTATAAATAATTTGGAGGTCGGAATTTCGGAATACTTGAGGGGAGAATTTCACCATAGCTTTTGGGGGGGGCGGGATGGGCACCTCTGTGTTTGCATAGGATTTTTATCTGTGGGCCAAACTATGCCGTCTTTAGTATGAAAGACAGATATCCCTAAAAACACCATTTTACTGTATTTCAACGCAATTTATTTGAAGAACATGACTCGTTCCAGAAATGGCTCGCGGAGACTTGCAGTTCTGTAAGTGGTTTCCAAACAGTAGGCTATATTTGTCACGTAGTTACCTGACGTAAGTTACAGTATATTTATACCCAGCGTATTAAATCTAATTTTAAATTACATTTAAATGCGATACATCTAACTGAACGAACGTCGCGCTTAAAAGTACATGTGTGTACATGAAATTAATTTTTTGTTTGTTTCTAATACAACAGAAAAGTTAACTAAAATTTAACTAAGACAGTTAACTAAAATTTATTAACTAAAAGTTAACTTTGTACTATGTCGGACTCGTAACTTGAGCTAAAAAACGTATTATATAGTTATTTTGTCTGTGACTATTTATTCGACAAATGACGTTTCGTAATTAAATACAGCCTTCGGTGCAGCCAGATGTTTGAATGCGCCTTTTGTTTTATTGGCTTTAATATGCTACCGGAAATATTTTTTTTTGTGGTACGACAGAAAAAAAAAATTTCATTTCAAGAACATTGAGCAACAAATTTTTATACACTATGTTTAGTAATGGACACGCGGAATTTGTATTGCAATATTTCTCAAAGAGTGTGCAAAAATATTTTTAGTTTTAAAGCGGAATGTAACGTTTACATTATGTACGAAATTTTGACATGTTTTTACATTTGTTACACGTATAAAAAATAATTAATAAAAGAAGGAAACAGTGGACTGGAAAGAACACAAAGGAAACAAACAAATATGTTGCAGTAAAATCGTGCGACCGACATATTGAAGTCCTTTGCACATTACTTCTTTAAAGTGATCGTGCTCTGTGTGTTTATTACCGTGTGTCACAATGATAATACAACGCATTCTTACGGATAACTATATACAATGTCCATTAATAAAAGTCCCAAATCGTTCTATTCACGTTCCATCCCTTGTTCTAAAACCAACCGCTTATTTGTTTACTCGGTACAGTTTATTCATGTACATATCACACACACACAGCGGAGTATATGTATCAGGAGTGAAACAGTGGAAACTACTGTGTTCATTACACACACAACCTTAAATATCAAATTTGGTTTGTTGTTAGTACCCGATTTGTTGTTAAAATAATATGTTGTGATCAATTTAGCTGCCTAAAGTCCACTGTTGAACGTCGATCTCCGTCAACCTCCGTTTGCTGCCACATGAATCTTGAACTGTTGTCTGGCGACTGCCGCCTCAAAACATTTAGCTTGCGCTCTCTCATACGTTGTTCCAGCAGTACAACCTTACCTTACCTTATGTCTACTCACAACACCTCACAAAGTTTTGTGATGTATTAAAGCTGATAATTAGTGACTTCATGGGCGTCTGTATTTTGTTTCCAGAACACGATACGACGATCCGTGAGACCGTAGTAATTTATTTCTACCATAGAATTTGTCTCTTTACTAATGCTAATTATTATTTCGTTCTCTACTATTCTTTTGGTAGCCGCCACGCTGTTGGGAAATTTTTTTGTTTTTTCGTTGTTTATATCATATTGTTTGGCTTTTGTAAAAGTTCACTTCTCACTACCAAACATTAGACGTGAGACATTGCTTTATACTTCTATACCATAATTTATTTATACTTTGTATCTCATTGATTATAAGCTTGCATATGACCTTTAATCCTTTAATAAATATAAACTAAACAGTACATATTTAAAGTATAGAGGCAAAAAAAGAGCATTAATTAATAAGCTTTTAGTAAATTTAACTTATTGTTACGCAATACGGAACGTTCTGGTACAATGGAGAAGGTTGTTCTACGCGTTTCTCGCTCAGCCCAGACGTGCGTGTTTATCCCAAGCCCGCACTGAAGTATCCTCTAGAATTTTTGAGTGGTTGTTTAGGACGCATATTATGGAACCCTGCAGACTATAAATACCCAACACCTGCAGCTTGGAAGTCAGTTTTACGCAGGAGGATTACTCAGTTCATTCAAGTAGTTATTAGTAAAAAGTGGACTCTGTTATTTGACATTATTATTCCGTCACATTTAACTTAAATTATCGTACAAGTACAAACTTGTTGAATAATTTATTGATATAAAACTGTTAATTGTGATTAATTAAAACTGGTGATTAGTGACTTAATTGGTGTTTTTATTTTGTTTTCCACTGTAACATACGACGATCAGTGGGACCGTCGTAACGATATGATTCATTTGTAATTTCTTGGCACTAATTAAACCGTCGAGTAATACTGTAAGAAAAAATGTCTCTTAATCTAATAGCTTGTTAAGTCACAGTTTAACGCCAGCTGACACATGATGAGCAGACAAACAGTGTCTACAAGCGCAGAAGATAGCTGTAACAAGCCACAGTACAGTACGCGTGTTTGCCGACATGCATAGCCTGTGATGTACGTGATGAGGAACATGCTTATGCGACCTGCCTCACGTACTTAGTGTTTCAAACAATATTATTGGTGTTTGGCGACATTCATGCATTGATTAAGCTTAAATAACAGTACCCATTGAAACGGACCTAGTTTAAACAGACTCCGCTTATAACGGACACATCTAAGAAATATATAATATTGAATAATCAAAGGCAAATTTAATGCTCAAACATTTAAAGTGACCAAAGTAAATGGCCACTTGAACTTTGTCACTGAGTATGTTCAGCAATCAAAAAATGGAAACACGTCGAACTGTTATGACCACATGCGACACATTCGCGATTTATCGATTAAAGAAATTAACTGTAATCAATCTCAAACTAAATTTACTAAATTTTTTAAGCCTGTAAATATGGAAAGTGATTCTGAAACATAGCCATCTTGGTGTTTTGCGATATTCATGCATTGGTTAAGCTTAAATTACAGTAATCTCCTGTTATAACTGACTTCGTTTATAACGGACAGATCTAAGAAATATGGAATGTTGGATAATCAAAGGCAATCATACAAAATTTAAAGTGAGCGAAGTATAAGCCCAAAAATTGAAAACATGTCGCACTATTATGATTACTTCGTGAGTTGTCGATTAAAGAAATTAACTGTAATCAGTCTTAAACCAAAATTAGTAATTTCTTTAAGCCATTAAATATGGAAAGTGATTCTGAGACATAACAGTCTTGGTGTCGAAGGAGTTAGACGTTAGACGTTGAACAAAGTTTTCACTGTAATTAGAAATATTTTGTGTAAAATATAAACTGTTGGTTACATTGAATTCACTTTTTATTACAATTATGTATACAGTATTTTGTATAAGATATAAATGTTTTTTATTGCTGTAGTGCTGTACTCTTGTCTATTTTACATAAATATAGTAAAATAAATTTTATATTTTTTATTTTTATCCATGTAGTATAATGAGTCATATGTATATTATAAAACCTACTTGCTGCATTCTATTACAACGAACTTTCGATATAACAGAAACCTTTGAGTCCTTATTAGTCCTTTAAAACGGGGGGTTACTTATGTATCAACACACAGTTACTCACAACCGCGCCTTACAAGTAGACAGTTAATAACGTACTTGTCCAGTTTTTTCTTGATAAAAAAAAATTTTTGTAAAGCAAGATGATAAAGGCGTGTTTGTGTAAACAACCACAGTGGAAATACCTGGTGCTGGCTAGAAATTTTGAAGAATAGAGGGTTGTGTCGTAAGGGCATACGTACGAAACTTATATCCAGAAAACCTTTCCACACACACACACACACACCCACACACACAATTGAAAAAGACATTTAACTCTCTAACATTTATAACTTTTCGACGCCATGCCGTTAAGAAACTGATGTTTATTAAAACATACTATTTTTACATACTAAACATAAAAGTTTTCCTTGCTTAAGATCGTTCGAATGATTGTTTCTAAAATAAGACCCTCCACATCTCTATTATTGTAATAATTAAATGTATGTGACGTTAACATGCAGCACAAATTATTCAAATAAGTGAAAACCTAATGGGTCAGGGCATATTGTTTTATGTATGTTAAGATAAGTCAAGCGTTCTTATTGTTTACAATTCGTTTTACGTACTTCCTGTCTTGTATGGTGTACAAACATTTATTTTTTACATCTATTTCATTTTTATTCCATTTGCTTTTATTTTTATAATATTTACGTCTAATTAAAAATTTGCTTCAAAAAATTAAATAAACAGAAACAATTGGTAGTTTTACAAAACGTATGAAGAGAAAGTTTAGAAAATCACAATTTATAACTGCCAAGCGGCTGTGTTTATTTAAGTAATATGTTTCACTCAAAACACAACTAGTCTTTGATTAATATAGTGCAAACCATTTTTACATGTCTCGTTTAACAGCTTTAAATTTTATGTGACTTATATGATAACATATAAATTGTAATAACAATAATAATAAAAATGTGCTACATTCAGGTACATAAATAATAGGATGGCAAATCTTACAAAAATGTTTTTGAAAATATAGACACAAAATAGCTTACAAAAAAACAAAAATACCATACAAAATCTAAACAACCCACACAAAAAAAATTGGCTGTCACGGGACGCCCGGCAGATGTGAAACATCAAAGTTGATGGTAGAATTTATAATTAATGAAAACCAATAAAGAAATATGGAGTAAAATAAATAAAAAAACAGAGTTTCGTTAATAAAATCAATATATTTTTCTTATTATTCTAATTATAATAATAATTACAGAATATAAATACAAGAGAAGTAAATATTTTTAATATAGACTGTTTTACAATGCAGTTACGGAATATTATTTGACGTATCTTCTGTGATTTCTGTAATAGTAGCTGTTGAAGGTGTGTTAGACGGTATTAAAGAAATGATTGGCCGATGATAACTGAAGTATGTAACAAAAGTAGTAGACGTGATGTTATCAAGGTATCTTGAAAATACAGCATCGATTGTCGTTCCATATCTAGTTGTTGGTTCAGTTGGCTTATTATTGATTTTCAAATCAAATGTTTGCTCAAGGAATGTTGTCAAAGGGATTGAATCGTTTGTTGCAAAATTAACATTAAAATCTCCTGCTAAAATCATCGGAAGTTCGTCTAAATTATCTCCTAAAATCCTTGAACCTTCGCGACTATATATGAGTAAACGACGGTGTAAAAATTTTATGATTTCTGTGACTTTTTGATTTGGTGAAATATACACAACAACCATAAGGAATTCTCTCCCATCATCCATTTTAACTTGACAAGCACATATATCACCAATAGCTGCTTGGGTAACATTAAGTTCACGTGTATTTCGTATTGTAAGTTCTATATTCGTCGTAGTAATTCGGGCTATGTTTTTGTTTTGATATATCGCAACTCCCGCAGCCCTAACATCTTCCCGTTTAAATTTTACTATGCAATCGAAATCAGGTAGTTGAACGTCTTTTTCATTAGAAAGGCATGTTTCTGATAATAATAAAAGATCACTTTTTTGAGAAACAGAATCTTGCATATCTGAAGCATGTTTTTTGAGACTTTGGCAGTTTAAAGTTAATATTGTCAATCCCTCTCTCGATGTAATGAAATTAGTAATCATTTCTTGCAAAGTATTAAGTCTATTCAAGGATAGTCTTTTAAATTCTTCTTGCAAAGACAAAATTGATGGATGAATTCTTCTTCCATGGTAAAATCTTAAATCATCATTACGGTTACATATGAACAAACCTTCAATACTAGTAACTCGCGATAAAGCGACATATAATAACTGAATAATATTAAGGCCAAAGAAATACAAAGTGTGTATACAAGCGGTGAACGCGTCAAGTATACTAGAGTCGAATAGAAAGGCACACGCAGTACACAACTCACACAGAGAAGCAACGAAGTGTATAGTATACGCGCACGCACACACAAGGGAGTCGTGAGCGGTGGCGTAGAGGGGGCATGACGGCATAAGAGCGTCATGCCGTTTGCCGTCACGGCATACGAGTCGGTTTTACTGCCAAGGCAGGCCAATAGATGTTTCACATCAAAAGATAGTACAATGACCAATGGAATATACAAAATTGAATGCTAAGACTGCAATAGATGTTACGTAACCCAAACAAATAAACGATTAGAAAAACGTTATTGTGAACACTTAATCACATACAAACACCAGAAATATATAAATCCAAGTTGGCCACGCATGCAATAAATACACGACACGAATTCCCAGACATAACCAACATGACACTGATATAACATATACCACACACAAGCACAATAGTGAATATATGGAAACATTTACAAATATATAAACACAAAACACAAGACACACTAATACCTAACCAAATTCAAGTCAACACAATACACGACAAAATTTTTAAAATAGTCAGTTTTGAAAATACTTAAAACCAAATAATGCCAATAATACCAATTTATTTTGGTACAATAATACCAATTTAAACTACCGAAAGCCAACTGGAAGTCATAGCAACAACCAACCTGAACACAAACATTCTACAAAATCTAGAACTGAGAAAGGAAAAATATCTACTTCCCGAAACGTGTTCCAAGTAAGGGAACGATGTATATTGATTGCAACAAAGTAATAAATGTTAAATACTTTAATATTAATTATTATAATGAACATTTAATATTACGTGTGATGTCCCAAATACGTTAATGCTAAAAATAAAAATATGCATTGTACTGACTTGAGTCTATCTTCTTTTAAGAAATAATCAAACAACGAGCTGAAATATTACATAACAAAATAGTTTTGAAAAACTAACGACAGAGATTTGTTGTGAGAGTTAACGAAGTGGAATAAAGTTTAAAATATGATAGTGTAGTAAGAAAATTTGCTTTTAAGTCTTTTGAGTTCAAGTTTCCTTTTAATTTTTTACGTTTTTGTGCATTAAACTATAATATTGAAAAACTGTGTACTCTTTAGGTTTGTGTGACATTGATTGATCAGCTGCACTTAAAGTCTGAACTTCTATTTTGTTCATCGACTTTTTTGCCTGCACTGTGAAATCAATCCAATTATAAATTTCCTTGACGACTCTACAGAGACTGTTTGTGCTTGGTGAACCTCTTGGTACATACTGTACTGTGTTAAGCAAAACAATGGTTTTGTAACTTTTTACTGAGCAGATTTTATGTTGGTATTTTACGAGAAGCTTACATTACAAGACAGCGGTTGTCGTTTATTTGAATGGTAAATTATCAGCAGATATTCCTACAAATATAGGTGTGAGACAAGGGTTTCCTATTTCACCGACACTTTTTAATATCTACATGGATGACATATTTGGCGATGGACAGCTAAATTTGACTTGGAAATATCACTTCAGCGGAATATTCATGTGAATTCATTGCTTTATCCAGATGAGAAGGTAATGATACAGAAAACAGAAGACCAATTTACAAAGGGTGATATTTACGTTCAATAGCATCATACAAGACTATGGGTTACAGATCTCTGCTACAAACTCTAAAACGATGACACTTAGGGGGCAGGTATCCTATAAGAACTAAGATAGTCGTGAGTTATTAGACTATGCATAAGGTTAGTCATTATAATTCCCTGGGTTGTGGTATCTGCTACGGAACCTATATTGATTACAATAGAAAGCTAACGAAATAGACGCATGTGTGGAACGATTAATGAAAAATAAAACACGGAAGGATAACCGAATGATATTTTACAAAACTGTAGCTGTCTCTATATTCCTGTATGCTAGTGAAATATGGATTCTTGATAAAAGGGACGTACAGAGGATTCAGGGAGCTGAAATGAAATTTCAAAGAGGGGCGCAAGGTTTGTATCTCTTGGGTCGGAAAAGGAACGAATATATTACAAGCGAATTAAACATTCTATCGTTGCACCAAAAGATCGAAGACCACAGAAGGAGATGGTGTGAAAACTTGATCAGCATGCCTGATATCTGTCCACCCGTGGCTGCCTTGGGTTGTCATCCTACTGGGAAGAGAGATGTCGGTAGACCGAGGAAGAGATAGTTTCCGGAGCAGGTCTAGGGGCTTAATCCTTGGAGTGGCGATGATGATGATTTTACGAGAAAATTAAATGTATGGCCAATAAATTAGATGTTAAACATACGCATGTGACGTCGTTACGAAAATATACTGTACTAGTTTATATTCAATTATATTTAATTATCACTATCCATTATATTACTATATTCATTGATATTCAATAATAAAATTAATGATTCGCCATTAACACGTAGCTTTTCAGATTGTACCAAGGCGTATGTCTTAGTTGCAAGTCGCCCAAGTTCGTATATTTAGAAATGAAAATAATTGTTGCCGCTACATAAGATTTGTGTATTTATAACTCCAGAATGTTTCTAAATACCTGAAACATATTATTGTAGCAATGTGTAAACAGTTAATTACTAAAACTATTTATTTATTTCCCAGCATGTGTATGATATCTACCGCAGAGACCAACCCCCGCCCACCTGGTAGTTTTGCTGAATGTCAAAATTTGTTACGTAAATTTTCAATATATCAATTTGAAAAAATTCAATACTTATTTTTTTTAATGCTTAATGCGTAAAATAAATGTACTTAAGAAATACAAAAATATTTGATTTACTAAAGCATAAAAATACTTCTAAATGTGTTCAGTTTTAACTAATCGACAGTTAGCAGATTTAACTATTATTATTATTATTATTATTATTATTATTATTATTATTAGTAGTAGTAGTAGTAGTAGTAGTAGTAGTAGTAGTAGTAGTAGTAATAGCAGTAGTAGTAGTTTGTTTTTAACAAGGGAAAGTGGAAAAATTTGCTCCACAAATGTACAGAAGGGTCCGTGGTTTTCTCGTTTAAATATTTAATGATACAGCCACAAAGCGACTGGATAAGACTAATTTTGCTTTCCACCTTCTTATCATCTTGGTATGTGGTGTTTGAAATATAATACACCAGATACTTGAAATCTTGCATCCGTTCTATTGGCGAGTCCTGTATGGCAATCTTTGTTCTAATATGATTTGCCCAGAAAATGGTATATCTTTTCTTTTCAATAAGAAAATGGTTTGATTGTAATCTACCAAAGTGTCAGTAAGATAAAACAATGACTTCAGAGCGGTGAGCCAATTGGATCAGAGTGGTGAATTAATTTGGATTCCGTAGGAAGTGACTAACCATATAGGAATCCATCGAAATAAGCGTCCTTTTTACCCGTTCTTGTCAAACACTTATCAGCAATTACTCTTTCCGTCCATGGTATTCTTAGGCCTCTCATCCAGCACCAAATCTCAAACGTTTCAAGTGAGTACCTCTCCACTTTCCCCATAGCCAAGATTTCTGAGCCATATGTGGACATGCTGCAAATGAAACTCTTTAAAAATTTCTGCCTTGTTTTCGTGAACTCGCCTCTGGATACTTCATCAGACCTTTCTTTGAGAAATTATCTCTTGCTTGTGCAATTCTACTTTTACATCTGACGGTGTACCTCGCATATCACGTAATGCAGCTCCCGAAGGAACCTAAAGGAATCACCTTAAATTAGGTCCTTGCCGTCCAGAAAAACCTCAGCCTTCCGTTTTTCAATTGCGGAACATTTCATGACTTTTCTTTTCTTTATTCATTATCACGTCGCATTTACCTTTTAGGGTCGTTTTCATTCGTTGATATGAATTCTGAAGATAGTTTTCGTAGTTTTATAAAAGTGCAGTGTCATCTGCAAAACTGATGGTTTTATAACTTACACCATTAATTAAGATTCCAAAGTTTTTTTTTAAATATATAGCACCTGGAACGTTTCACATATTTTATTTAACTCTGACAGCTGTTTCGACATCTTAAGCCATTGTCAAAGAGATAAATGAAAGCCTAAACAGATGATGTAAGGGTGGTGGTGCACATCTGTTTAGGGCGTGTATTGGAACATGTGTGAGGTGTGACGATGGGGGGGTTGCAGAAGCTAAGGGAAGGTCAAGTGTCTGTAAAAACTAAATATAATCTGAATGCAAAATATAAAATTAACTAAACAAAATAACAGATTTTTAATAAAGGAGAGACACAAAATTCAGTTTGTTCATTTGTTAAATGTTTGTTACTTTTTATTGCTTTTATAATTTATAGAATTTCTAACAAATCCATTATTTACCTTTTTGTATGTTGTGGAGTAGTGTTATGTTTCTTGTATCTATGAAGTGATTGTGTTTTAAGCAATGATCTGCAAAACCTGTATTTTTTGTATTGGTTAAAATCGCCTACTTATGTTCAGAAATGCGATATTTTAGAGTACGGCTACATTGTCCAATATAAATAGTATGTAAAAAAAATAACAAAGATTTAACAAATGAACAAACTGAATTTTGTGTATCCCCTTTATTAAAAGCTGTTATTCAGTTTAGTTAATTGTATATTTTGCATTCAGATTATATTTAGTTTGTACATACACTTGATTTTCTCTTAGCTTCTGCAACCCCCCTCACCAACGTCACAACTCACACAGGTTCCAATACACGCCCTAAACAGATGTGCACCACCACCCTTACATCCTCTGTTTAGGCTTTCATTAATCTCTTTGGCAATGGCTTAAGAAGTCAAAACAGCTGTCAGAGTTAAATAAAATTTCTGAAACGTACCAAGTGTTTGTATATTTAAAAAAAAACCTTCGAATTGGTTGCTGTTGAACCTGCTGTCCCCTTGCGTAGCTTGGGGTTAACGGCTGTTCACACTTTAAAACATAGGCTGGGCTTAATAAAATATAAAACGATAAAACTGAACTGTATAAAACGGCTTATTATAAAGAACAGATTAAATTATTATTATGTGATTCTGCGAATCCGCGCGTGCCCGTACGACTGCATATTGGCGTACCCGGCTAATTGAAATTGAATTGATTAAACCGTTAACATATTGACGGCCGTAAAGCAAATTTGCGTAACACAAGCGCGGAATAGGTTCTTGGAGCTCCGTGAGCTGACATAGATTGGAGGAGGGCGCGGACCGACCTTAGCTCGCCGGGCGATAACGCGATATGCAGCCGACGTCACAGGCGAATCATCGTTTGAACACATTTTAAGTCTGAACATACTGCCCGTCAAAAATCGAAGATTTCGATTTTTCCCGAGCTTGATGCAGTGAGCAGTTTACTCACCCATGACGCCAGCAGCGGCTACATAAATTGGTTGTAACACATAATTGCATACAATACACAAATTGAATAGAATACATGAATCGCATAAATCACAACTTGAATACAATACGTAAATTGAATGGAATACATGAATCGCATAAATCACATAAATTAAATAGAATACATAGATTGAAGTGACTGCAATGCATAAATTGAATGGCATTCATGATTCGCATAAATCACATAAATTGAATGCAATACATAAATTACACGAATTGGATGAGTATGCAAATTGAATAAAGTCCTCTGCAAAAGGCAGCTTCACTGAGGACCAGAACAATAACACCCCCTCACATAGAGTGAAACCCACACGATTGAGGACAGTCCTTATTCGTTGGACAGCTTAAGTGGACAGCGGACACCTTATGAATAGGTCGACGCAATATACCACGGAGAGTGCGGACGTCAACGACGCGCACCAACTGGTCGTCGCCATGAAAATCTTAGTGACCACACCCAAACTCCAGTGTAATGGAGGGGCGTTATCCTCCACAATTATGACCACATCACCCTCCGCGAGGTTCCCCTAGGGTATCTGCCATTTATTACGTTGTTGAAGCTGGTACAGGTAGTCCTTGTATCACCTGCTCCAGATAGATTGTACACATTTCTGCAGCAATTGCCAGCGTCGGAGTTGGTTGCATGGAGTGGCTGCAAGATCAGCGTCGGCGAGGGCTGTCAAGGCCGAACCAATTAAGAAGTATCCGGGTGTAAGGGGCTGCGGATCTCTAGCATCAGATGAGATGGCAGAAAGAGGACGGGAGTTCAAACACGCCTCAATTTGAGTAAGGATCGTGTATAATTCCTCAAAGTTAAGAGTGGTGGCGCCAATGGTGCGGCGCAGATGATGCTTGACGCTTTTTACACCACTCTCCCAAAGGCCGCCGAAGTGCGGTGAGGAGGGTGGTATGAACGACCACTTGAAACATTGGGCAAGTGAGAATGAGTGAATACTCGTTTTAAATTCCACAGAGGTGAATAATTTGTAGGTAAGGGACACGAACATGTATTTGTGTGTATGTGTTTCTTTACATGTTGCTAGTAGTATGTAATTATCTCCTTCTATTTTGTGATACTACATAAATCATATTTGAAAAGAGAACACGTTAGATGGGGAGGTTACAAATGCTAAATATGCTATATTATTGAAATGTAATAACTTATCACATGCACGTGTAACACGGGGAGTCATGTTAAGCTCAACATGTAATTAATATAATTGGTTCGGAAATATGAAACGCCTGTTTCAACAATTCATATGACAATTGCGTGTCGCGTGTACGCAATGTGGACTAAATGCTTTCGATTCCTTTCGTGTGTTAGGCCTACCCCTTTATTTATATTGCAACGCTACTTAATTTTTAACTAATTTCCTAAATAAATAATATCCAACACTAATATGTCAATAAATATTCAATTAACACTTAGGATGGTAAAAATATTACGTGACAATTTGAACATCATCTTCACAATACAGCATAGGCAAAGTTCTGCCTGTTTCGCCTTCAAGCATCCTACAGCCACCAGCCATCTCTTTCTGGGTCTACCCACACACCTGTGTCCTATAGGTTTGTATTTACAGACTTGTTTGGCCAGTTTGGAATCTGTCATTCTTCATATGTGTTTTTTCACTGATGTTTGTAATCTTTTAATTTTTCATTCAAGTTAAAAAACTATTAATTCGTCGCTTATGGCCTTATTGTTTATACGGTCAAGTACAGAACACCTTTTAACTCATCTTAAGCTTAAAACGTTATTTTTGAGGCCTGTATTTACTGTCTTGTTTATTGGTTGTTGTCCACAATTCACATCTACAGGACAGTACACGTACTGCCATAACTTTTAGAACTTTAATTTTGTATCTCGACATACCTTGTTCCTAAAAGTAAGGCTGATCGTCCCAGATCGTTTGGAACTTACATAACTTAACATCAATATCATAATTCCTATTGAAAATATATTAACTCTACTTTTGGATTTAAGAAAACAGTATATCCAAATGATTGTTGAAATAATACAATAAACGATATGTTGTTTTTAAAACAAAAGGAATCCCATTTAATAAAGATGGTTTGATTAATGTGAGGTGCTCCATTTAATTCTGCATAATCTAAAATTACTCCATTTTAATTTTCATCAAACATCGGTAAATAAAAAGTCTGTATGGAGAACCATACATGACTTCTGTGTTCTATGATTTACATTTGTCATTGTTAAATATAAATTAAAAAATTGACAAATTGAAATGAAATATTTCTATAAAAATTTACACCCTCCCCTTTAACTATCATTTTAATTTATAAAAAATTACCCCCTCTCCCTTTAATTACCCATTTTATTTATAGATATTTCATGTACGTTTCTACAGTAGATTATAATGACCTTCTATTTTCAAGATAATTTATTTATCAAACTTAGTACTTTATTCTTGCTAAAACGTAAACGTTGCAGGTAAACTACTCCTTCCACTTAACCGACCTTTACCAAAATCAATAGACTTCGTGTCCTCTATAACTCGGGCACATGTGCAAAAATTATTTGATTCTGTTTGAATTTGCGGCAGTTATCGTTCGCCATAGAAAAAATTTTACATATAGACACAGACATAGACACTTTTCGAAAAATGACTTTTCTTCATGTTTTGAGGGTAGTACAATCAGAACCAACCCTATTATTAGGCTCAGTATAATGTTTAGCTTTGTGAAAGAAAGAAGTATGAAAATCCGGGTCATCAGCAAAGGGACTGTTGTGCAAAACGAAGTTAAGCATGGGCCAAAGAAAAAGGAGTAGTCCATACATAGGAGCGCGTGCTGACTAACTAGAGGAAAATTCCATTTAACAACACGCTGAATACACTCTCTACGAGTGTAGTGCTGCGTTAACAATTAACGTGTTCGTAAAAAAAGACCTTAATTATATTGGCATAGGGGTCACAGCGTTTACTGTGCGGTCTAATGCAACGTCAACCCTCTTTTTTGTTCTTGTAAACTTACGAGATTGTATTGAAAGGAGTCTGAAAACGTTTGAAGTCGATTGGATTTGCTGTCTTTTTACGAAGAAAATCGACTCACCGTGTCGTTGTTTCATATATTGTGAGTGAAGCTATTGGTTCCATGGTATCAGACTTGTAGTTGATTCTAAATAGACTAAGTAATTTTCTCTGTAAGAAATATTGGGCTCAAGTGACTGATGATAAAACAAATAACCTTAAGAATACCCTCAAATTGTTTTTATAGTCAATGAACACGCTGGGGTTGCAGTGTTTTCCACATTCAAAATACAGTAATCAGCAAAGCTATATTAACTGTCAGAAGCTTGGTGCGACTAAACGTGACGTGGTGTGTAATCGGGATGGCGAATGCCTTAACAAACTGTCACTTAACAAATGAACACAGCTGGACAGCTCCCCTGTGGTTTGGGCAGCCAGAATGACATATCAGGTCTTTCTTAAAACTAGACGAGATGATAGATGATCAAATGATCTTTGCTGCTGATTACACTAAAGATGTAAGGAGGTTTTATTTTAAGAAAAACTGTGAAACCTCTGTGAAAAGCGTAAAAACTTAAAAGAGACTGATTATAAAGGAAAAAGGATATTATATTAAATACTAGCTGGATACCCGTGCTTAAGCTTTGCTTAAGAAAAAAACAAAATGTAAAATCCGAAAATAGAAAGAGGTTATTTGTGAAGCTTAGATACCGGTATTTTGAAACTAAGAGAATACCCGTATTTTGATTTAAGCTCGATCAACTTGAAGATGATCAAGCTGGAAGATGATCAATTTGATCAAGCTTGATCAATCAACTATTAAAGCTTGAAAATTAATGAGTTGTTAAAAATGACGCTGTATTATTTAGTTACAGAGGGTAACCTAAGTTTCAGTTAGAGATTAAGACAATCCTTTATTGTAAGTCTAACAATAATAAAATAGATGGGCTTAAGTACTTTGATCCCACCACCACCCCCGGTTTTTTGGTCTACGTAGCCAGGCTAATAACTTGCTTAGCATATACTGTACTTTCAGTTGCTCCCTCAGATTAGGTGGTCAGGACCTCCCTGTAAACAACATTCCTGGTTTTGCTCTCTGGCTGGAGGATGACCAGGCTGTCAGGTGAACTGACTCCGGAGAACGCAACGTACAACTGGCCATGGGAGAAACAGTCACTCCTCAGATCCACACCAGCAACTATCAAACTGTGCCCCTGTAACTTATTGATGGTCATGGAGTTCTGCAGGAAGAATACAACTAAAAAAGCGGCATTATCAGTGTTGCGGTTTTCGCGATTTTTCGTGGATAGGCGTTAAAGATTTCAAAACTCTTTCTTAGTGAGCACCCATAAGCGAAGAGGAATATATATACTGAACTTAGAACTCAAAATAAACCCTGAACGCCACATAGCAAGGAATAGAGGGACAGGGTGAACTGTTTCGCGATTATTTTCGCGCCTCCTCGTAGTTATAGGTTAGATGAAAAAAAATACTGTTTTAGTAACTCCCCATAAGCCTAAAGAAAAGTAAATAAATAAACAGTATACTTCCAGGCAGCGTACAGTTGAAAAAAAAAACTATATTATCGCTGTAACAGTTTTTACCGGTTTTTCGCGTTTTTTAGCGGTTAGGCGTTATTAAGTTTTCAAAACCCTTTCTTAGCAAGCACCTAGAATCCAAGAGGAACTTACTTACCGAATTTCAAGTTTGTAGGCTTTATAGTTATGGAGATTTCGTGATGAGTGTGTGTATGAATGAGTGAGTGGTATTTGGCTTTTACATATATAGATTAATGATAATAACGATTTCGTCAATTTATATTTAACAAATATGGGTTACATTAATTTCAGTGTTTGAGTATAATAAATTGTACACGTCTGTGCAAACACATAGATGTACGTACTGTAATAACAATTACGGAACGCTGTCGAAGAGTGGAGAGCGTCCTTGCACCCGTTTCTCGGCTAACCGAGCAGGCGCAGCTTCCCAACTAAGGCAGCACATAAGACTTTTCGAGTGCTTGTTAACTATGCAAATTATGCTGGTATGGAAAATCATTCTGGGACATCTGCAGGCTATATATAAGCAACAGACGGCGTTTAGTTTGTTAGTTATTCTTGGCGATTTCTTCAGTGCGGGTTAAGTGGTTGTTGTGGCAACTGATTATTCTGTTATAATTAGTGCGGAACTCATTATAGTTGACGTCATTATTGTGTGTGGACAAATTTAACTTGCATCACTGTATGAGAGTATATTGTTGATTTAAAATTGTTATGTGTGTCTCATTAAAGCTGGTATTAGTGACTTTAATAGTGTCAGTATTTTGTTTCCACTGTACCACGCGACGATCAGTGAGACCGTCGTAACAATGCGTTACTATTCCCAGAGTTTTATAAAAGCATACAAACACATTAAAGGGAACGAAAACTTAAAGATATTTAGAAAATATTTGTAGACAACGAGTATTAAAGTGCGTCATATTTACATATGCCACAAAATTAAGTAGGATATTTGAATACTGAAATTTGAAAAATACTGGAAAATTATGGTCATTAAAACAAAGCAATATTAATCGTTTTTGTATTGCAATATTACAATTTTTTCAATCTTCCATTGCATTATTAAACACTTCATGATTCAACTAATGACGGTTAAACACTCTTTTAACATCATGTTTTAGAGATTTCCTATTAAAAAATATTATGCACGGGATGGTTCAATGATAACTCTTGTATTTAACATTTCATAGCGGATGTTCGTTTCCTGCGCACGGAAATCGGTATTTGAACAGTCTCGTAACCCCAACGTACTGATCACCGTACTTGTAAGCATATTAGGTACACTGAAACAAGGTTCATTAATGCGTTGTGCAAAACTGAGGGGTCAATGGAATTTGGAGATGTAGTAACTTTGTAGCGGGTTGACTAGGCACTAGTCCTCGAAAATTCTCAGGGTTGGATGAAATGATGTTAGCTCCAAAAAGAACTCTCAGCCCTCACCAGCCTAGACAGTACTGCGTGGTGGAGTACAGAAAAGTAAGTACTAGACCTTACACGGTGGATAAATATTCTTGGAGAAGGGCAGGGTATCTACATGTACCAAGGTAAGTCGTAAGGGAAATGTTCCTAGACCGGCTTCTCTTTGAAATATTAGATACGTGAATCTAGTTGTATTTAGTCGGCTGTAATAACACAGCCGTGGTATGGGACAGTTAAAAAAAATTAAAAAAAGACAGTTTATGGGAGACAACCCAGACACAAAATCGTGCAGGGGGTGGCGCATAAAGGTGGCAGCCCCACCATCGCCCTTCCCATTGTCTTACCGATCGCCTTATGCTAGTAACATACTTAGGGAACATATTAGTTTCTAAACTGTCGCAAGAAAGACGTGAAGGTTCTGATCGAACGTTACCTCTATGACGAGCGGCGGGATTATCCGCCGAAAAGACGGAGGACAGTGAGGCGTCCGAAGAATCGTTGGAGTGACCAGCTTTAGTAGTCTGTCTATCTGTCTATCTGGTCTGTCTGTCTGCTTGGGCCCGAAACAAGCCATGTTTGGTTTAATCATTGGTAAACATGATGATAAAACTTTTTCCTCAGTGATGTGTACTTATAGGTTCGGTTGATCTAAAGTTTTATCGATTCTTGAAGCGGAAAGTAAAAATACATTTTACCTGGTTTTAAAATCTTCCATTGTTGCTGACATTTTTTTGTTAATTTCAGTTGAGCCTTGATGATTAAAGATCTGTTTAAGTACGAGGCTTGCCTAGAAAGCAGTGAGACTAAACTTTTCGTTACAAAATTGCAGCACTGTGAGACCAAGAATTTAACAGCTAATTCTTGAAACGTTCTTTACATTCATAAAAGGTTGAACTTAGTTATCAATACCAAAATTGATTGTGTCGTAATTCTACTAAATGTTTGTTTCGTCTTCCGTCACACAAATTGTAGTAAGACAACACAACAGGTTGGGGATTTGTATAGGAATTGCAGAAGTTCTTGGCACGCGGGAGCGCAAGACCCTGTTTCACAAAGGGTATGATAGAATTATGTAACGCTCCAGGTCATCCCAGACTCCCTTTCCAGGCGCTACTTGATTATTCTACCAGCATCGAGACCCGCTATGTCAGTGCAAGGAGGCGGAGGTGTAAATATTGGATTTTGAAGCGGCTAAGATTAGTTATAGACCACCGATATTAACGTGAGTTTCGGGTTGTTTGATCTTTTGACTTGCAGATTAGTGGACAATCATTCTCTTAAATATTTCAAAACTTTAATAAGGTGTAATTTATTTTAGTGTGTTGAATACGTTTCACTTGAATTGATGTAAAAGAGTGCCTCCTTGATTTTTAGCTTTTTTTGTATGAAATTCAACTTTGTAATTAATGATTTCATTGATGCCTCTTGTTCGTTTCCACTGTAGAGCACGACAATCTGTGTTACCGTTGTATTACACAACGGTAATTTGTATTACAACAAAATTTTATAGGCCTACATAAGAATTGGTCTTTAAGTTTTTTAACGCTGAAAAAATTGTCTTTTATTAAAATATTAACCTGAATAAAATCACAACTTTTTTTGTACATATAAGATAATATTAAACTTTTTTAGTAGAAATAATTTCACAAAAAAAGTAATATTACATTTATACAAAAATATTGCTGAAAACATTAAATAATTTTAAAAACATGTAGTAATTATCTTCATTTACAAAACGTGTCACGAATTATACTGTAACTACAGTCTTTTAATAATGTTTATGAATATGACTAACGATAATTACTAAAAATCTTTTAAGAAGTTTAAAAGATTCCATTCTTTTATTTTGCTGCTATTGCTATGTTTAATTTAAACGATGGTAATTATTACTTGTTATGAATGTTTGTAAAATCCTCTGCTCGTCAACAAATAAATTAAAGTAAAATATCATAATAAATAAATATTAAGGTATGTATAGTGGAAGTGGCGTGTGTTAAATTATTTATTGTGTTGCAAATTGTTGTGAAATTTATTTAATACTTTTTTTAGGTGTTATAACAGTGTGAATTGTACAGTTGTTTAGCTACAAGAACTGTTATAACACGAGTGCTTTATTTCATATAATAGTTATTAATGTTCGGAAGTATCCTTCTGTCTGGTGTTCTACACTTAATTTCCATGAAATATTATTGCGATCCATGTAACAGTATGTTGTAGGTTACCAAATTATAGTTGTACACTCAAGAACGGTAAACACCATATATTTTACTCATATTTTAAACACCATGTTAATTTACTCATATTTTGTTTTAATATGTGTTTCACTGTTACAGTTTTCACATAAAGTTGCTGTCATAAGCTTAAACAAGCAAGGAGACGGTACATTTGTGAAACGCACACTCCTACAAGTACAACTGGGTTACATATAAACAGGCGAGCGATAGAATAGTATGAAGGGCAAAATGTTAATTCTCTAGCAATTTACACTGTAACTAACTACACAGATTTATTAAAACCTTGTTACACAGAATCCTATAAGCAAAAATGTGTATCTATGTATTACAGAAATATATTTCAGCAATGCTGTATTAGTTTATTAAAATTTAAACTTGAAACAGCTATTTAAAAACAAAACGTAGCCGTGGTTTTTAACGTATCGAAGACAACACATGTATGTTATACCACTTTTGTAGTTTTGTCATTTTTATCCGTTGATTTAATCTGTATAAGTGCCAGGTAGAAGGAGATTATTGCCCGTAAAACCTAGAAATAAGACGTGTAAATTTTGTAACAATTATTGTTCTTTTGACAAAACATAATATGTTATTATACACAAGAATATTATACACAAATTGCAGACAAGTGCTTCACAGGTTTTGTTCAAGTATGTACAAGAAATATATACGTACGCAACGTTAACATTAAATGTTTTGTCCTAGGATCTGAGTTAGTTCTGTTACACTACTGTAGGTGTAATTACATTTATACATTTTATCCATTTCAATCTCCCTTTGTATCCATTTAGCCAGATATATTAGATTTAAAGCAATAAAAATTACACTTGCTTACGTCACGGTTTCTACAAATTTTAATATCATTCCACAATTTAACCTTTTTACATCTGCTAGAAGGTAATCTAAAATGGGCTATTGTCAGCCAAATAACTGCATTCGTATTATGACTATAGCCACAAGTGCAGTGTGTTTGAAGACCATTTTAAATAATGTGAAAAAATAATCAAAATAATTTCTTCCAATCATTAGAAGATTCATATAATGAACAGACGACGAGCGTATCAGTATTTTGACAAATAACTTGTATTGACATGATTTGCCAGTGATGATGATACTATGTCGAAATATAATGATAATAAGGATTGGGAGTGGTAGTGATGGTAGTAATGATAATGATGACGACCATAATAGGAACAAAAATCGAAGATAATGTTTTCAGTAAACTTTCCAATATTTCTCTTGTGTTCATAGTTCCTTTCCTTGAGAAACTTTAGATTTTGAAGACACTCATGGTTGTGACACCACAAATTTAAATTTTTAATAGAACAATTCTTTTGATGGAGCTCATTAAAGCGCATCCTTAGCATACATTAACGTATATACAAAAGAGGATTTCTCCGTTAGTAGAATTACAACATATTGGCTATACAATTTGTTTGTAACTTGGAAAAAACAAAAAAAATATTCTGCATGGTACTCCTACAATATCAGACTTTTTAAAGAATGCACATGAAAGGTATGAGATGTACAAGAAAGTTAAATCCTTCATCTTATGTACCAAGTAAAGATTAACTCTGTCACAACTATGACATTATAACATGAATTTAAAAAATTTATAAATGCTTAGTCTTATTTTTCAAGTGTTTTACTTTGCACTTTTACAAATTACGCGTTTAAAAATGTGAGTGGCTAGTTAAAATAAAATTACTTTTATAGAACTAGTTTCCCTACAACTTGTAAGAATAATGGCCGAAATAGAGGTTGATATTACAGTTTTCATAAAATTATTATTATTAATCAATTTGTTTGTAGTATAAAGAAAAGTTAATTATGCATTTCACTACTTAATATCATGTATGTAATAAAAAAATTAAACTTACCCATAAAAACGACTCTTTAGTCAGGTCAAATTGGTCGGAGTTATACACTGAGATGCGTATTGGTTTCTTTGTTATTTCACCAATCAAAAGCAACGTCTTTTTCAACTCCTCAGAACTGTTATACCATTTACTGTCATAGCCTTTGGTAAATAATTCTCCTGTCTTTAAACATTTTCCACATTCAAACGTTATTTAATTTTTTACGTTTTAAAATAAGTTTTACTGATTTTGTAAAGTTAAGATTTATAAACTATGATAAAAATTAATATTGTGTAAAATAAACAATTTAAAAAAAGACGTTATTTATATTGCACACGCGCGCGCGCACACACACACACATACATATACACACAAAACACACACACTTACACATTTGTACAACTAATAAAGCCACATTATGAAATCACGTTTTTTAATTATATAATGTAAGATTTTGAAAGAGTGTTATTGAATTTATTTAAATAATTTACATTAAGTAAAATGAAATATGGAAAAAGTGTATTGCTTTGCATTAGATATGTTTCACAGTCTGACATAATTAACTTAAGTTAATTACCTGGTTTGAGAACTCAGTCCCAACTAAGCATTGTACAAAAAGTATTGACACTACTAAGATCAGATAAAGAAACATTGCAAGAAGTTGATACACCATATAATCGTCATAGTTCTGAAAACAAAAAAAAAGGATAACAATGGCTGTTATCATACTATTACGACGGTCTACTCGATCGTCGTAGGTACAGTGGAAACAAAATAATTACAAGACACCAATTAAGTCACTAATCACACCTTTATTTGTTACAGTAAAACAGTTCGTAATTAACGACACAGTCTACTACAACAAATCAAATAAAAAGTGTTCACACGCAATAAAAGGTCACTAATATTAAACACAATTGTATTACAATTATACCGCCCGATTATAAAACGCAACACTTAACTAATAATTATAACCACTTGAACGCGCACAGTAATATCGCTACTAAAATTCTCGAACCGCACTATCCAATATCTCGCATTGAACTGACTGAACGTCGTTGAGTACCGGTATACATACCGCCCCAAATTACTAGATTATACGATAGCGCCAGTATAGTTACGACGTAATTACTTGCGGCCTTGACACAGTCCGCGCAGCTGGCGCCTTCGAGAAACTTCTCGTATATGCGTCTACAAGCACGTACACCACACCCGTTATATCGAGTTTCTTCTGTCACATTCGACAAACACGTAGATTGTTCTGTGATGCCGTAACACTGACCCCTCCTTAAGCCTGTTCGTCCCGAACTGGCAAACCGTCTCCGAAGTAATACTTGGCCAGGCGACCTAGGTAGACGTCCTTGCTTGTTCTCTGGTTCTTCGAATTCAGTCTCGTGTGATCCGAGCATCACGTTCCCAGGAATGCGAGTCTTTCGCGCACCCACTAGTTTCGCTGGAATCACTCCCGTTGCGTCATGTACTGATGACCTAAATACCACTGGCTGATCCGAATTGTTTGGTTCTAGTGAACAACCTATTGCGTAACCTCATCTTCAGCCACTTTGCCCTCGGGCGCTTCTATCAGCTCAGGAACAAGCAAGAGTTTTGTCTCGACACTCATAGTTGGCTTTCCAATCACTTCTTTTGTCGTTATATTTATTTGTACGTCCTCTGCTATTTCTTCCTCCATTTCCGCTTCCAACAGGGAGGGTTCCTCTTGACCAGACTTGTTGAATTTTTCTTCGACTAATGCCACTCGCTTAATCGAATGGTTGGTAGACCCTGTCATTTTAGCCATGCAAAGCTTTATCTTCTCTTGGCCAACCTTCAGGACATTCTTTCTTAAGTCCACAACGAATCCGTAGGCATTCATAATGTCCTTGCCAAGAATCACTTCATCGACAATGTCTCCAACGAGCATTTGGTGGCTAAACTCAAGAAGACCCAGGCGTACACGTACGTCTACCTTTCCTAGCACCTTGACGGGGCTTCCAGTCATAGTCTGTATTCTACATGAGCTAATTAGAGGCTGGCGGTTGCTGACTAAGTCAGGGCACACAATGGACACTGTTGCGCCCGTGTCAACTGTAAATGATGTTGGTCTACTTTCCGCAAATCCATTAATGATCAAGTTTCCACTGGTCTTATGTAGCGTGGAAACTGTGTGTTGTTCTGGGGATTTACTTCTCCAATTGTTGCGATCACTCTCTTCTCTCGGTATCTTCTTCTCCCAACAGTCTACCTGTAGATGACCACGTTTTCCACAGTTGTAACATTTAGGTCTTCTGTCTTTTTGAAATCGTTACGAACCTCTTGAACTTTTGAATTGTTTGTCCAACAACATTGTTTTTCTGCACCCATCGTAGCGGCAATGCGATACAGGGATCTTCTGACTGCAATCTGATGGCACAAACCGTTTAATGTTCGTACGTGATGCTTTTAGGGTTAGCAATTTGTAGCAGTGCAGATGAGGTAGTGTTATATAACAACGGACACGTCATGGACAACCCCAGGAGTTGATTCTTGTTCCATTGGTAGTGGTAGACTTTGATAACTGTTGCATACTAAATCTCTTTGTTTATCTTCTTGTTCTCCTCTTCAAGGATTAGGTTATATAAACCTGTTCCGGCACCCATCTCATCCTCGGACGACCCACGTCTCTTCTATAGTTAGGACGACCCAGGCTTTATAGTTCAGTGCCGCTTTTGGCAATTGATCCTGTGTTATCCTTTGCAGATGATTCCACCATTGTCTTCTGTAAATTGAAATAATTTCATTTATGTCCTTTACTTCAAGGTCTCCTCAGATATCTTTAGTTCTTAATCTGTCTTTCAATGTATAATTTAAAGTAATTCGAAGAAACTGCATTTCAGCACACTGAATCTTGGCGCTTCCCGTTTTTGCCATGACTCACGCCTCACTCGCATAAATTAATGTGGGTATTGCAATTTCCTTATAAAATTTAATCCTTGTGCTGTATCTTGTTTTATTTCTAAGGTTTCTATGAATCGTACCAGAAATATTTATAAATTTGTTAATCTTCTCTTTTATATCATATTCAGATTCATAGCTTACTGCACAGCCTAGATATTTGGAACGGCTCACTTGTTCTAAAGCGATGTTGTTTATAACTGTCTTAGTCTTCGCTGGATATTTACCTTTAAAGACCATGGTTTTGGTTTTTCTTACTGAAATTATCAGTAAGGACTGTCTTGCCACTACTTGTAATTGAAACATAGGTCTTTGTATATCATCCTCATTTTTTTGAATAAGAACTATGTCATCTACATAAAGCAGGGAACCCATAAAAATTGTTTGTTAAGCTGTATTCCCGAAGTCATTCTGGATTTCCGTGATCTAAATATGGCAATGTGTATATTAAAAATAAAGTTGGGGAGTCTTTGTTTATAAAATGTATTATTACAGTTGAAATTTAATTACAAAGTTACTTAATTATATATTTGTTTAGTTTTTATTTTTACTTTTTATTAATTTCTGTGCTTTTAACCGTGTCATCAAAGGTGGGATGTTTGAGTTTCTAACGGTGGAAACCAGAGATCAGTTATATCGTAAATGAGGTAGTGTGCGTGGTAATAAAACCATCGTCAGTTAAAATTAAGAAACACTACGTTTCGACCTCCATGGAATCAAAGGTGTGATAACAAAGAATTTACTACCAAAAAGCGGATAAAGAGGTAGGTATTGTTTTAATGAACAGTAGAGAATATGAAAGGAAGATGAGGGATATTTTGACATCGGATGATTACGTTTTGCTCAATAAGAATCCCACCTCTCAAATTGTAAGGAAAATGTATAAAAGTTTAGCAAAGTATACAAATCTGCTTTCGGACAAAGTAGGAACACGGTTAACTCCACATTATTCTAAGGTGCCTTATATTTATGGGTTACATGAATTTCATAAAGATGGTGTTCCGCTTCGTTCTATAGTGAGTTATCGGTTCGGTCCAGTGTTTGATTAACAAAATTTTTATTACCGATTATTAGTCCTTATTCCTAGAGTAATAAATTCAGTGTTTAGGATTCTAAACACTTTGTAGGATTAATGCAAAGTAGTAAGATTTATATTAATGACATTATGGTTAGTTTTAACGTGGTTAATCTTTTTCCTAACGTGTCTAAACTACTGACATTGGATATTGTGAAGAAACATTTGGAGAGTGATTCCGCGTTGTGAAGTAGAAAAAAATTTATATGTTAAGTGTTTTCTGGAATTTTTAAGGATGTATTTAGATTTTGTTTATATTTAATATAAAAAAGAGTATTATTCTCAGAAGGAAAGACTACCCATGAGTTCGTCATTGTTGCCGGTACTAGCTAATATAATCATGGATTGAATGGAAGAAAAAGTATTTGGCTTGATCATCGACAAACCGAAACATACGGTGAGGTATGGTGATGATACTTTTGTCTTATGGCAGCATGGTATGGAAGAGTTTCATAAACTTTTTGATCATATTAACAATATAATTCCTACAATTAGGTTTACTTTAGAAATTGAGGTTAACAACTAGCTTCCTTTTCTGGACGTATTGGTTATTCGGGATGACAATGGGCTTAACTCTACTGTATACGATAAACAAACTCATAGCAGGGTCTGTATTAATAAGGTGTCCAATCACCCGCATTACGTGAAACGAGAGGTTATTAGAACTTTACATACTCAGGCTAAAAATGTTTATTCGAAAGATTAGTATTTTAAAGATGAAGTTAAAACTATTGTCAAGGATTTTGATATAAGAGTTACAATAAACAGTATATTTATAAAACGATAAATGGAAAGAAGAATAGAAAGATTAAGGACAATAAAACAATGAAAGGGGCCATTGTCATACCGTATATTAAGAGAGCCTCGGAAAGTATTAGGACAATTGTTGAGAAATACAGGATACGGACATCTTTTCATTCCCGTAAAACTATAGGGAATATTTTATGTAAAACTACACCAAGAAATAACACAAAATTATAATCAAAAAACGTTGTTTATGGTCTTCCGTTTGAATGTGAGAAGCGATACCTGGGAGAAACGGGAAGACCGCTTGGGGTCCACCTAGATAAACATAGGAAAAATGTCAAAAAGGGAAGGTCCAAAGTATCAAAGTTGGCTGAACCAAATGGGAAGAGCACCACAAGGTGTTATGGCATAATGTTGATGTTACTAGTAAAAAAGGTAATATGTTAAAAAGAAAAATTGTGGAGGCATCTTTTATCGCGGTTGAAAATAACTGTATCAGCCTAGCGAGTAACGATATTTCCACAATTCGGTATAGGATATCAGAAGTTATGTAGAGAGCGACATAAAAAGTGATGTGTGGGGTGGGCAAGGATAGATGTGAGGTTGGCCACGCCTCTTGGGGAGTGGTGTGCGGTTGGTCGAGTAAAAGTTTGTAAAAGTTCGTACAGTGCGCAAAAGTTCTAAAAGGCAGACGCAAGATTTTACCAAAGCAAGATATTACCCTTGTTGCCGTAAAAGTGGGAAACGCCACGATTCCTATTAGTACGGAGAAATAGACTGCCAGGCACGGTGAGTAGAGATACACAAGTTCCTTGGAGAGCCTGTAAAAAATCATCAGCAAATTAAACGTCTACAGTAATTTTAGTTCTTGTACAAACAATAAATAGTGAACTGATAATAATGTGTAGGTGTCTGTTAGTTTACATACGAATATAATATACTTATAACGTGGTTAAAATCTTGTCTCTTATATTCTAAGACATATTAATACACAAACATAAGACATATATGACCTGGAATATTTACACAGGCATATAATACATAACACATGTAATTATTATAATACGTGATTAACACGTACGAAATGGAATATTCATCTTGTCTTAGCAAGTGTGGTTTTTATTATGTACCACTTAATAAAAAAATTAACTGATCAAACATTTATTAAAAATTCTAATAGAGACAATTCTATTACTTTAATTAATTATGTCTCAACTAATTAAAAATCTTCAATTAAAGTAACTCTCATACTTGAGTTTACGTTATCGTTACTTGCTTTTAATTATATAATAAAATATAAATATATAATACAATATGGTTTCTATAATGACCATTTACTTATGAGATTAATAAATTTATATTCTTTGTTATCAATTATTATTCTTTGAACATTTATTGATAATTCATTATGAAAAAATAAAAATATAATAAAGTTTATGTATATGGAATACATATAAACTTGTATATGGAATCTAGAGCCTTCTTCCGATAGACGTCAGGGTCATGTATAATATTAAATAAATGTCTGACGTCACCTGCATATTTCTGCAACCATTTAACTGTGTCGTTACCGTCATCTGGACTCTCGAGTTTGGGATCCTCTTCGGGTATCACCTTCTCTGTCTCCGCGTCGTTGAAATTACTCTCTCCGTCTACTGGATGTTGAGTTCTGACGTGGACCTTTGGTCGTGATGATGTACGGCTGGATGTAGCTGCATGTGGCTGTCCCTGCGTCCTCTAGTATTTTGCTCTGGTTCCTCTCCTCTCCTCGTCTTGTCCCTCGTGGATGTCTCGAAGTTCTACGTGAACGTCTTGAAGTTCATCGACGTTACGACTCTTCGTAGATTACGATATTATAGTCTTTTAAATAAATCGTGTTTCACTACTGCTTTCACCGACATACTGCCGGTTCCATCGCACTTCAAATTACGTAATACGGTTCAAAAACATTACTTAACTTTGTAAAATTCGCGGTTGCGAGATGCGTGGATTTCACATACTGTCTGTTGATGATTTTAAAAAACGTGTGTCGCTCGCTGGGGTTTTATACTCCTGCTGTCGTTAAATTCCTGTTGGAAACTGTTTGGACAAAATTAAACAGGTCCGCGCGTCGCTTTAATTACTAATAACAACCTACGCGTCTTTCTATGAAGCGCACAGTTTTTTATAAATATTATTTTACAAATCGTTAGGTACATTATTAAACTTAACTTATGCAAATTATGAACATTAAGGTGTGTAAACTATGGAAGTTATGGCAAAATTTCACAAGGTGGCTGAACAGTTCCCACCATCATGGACCACTTAATGTCTAATTGTAGCGCCAGGCGCCAGCTTTATTTTTACATATGTCTCTGATTCATGTGACTTTTGGTTTTCGTTCAGTACTTAAAATACTGTGTAAAATTTTCCACACTCGTATGCATAATTCAACTTGTTCTTCATTTACACATTACCACTAACACACACACGCAGACTGATACACACGCGGCTGCCTGTCGCTATGACGTCACCCTTGCCAGTCGGTGCGTGCTTCTTCTCCCCTCGCTGCGTCTAAAAACCAACTAGGCTTTTAATTCCATATGCAGGCTCACTTGCAATTATTTATTTATTTAAAATTAATTAATACGTTTATTTCTCTTATTATCTCTTCTACCCAACGCTTAAGTATTACATTATTTTTATTATTTACATCTTTTATATCTCATACGTGCATTCGTACGTTATCATACCTCAGTCAGCGGTTGATACATAGACTTATGATAAACGTATCGTATATATAAAATATTTAAAATTTATATTTGTGTCAATATTCGAAGCACTCAACATCGAAAGTAAAATAAAATACATACACCACAGTCACACACAATAATACCACTTTAAAATACTAGAGACCAACAAGAAAACTAAATAGCGTCCAGCCAACACACAAATACTTCACCAGACGCAAGATCACGAAGGCTGAGGATGAGAACACTGGAGTTCTCGAAACATGTTACAAATAAGGAAAAATAATATTTTGAGGTAAAATAAATAAAATTTTAAATATTTTATATATATTGTAATGCGACGAATCAAGGGGACCCACAAAATAGGAACCTTTAGTACATAAAAGCCAAAATAAATATAATTATATTACAATCTAGAACCCCTGAAGTACAATACAGAAACCAAACTAAAAAACCAGTGTACAATAGATTTAAGTAAACATTGTTAATAAAATTAAGTTGTAAAAGTGATGTGATGACGGAAGGGTAATTGTCAATAGTCAGACAAGAACAACTAGTTGGTCTAGTTAAATTCTTCTCATGACAACAAACCGTGTAAAAATCAGTGGAAGTGACATGTGAAGATACACTACAATGTGTAGTGTATTCAAACGAATGTAATCGATAGTAAGCAATTACATTAAAAGGGAATAATAGAGAGATGAATTATAAAAGTGAAATGGTGAGTAAACAAACCAAAATATAATCAACAATAATCAGGTTAACAATACCAATGGATGTGTGACATGCATAAACATGGACAAAGCACATGATAACACAAATGTATTCAAAACCTACCATAACAAATTAAGTGGTAATGAAAGTATAATAGAACTAAACTATAACATTGATAATTAATTTTTCCCCACACCCCTGAACACATTACAATATTACTATGAAAGTGAAGGACAATTGTCATTTCATGGTAATCACAAAAGTGAATAAAACATTCATAAAAGAATGATAAATGAACCTAGTGAGAAATAACTAAACATTAGATAGGTAGAAAGAGTTGAAAGGAGTTTGTTTTGTTATTATGTTAATTAATTATATAGAGTTCCCAATGTTGTGGGTTAACTAATGCAAAGTTAGTTTAAAAGTTGAATTGTATGTTAGGTATTAAGTAGTATATAAGTCATGGAACCATGATTCCAAGTTAAAATGTTTATAATTTGTCTTAGAGTAATAAGAGGATGAGAAAAGATATAATTCAAATGTAATCAAACAGTTAAGCATTAGTAGTATGTAACAAGGGTCCTAACAAAAACAAAAGATTAATGAACTAAAATGTAACATTGTAATTAATGTGAAACCATGACATAGGCCACTGCTACATTCAACCAACTATTGTCAAAATTAATAGCCTAATAGAAAAACCAAATAATTAAATTAGTATGAAACAACAGATTTAATAAATAAGCTATCTTTCAGGACAGTAAACATATTCTTTGGAATATCAGAAGGCGCTAAACAATGTTTCAGAAAATGTTAAACTGAACAAGAAGCATGACCTAGGCAGAAGGTTTGAATATTAAAAATAGTACCTAGTAAAGTCAATTGACAAAAAACAAATCAATGTTAATTAACAAAAACAAGTAATTATTATTAAGTGGATGTTCTTTTTTAGTAATGATACATTGTAATACGAAACTTAAAGAAGTTTGACATGATTTTGTGAAAATCAGAAACCTAAAGGGTCAATAAACCGAGTTTTTGTAAATAAAAAAGTTTACCTATTAATTAATATAAATATGGCAAAAGGGATATTAAATTGTTTGAAACTAAGTAAGGAATACAACTATGTAAATCAAATTAAGCGAAATTAGTTAATAATTAGGGCGTAACTTGTACTGGGAGGTAAAAAATCAGTTATTTGAAATAATACAAAATCCCATAATCCCAAGTGTAGCAGAATCAACCAATCAGGAATTAGAAAAATTGGTAAAAAATTCGTTCAAGGGAGAAGAGGAACGAATTACTCAATTGTTACATCTGAAAGTGAAAAGATTAACTCCGTATAACCGAGTGATAAAATATATTTGGAATCAATTCTGAGTTGACCAAAAGCAAACCAAATATTTGGAACAAGAAACATTTTAAACCCAAGAGGAAATAAATACAAATTAACAGAAAATATCCTATCAAGAACCGAAAATACACGTAAGAGGCACCCATACACTAATAATCGCAAGATAAACGAAAAAATCTCTGCTTGAAGTTGGTAAGTTTTAACCAAACTACACACATAATTTACGAATTCACAAACACCAAGGTAACTGCATGAACACTTGAACACACCAACACGGTGAAGGAAAACACAGAATCCGGCATAATTTCAGGGAACACTATAAATAAACTTAAATATTTTAAAAGAAAACTGGAAAGGATTAATTTCATATATTTGACATGGCGAGAAAGCGTCCATGTTTGTTTGACACTACTAGTTCAGTGTGAAAGCGACGCCAGTTTTGGGTGAAGCCTTCGGTCTTCAATTAAAACAATTATAATTTATATTCAAACCGTTTGACATTATTTGTAATAGTAAGTAAGATTCTTTATTAATATTTGTGAGGTATTGTACTTCTTAAGCGTTTCTAACTTTTCAATAGCAGTATAAAAGGACCCTTGAGAAAAATTAACATAAATTATAAAACCGAAATCTGTAAATAACGAACTGTATCAGAGAGTCGAATGTGGGCCAAACGACTCAGTCGCCCAGTGAGTCGTAATACGATTTATAAAGAATAAAGAAAACATTAATAAACAATTTATTAATTGAATTAAACCAGAGCTTTATTTATCAAAAATTACTTAGTTAAGGAATTTCAGGTGGAAAAAGGGGAGTTAATTGCTGAATATCGTCGGAAAGAACCAAAAGAGGTGATAACCTATATGAGCCGAGTCGACAACCACGTCGAACTGGGTCTTCACCAAAACATTATTTTGAATTAATTTGTACCAAACCGACGAAGGTTGAATAAGAACAAATAATGATAAATACTAAGTAATTAATAATAATTAACCAGAAAAATAAAGAATTTAATAAGAAATATAATACAATTTAATAAAACTGAATATTAAAATAATAAATAGTAATACAAAACGGCACAAAATAAGAATTAGTGGGCAGATATTTATGTATTATGTTACAAATTGGCGTTTCCAACGTGGAGCTTATTTAACATTCATCATAACACGAGGGATACTTATTTATTATATTACAAATTGGCGCTCAACTAGTGAGGCTGAAATTAGGAAATTACTAGGTAGTTGAAATAAAATGATAGTTGACCTACTTTCCTAAATTTAGCTGGCAACTGCTATAAGTTAAGAAATGCAGCGAAGAGCTAACTCAAGAAGAGGACACAGGGCCCAGAGACAGAAGCAGCTATGGACACTGAAATGGAACAACCAGCAGGTGATAAAGAGGAAGCCAGAGGAGACCTGAATTTAATACAATTATGGGACTTAATGAAGGAAGTTTTGAGAAAAATGAAAAAGAAAGTAATGAGAATTTAAGGAAAGAAGAGGAAAAAATAACCGAACAAAATAAACAGATAAATGAGAAAATAGAAAGTACAAATGAAAGAACTAAAGAAGATTTAAGGCAAACAATGAATGAAAATAAACAACAAATTAAGGAAGATTTAAGGCAAATAAACGAAGAAGGTTTAAGACAAATAAATGAAAAAATCGACAATACCAATGAAAGTGCTAAAGAGGAATTTAGGAAAATGCATGGAAAAATAAATAGTATAAACGAAAGCATTAATGCAAGAATAAACAGGATTAGTGAAAAGGCGGATGAGAAAATAAAAGAAATTAATGAAACTATTAATCAGAGAGTCGATCGAACAAATGAGGAACTTACATTGTTCAAAGAGAATGTAACTACCCAAATAAATAACATCGAAGATAACAATAAAATTCGAATAACACAGGTAGAAGCGGAAACACAAAAGAAACTAGATGAAGGACAGGAAACAGTATGTGGTCAAATCGAAACCATCGAGGGTGAGGTAGGCCAAGTAAAGGGTCAGGTAGGCCAAATCCAGGAAGAACTGGGAAACCTACAGAATAGGCCAGAATACAGAATACATTGTCACCAAAACATCGTGCCGGACCATAGAGAGACCATTAGTTTCCGGGATTACAGAAGAAACACAATGGAATTCCTTGAAAGGGTAACGGAATGGCTAAACCGAACAAGAGAGTACAGATGGAGTATTGTAAAGAACTTCATAGATGAAGGGTTCAAAGGCATAAATGACAATTGGTGGTCAGCCATCAGGAACGAAGTACACAGCTACGACGGATTTCAACAAATTTTCCGGGAGAAGTACTGGTCAGAGTCATTCCAAAACATCATCAGGGACGACATATGTCACGGTAGATTTGATTCAACCAGAGGACAAGCACCGACAGCCTACTTCCTACGAAAAATATGTCTAGCTAGGAACTTAGAACCAAAAATCCCTGAGGAATGCCTAGTAACAAAACTAGCTTACCATTTTGAAGAAGGAATAAGCCAAGCCCGACTCTGTGGACAAGTGAAGATCATATGAGCCATGGAGACACTACTGGGTAATTATGAGCAAGAGGGGTACTACCGCAGTTCTAGAAGGCAGAATGATAGACCGAATATGAATAGAGGGGACCAGAACCGGGACCAACGCCAACGAGCGAATTATGTACGCAGCGGTGATAATAATAATAATACCCGGTATAATGATAATACTCGAAATAATAATAATTATAACAATAATCAAAACCGAAACAATAATAATAACTATAGAAACAATAAGAGTAATCAAAATAGAACTAGACGAAATAGTCTTGATAATGGTAGGAATTATACAAATAATAACAGGTACAATGAAGGGACGAGGTACCCAAACCGTAGTAGAAGTAGCGAAGATCATTCTAATAGGAACCAAGAAGCGGGAAGAGAATTTAGGACAGACAGAAGAAATAATGAAGAAGCTGCAGGCAACGCTCAACCACAAGAGATGGTGGGAAACTTGAGTCTGCAGTGAGAACTACAATTAGCTCATCACTGCAGAGGGTCCTAAACTAAATACCACACACTCTCGAAAAGAAGGGACTGATTTTCTGTGTACCGATCAAGCGAACCATTTGGAAAAGGAAACAAAGAAATAATATTAATTAAGGCAAAGACAATATAAATGAAGATTAAAGAAACAAAACCAAGACCTAAAATAAACTAATAATAAGGAATAGGACAATAAAAATAATAATTATGGCAAAAATAATGACACTCAAAACAAGAATAAGAATAATTCAAACCAAAATAATATTAACTATTATAGTAATAATAACAACAGAAATAATGAAGAGAGAATAAATAATAACCAGTACAGGGGATGAGGTGTATGATATATGTCAACAGGATAAAAGAATTATGAAAGGAAGTTTAACAACACTGCAATAAATGAAATAGTAAAGGTAAGAGCTATTGGTAGGCAAAATAAAATAGATGTATCAAGTTGTGGCAACATAAGTTCAACGGTGTTTGTGGTGACTCAAGAGTTATCATTTTCAAGAAACGACAGAGTGTAGGATGCTACGGCGCCACTCGGAAGTCATAAATATGGGCAGTAGCCAAAGAGCACTGTACCATGCACTTGGGGAATGGTCGAGTGAGGATAACAGGCAGCAAATGTGCCACTCACATTCGATGTTCATTCACCGTGCCATGTAGAGTTAGGGAGAAATTATAGCACCAGTTGAAGGATAAGCCCACATAGAAAATAACTAATGAAACCAGAAGGTAGAAGAATTTGATGCAAATAAAACCACCAGTATGAGCAAGATAACCAATTACTGTACAAGAGAGGCAGTCGTTTGCAAGGACACAAAAAATATAAAGAATAAGTACGAAATTATCAACCAAAGAATTTTAATTATGGATCATCGTTTTGCATCCCTGTAAAGGTTATTACACTGTAAAAGGCATTAATCTCGCGAAAACTGTCCAATTCCTGCAATACAATGGAGCAACAATAAGAGGAACATTTTTTTAAATAAACAAGAAACAAGTTTTACAAATAAACCAGAGGGAGAACACTATTAACAGCTTATTTTCCCTAAACTTTGTTTAATAAAAATAATCATGTTTTGGTAAGGAGGTATCTGTAATGCGACAAATCAAGGGGACCCACAAAATAGGTACCTTTAGTACATAAAAGCCAAAATAAATATAATTATATTGCAATCTAGAACCCCTGAAGTACAATACAGAAACCAAACTAAAAAACCAGTGTACAATAGTTTTAAGTAAACATTGTTAATAAAATTAAGTTGTAAAAGTGATGTGATGACGGAAGGGTAATTGTCAATAGTCAGACAAGAACAACTAGATGGTCTAGTTAAATTCTTCTCATGACAACAAACAGTGTAAAAATCAGTGGAAGTGACATGTGAAGATGCACTACAATGTGTAGTGTATTCAAACGAATGTAATCGATAGTAAGCAATTACATTAAAAGGGAATAATAGTGAGATGAATTATAAAAGTGAAATGGTGAGTAAACAAACCAAATTTAATCAACAATAATCAGGTTAACAATACCAGTGGATGTGTGACATGCATAAACATGGACAAAGCACATGATAACACAAATGTATTCAAAACCTACCATAACAAATTAAGTGGCAATGAAAGTATAATAGAACTAAACTTTAACATTGATAATTAATTTTTCCCCACACACTGAACACATTACAATATTACTATGAAAGTGAAGGACAATTGTCATTTCATGGTAATCACAAAAGTGAATAAAAAAAATTCATAAAAGAATGATAAATGAACCTAGTTAGAAATAACTAAACATTAGATAGGTACAAAGAGTTGAAAGGAGTTTGTTTTGTTATTATGTTAATTAATTATATAGAGTTCCCAATGTTGTGGGTTAACTAATGCAAAGTTAGTTTAAAAGTTGAATTGTATGTTAGGTATTAAGTAGTATATAAGTCATGGAACCATGATTCCAAGTTAAAATGTTTATAATTTGTCTTAGAGTAATAAGAGGATGAGAAAAGATATAATTCAAATGTAATCAAACAGTTAAGCATTAGTAGTATGTAACAAGGGTCCTAACAAAAACAAAAGATTAATGAACTAAAATGTAACATTGTAATTAATGTGAAACCATGACATAGGCCACTGCTACATTCAACCAACTATTGTCAAAATTAATAGCCTAATAGAAAAACCAAATAATTAAATTAGTATCAAACAACAGATTTAACAAATAAGCTATCTTTCAGGACAGTAAACATAATCTTTGGAACATCAGAAGGCGCTAAACAATGTTTCAGAAAATGTTAAACTGAATAAGAAGCATGACCTAGGCAGAAGGTTTGAATATTAAAAATAGTACCTAGTAAAGTCAATTGACAAAAAACAAATCAATGTTAATTAACAAAAACAAGTCATTATTATTAAGTGGATGTTCTTTTTTAGTAATGATACAATGTAATAAGAAACTTAAAGAAGTTTGACATGATTTTGTGAAAATCAGATACCTAAAGGGTCAATAAACCGAGTTTTTGTAAATAAAAAAGTTTACCTATTAATTAATATAAATATGGCAAAAGGGATATCAAATTGTTTGAAACTAAGTAAGGAATACAACTATGTAAATCAAATTAAGCGAAATTAGTTAATAATTAGGGCGTAACTTGTACTGGGAGGTAAAAATTCAGTTATTTGAAATAATACAAAATCCCATAATCCCAATTGTAGCAGAATCAACCAATCAGGAATTAGAAAAATTGGTAAAAAATTCGTTCAAGGGAGAAGAGGAACGAATTACTCAATTGTTACATCTGAAAGTGAAAAGATTAACTCCGTATAACCGAGTGATAAAATATATTTGGAATCAATTCTGAGTTGACCAAAAGCAAACCAAATATTTGGAACAAGAAACATTTTAAACCCAAGAGGAAATAAATACAAATTAACAGAAAATATCCTATCAAGAACCGAAAATACACGTAAGAGGCACCCATACACTAATAAACACAAGATAAACGAAAAAATCTCTGCTTGAAGTTGGTAAGTTTTAACCAAACTACACACATAATTTACGAATTCACAAACACCAAGGAAACTGCACGAACACTTGAACACACCAACAAGGTGAAGGAAAACACAGAATCCGGCATAATTTCAGGGAACATTATAAATAAACATAAATATTTTAAAAGAAAACTGGAAAGGATTAATTTCATATATTCGACATGGCGAGAAAGCGTCCATGTTTGTTTGACACTACTAGTTCAGTGTGAAAGCGACGCCAGTTTTGGGTGAAGCCTTCGGTCTTCAAGTAAAACAATTATAATTTATATTCAAACCGTTTGACATTATTTGTAATAGTAAGTAAGATTCTTTATTAATATTTGTGAGGTATTGTACTTCTTAAGCGTTTCTAACTTTTCAATAGCAGTATAAAAGGACCCTTGAGAAAAATTAACATAAATTATAAAACCGAAATCTGTAAATAACGAACTGTATCAGAGAGTCGAATGTGGGCCAAACGACTCAGTCGCCCAGTGAGTCGTAATACGATTTATAAAGAATAAAGAAAACATTAATAAACAATTTATTAATTGAATTAAACCAGAGCTTTATTTATCAAAAATTACTTAGTTAAGGAATTTCAGGTGGAAAAAGGGGAGTTAATTGCTGAATATCGTCGGAAAGAACCAAAAGAGGTGATAACCTATATGAGCCGAGTCGACAACCACGTCGAACTGGGTCTTCACCAAAACATTATTTTGAATTAATTTGTACCAAAACGACGAAGGTTGAATAAGAACAAATAATGATAAATACTAAGTAATTAATAATAATTAACCAGAAAAATAAAGAATTTAATAAGAAATATAATACAATTTAATAAAACTGAATATTAAAATAATAAATAGTAATACAAAACGGCACAAAATACGTATTAGTGGGCAGATATTTATATATTATGTTACAAATTGGCGTTTCCAACGTGGAGCTTATTTAACATTCATCATAACACGAGGGATATTTATTTATTATATTACAATATCAAGAACCTAACTTTAGCAGAAAGTGCTTGTATATATATATATATATTATAACTACACTACTATGCGTTATTGTAATGTAATGTTGTGTGTGAGTACCCACCTGCTGTCTGATCTTGCAGATTCTTCCGACTAGGGCGTGTGGATTTTGGATTTGAAGTTCGCAAGCTAGTAATCTCAAATTATTACAACAACACACAAAATGTGTTACTTTAAAGGGGGAGAGTTTTGTGAGACTGGTAGGCTTTATCGTACAACAATAAAACACTGTTATATGGGGTAATAAAACGTTGTTTATTACACCAACAACACACAAGAATAGAATGGTTATAATCTTATGAATTTTCTTATAGTCTATACAATGAATCGATGTTTTCCGATTGTTTAATCGTGGAAAGAAACTGAACTCGTTCTTTGCGAGTTAATTGCAATTTAAATTTGACTTTATTAATTGATTTGAATTTAATTAAATTTATTTAATTATATTGAATCTAAGTGTTCATGAAACAAAATATCAAACTCTGAAATTAATTAGAATAATTAATTAAAATAAATTAGACGTGACAGTCTAGTTCACGTTATTTCATTTCTAGTGATTCTACTTCTGATCTACTGCAGTATGATCTAAGATTAGATTGTCAGCTAAGATTTGTATAGCGCTTTTATACTACTTCTATTTCTTAACTATAACTTACTAAAGCCTTAAACTGCTATACAGATTATCACAACGAATTTACTTTTTAATTACTAGAGTCTTTGCTTTTTGTTTGGCACCTTAATTATTTGAATTACAATGTTTTAATTGAAAAATAGAAAATTTGATCTGAAAAATAAATAAGTGGATTTTGCTTTCCTGTTACTGAAGAGGATGTCGTCCCGATTTGTCCCTCGTCGATTCGAGTCCTTGGTTAGAGAAAGTAATCTGCTTAAAACTGCTGGATTCGGTCGTGGAGTTCAAAATTCGGCAACACTCTGCTTCCTTGCTGTTTGTGAATATTTTAACGTCTGCTGTTGTCTGCTGGAAGTGCTTCCTGTCCCTCGTCGATTCGCACGTTGCACGTCAGCGTGTGTGTGTGTGCTTCGTTCGAGTGGTCGCTCTGCTCGTCAGCTGTTAACCAATGATTTAGACGGCCTCTCTGCTGTATTCTTGAAGTCTGGTCTTGAAGTCTGGTGGATCTCTTGCGTGCTTATGACTAACTGGTAGTACACAATAAGCTTAGTTGATGTCCTGAAGAGTATCTCGCCTTTACACAACAATTACGAGCTATACAGATGATCTGTACTTAGTGTGTTCGTAATTGCGTGTGTGTTGACCACGTAGAGTCTTCTTGTTGATCTTCACCACTTTGGCTACTAGACGATCGAAGGACTACGTCTTAACTTCGTGAGTACTGACAGAAGAGTGATTTTTCAACCATAAAACACCGCAGTAGCCGGGGCTGCATGAAATGATTTCATTGGTCGACGCACTCTCCCTACCACATAAAATTTAGAATTCCCTTAGTCCGTGAGAATGAAGTCTGGTTCCCACAGACGGAGAATAGAATTATTATCTAACATAATTATTCGGCGGAACCAATTTGTCGCTAAGGATATCCTGTACTTATTTAATTTTGCAATAACTTGGTTGCAAATCAAGTTGTGTGAAATCTAAAATATGCAATCTGTCAGAAATTATTATCTTTATAACATAGTAAAATCTCATTACTGTAACTCTATTTTTACAGAAGTTATTCAATTATTTTAATTAACTCTTTCATTTGTTAATTATATTGCATCAAATTTGCACACGTCATTATTAATATCTCGGCAAACATTTTGGCTATGTTAGATTTCGCCTTTATTTATTAGTTTCCGAGATATTAATAATTAACAGTTTGGGTGTGGTCGCTTCCTTGTACAACGAACTGATTACATAATGACCACGTGTGCGTTGCTTTACACAGCATTATTTTCAATGCTCTACATTCAAATGGAGTTTTGGCTGTTACTTTTATTTAAATATGGTTTCAGTATGCGGTAAACATATAACCTAAATAGTTAATATTTGGTTCCGTTATATATTCCCACACCCGCTTTAAAAAAAAATGAATGTAATAATTACAGTTATTTTTTTTTTTCTTAATCATTACACACATATTCTGTAATCATTATTCTTATTAACTATACATTGTATTACTTATTCTGAAGACACGTACACAAGTGTTAATGTTATTGCATTATATACAATTTAACTCTAAATACATGTATTAAAATATCATATTAGCAACTTATTGCGTATAATGTTTTTAAAACGAGTAGTATCTTTTGTTTATAAACAATGGCACGCGTACAAAGAATTTGCTGACAGCATATAGAACCGTTATCGCCAGGCGCGCGGCTAATTGCTTGACCTAGTTTCATATGTGGGTCAGGTAGTTGTTATCGCGTGACGTAATTATTTCCTGCCGTGTGCTCGTTCAGTTGTATACGCTTATTATTTATCGCGCTAGGAAAACATTATTATTAATACACACGTTATCTATAATTATTATTAATAATATTATAAAACACAAATTATTTATTTTAAATTTAATTATTATAATACAATTACATTATCTTTTAACCGTAATATTTCGTAACCCTTTTTACGAACGGTTCGACAGTACTTCGTTAACCATCGGTCATTTTCGTCACCGGATTCTTCGTCTACGTCTTCCCACGCTGACTGTGTAGGAACGTCGTCGTCACTTTCCTGCTCTGCCGGATGTGTGTTTGTCGGTGCCCATTGTTGCATTGTGTTGACAGCCAACCACGTTTCCTTACCATCCGGTTGAAATACTTTGTCAACTGGCGTACAAATTTCTGTATAAAATTCACTTTTCTTAAACCTAGCATTTTTCCTATTTTTACCTACTTTATTGCGATAGGTTTTGGCATAATTTATGGCGCTTCCCCCCTGGAGGCGCCCGTTTCCAAGTTTTTTGGAAACTTACGATTCTTTCTCCTCTCGTTGGGATCTTTATTACTTGGAGTATCGCTGTCTTGCTCTATTGTATCGGTTCTAGCTAATTCAACCGTTTGCATAGCTCTAATCGGGGCCCCGTCGTTACCCTTATATTGCCCTTTTGATCTAGCAATATTTTGTTTGCCTTTGTATTCAAAGGTCTTATCTGGGGGTTTTGACGATGTTTGGGGTGGAGTAGAACTAGTACTCGGTCTCTGATCAGATTGCTGGTATTGTTCTCGCGTATTCTGCCCTTCATTATTTCGGCGAAAATCGGGATTATAACGCCACCCACCAAAATCAAAAACCGTCTCACTTTGGGACACTAGAATGAGGAGTTCGTCTACCGTGCGAATACCCTGCGTAAATACAGCTACTCTAATGTTATGATTAAAATGGTAGGCAAGCTTGGTGACTATGTCAATCTCCGCAAATGCTGGGGTTAAATGCTTCGCGCGTTCGACCTGCTGGATTATATAATTTTCGGCGGTAATACCCATTTTCTTATCAAAACGGCCATATTCCAGTTCATTGCGCAGAAGTCGTTGGGTATGCGAGTTCCAGTATCGGCTTTCAAATTTTTGTTTGAACTCCGCGTATGTGGACACTCTATCGCGTACAATGTTATACCACTTACGCGCCGAATCACGCATCGCGTTAACCACCCACTGTATTTTGTCTTGATCTTCTAGTCGGGAACCTACTCTAGCCATTTCACTCTCACACGCTAATAAAAATTCAATGGGGTTTTCGTTATTTTCCCCCGTAAAATACACGCGATTTTTCTCATCGACAGGACCTTGTACCAAAATATTTGGAGCAGATCTCCTTCGTACCTCCTGTCGTACTTTCAAAATCTCGTCGCTTAACGTTTGTAAAACACTCTCTTTAATAGAGTCAATGTTAGACCGCGTCTCTACCATTGAAGCGTCTAATTTATCTACTCGTCGTTGTGTCTCGGTCACGTCCGCGTGAATTTTTACCTCTAGAGATTCCACCTTCCTGGAAACCTCTAGTGTCTGCTTCTCGCAACGGCTTATGTGATCCTTAAACCGGCCTTCCATACGTGTTACTTGTTCAATAAACGATTTTTGCATAGTGGTCTCAAAAACCTTAAACCGTTCATTGATTTTAGTATCGACCGTATTTACTCTTTCGGCGATTTCCGCGACTTTCACCGTTAACTGTTTATTACTCTCACCGATTTCAACGACTTTAGCGGTTAACTCGTTTACGCTTTCGTCTATTTTCGCAGTTAATTCTTTACTACTTTCTTTATTACTTTGCTTAATCTCGGCGTTTATGTCAGCGTTACTGTGTTCTAATGCTTCGGTTAGACTAACTTTTTGTGCCTCGATTTTAGAAGTCAATTCCGCGATATTTATCTCAGCATTGGCTGTTATTTGTTCGAATTTCGCGTTCATATTAGCGGTTAATTCGGCATTCATTTGCTGCATTTGTTTAAGTATTTTATCCATATCCATTTTAAATACACAACAATTTTAAATATAAACAATTTAAAATACTAAGAACAGTTTCAAATACACACAATAACTTTACTGTTGTACAAACACCAGTCACAAAACTCTTTGGGGATTGTTTAGTTGGACGCCAGCTGTTTTACGAGTTAAAACAGCAAAGTTTGTTTAACACGTGAAAATTAAATTAAAATTGAATTTAATTAATTTTCTCGAGCCCCACGAGATTGGACGCCATTTATAACTCTATTACAAATGTGGCGTTTCAATCTCGTTGTGATTTATTTAATTTAATTGAATCGTGCCCCACGTTCCGGGCAAGCCATTTATAACTCTTGTTCGGAACGTGAATTCAATTTGACGTACGATTGTCGGGCCCCACGTTGGCCGACATTTATAACTACACTACTATGCGTTATTGTAATGTAATGTTGTGTGTGAGTACCCACCTGCTGTCTGATCTTGCAGATTCTTCCGACTAGGGCGTGTGGATTTTGGATTTGAAGTTCGCAAGCTAGTAATCTCAAATTATTACAACAACACACAAAATGTGTTACTTTAAAGGGGGAGAGTTTTGTGAGACTGGTAGGCTTTATCGTACAACAATAAAACACTGTTATATGGGGTAATAAAACGTTGTTTATTACACCAACAACACACAAGAATAGAATGGTTATAATCTTATGAATTTTCTTTTAGTCTATACAATGAATCGATGTTTTCCGATTGTTTAATAGTGGAAAGAAACTGAACTCGTTCTTTGCGAGTTAATTGCAATTTAAATTTGACTTTATTAATTGATTTGAATTTAATTAAATTTATTTAATTATATTGAATCTAAGTGTTCATGAAACAAAATATCAAACTCTGAAATTAATTAGAATAATTAATTAAAATAAATTAGACGTGACAGTCTAGTTCACGTTATTTCATTTCTAGTGATTCTACTTCTGATCTACTGCAGTATGATCTAAGATTAGATTGTCAGTTAAGATTTGTATAGCGCTTTTATACTACTTCTATTTCTTAACTATAACTTACTAAAGCCTTAAACTGCTATACAGATTATCACAACGAATTTACTTTTTAATTACTAGAGTCTTTGCTCACAGTTCGTACCGTGACTTGATATCCGAGAATGTACGTTCGGAACTTGCTGCATGCGAATACCACGCTCAACAATTCCTTTTCTGTCACACTGTAGTTCTTTTCGCACTGGTTCAGTGTGCGACTAGCGAAGCTTATTACCAGATGTTGTCCCTCCTCATCTTCCTGGTATAATGTCGTTCCTAAGCTTAGATCGCTAGCGTCACAGTTTAGAAAGAACGGTTTCTTAAAATCTGGGTGACGAAGTATCACACTCTCCAGAAACTTCTCTTTTATCAATCGGAAAGTAATATCTTGATCTTCACCCCAAGTCCATTTGTTTTTGGCAGATAACTGTGGTTGAAACTTGGCGGTCAACTCGGAATATCGGCTCTGAAACTTCCTGTAATAGTTACAGAGTCCGAGGAAAGATTGCAATTGTTTCCTGTTTCTTGGTTGCGGGAACCTCTGAATTGCCTCCACTTTCTCTGCTGATGGGGTAATACCTCTGTCGTCTAGGTTGAAACCTAAGAATTGTACCTCGCGCGCTATGAACTTGGATTTCTCCAACTTCAGGGTTATGTTGTTCTGCACTAGTTTGTTTAGTACAAATTCCACTCTGTAACAGTGCTCCTCCCAGGTTCCGGATGTAATTAGTAAATCGTCAACATAGACGGTGGTAAATTGGAGCGCTTCTGGTCCCAAAATCTGGTCCATGCATGCCACAAATATGGCGACAGAATTGACAAGTCCGAAGGGCAGTCTCTTGAACTGGTAATTGCGCCCTTCGAAAATGAACGCTACGTATTGGCGGCTTTGTGGATGCAGCTCTACCTGCCAATAACCACAGACCGTATCCCAGGTGCTAATAAATCTAGTACCACGAAAACGCTTCAAGATTTCTTCTATTTCACCAGGAGAAGTTCTGTCATTCACAATTGTCTTATTCAACTCACGCGCATCTAAACAGAGCCGGACTTGTCCATCTTTCTTCGGAACAGCAATAATTGGACTAGTGTAAGGTGATTGACTAATCTCAATTATGTCATTATCTATCATCTTGTTTATCTCTGTTCTCACGGCTTCTTTGAGAGACTGCGCTATTGGATATGACCTCCGGTTAAACTCTACGTTTTCTTTAAAACGAAGTTGGCACTGGTAGTTTTTTACCTTTCCTGGTTCATCAGAAAACACCGCCTTGTATTTCTCATAGATAGCGATTAGACGATCAGCCAGATGTGTCGGTATTTTCTCGTTATCGCTTCCACACTGGAAATTCCGTATTTCTTGGATCTTAACTGACCATAAATCCTCTCCTCCATGATTGTATATTATGGGTTTAGAAAGAGGGCTGTTTCTAATAACATTTATTTTACGAAGTTGTTGATGTATAGGGCTGGGAAGTATAGTTGTGCTTCCTACCAGATCTGCGGTCCATGTTACTCTGTCTGGGAAAAGTGATACTCTATTTAAATTAAGATCGATTACTGCCGAATATCTACGAAGAATATCGCAACCGACTAAGATGTCAAATGGTAATCCGGTGGCGATTAAAAATTCCATGTCTAAAGCTATAACACGGCTAACGACACTTAAGGAAACTTGCTTCCTAATGGTTTTATTCTGGCGGCCAGTTGCACCTACCAACACAATGTTGTTGACTGGTAACATTGGCAAAGTTTTACCACATGTACTCTGTATTCTCTCCAACTCATTGGAGTTTATTATTGAAATATTAGCTCCTGTGTCTATCATTATTTTAGCGGGAACTCCTTCCACCTCCGCTGTTATATAAATTATCTCATTGTTACTGTTGCTGAGACTCTTCTCGTTCTCTTCCAAAAGTTCAGTTCGTATGTCTTTCAGATAATGGTTACATATAATAGTGATGTTTTATGCTGGTTTTCTTGTCGCAATTCATCCTTTTCTAACCCAGGAAGTATAAGCAGTAACGGGTCATCGTTGTTGATTACTGCCTCCTCTCGTTTAAAGTATTCTGGTCATTGTTTATATTATTATTGACCGAGGCATCGTTCGGGAAACTCTGGTTTGTTTCCTGACGTTCTGTACTCTGGTTGATGTTTAACGCCCTGTTCTGTTGTCTGCCAAGATCTTCCAGGCTGGTACTTCGTCTTTCCTGTTCGTATCTTGGGCCGTCTCGTTCCGCACTCCTCCATCTTCGGTCGGCGCCGTGGAAGCTGCTCCTCCTCGGTTGATAATATCTCCTGGGTCCGCGATCTTCTGCTCTTATAAAATTTACCCTAGGACGCGACACTCGGTTATTACTATTGCTATTACTGTTATTGCTAAAATTATTATTATAGTAATTTCGGTTAGGTGGGTAAGGTCTGTCACCATTATTGTTGGGATATGGATTTCTCTGACTGTATGGAACATTATTATTTTGTTGATAAAAGTGGTTTCTATTATTTGGGTAGGGGTTGTTATTCCTCACGCCGTTAAAATTTCCGTTAAATTGGTTATTACGCGGCTGGTTGTTAGGGCCGTCGTAATTACTGGGCTGGTTCCGGTTATTTGTATGGTTATTGCCGTTATTGGGGTAGGTAGTCGGCCTTGCTTCTGGTCTCTCATTTCTCTTTCTGCTCTGCCGATAATACTCTTCGTTCTCGTATCCCTCCAATAACTCGGTCATTCCCTGGATCGTCTTGATCTGACTACCTCTCCGGGCCCTGATAATGTCCTCATCATAGTGATAAGATATCTTATTCACTAAACATTCTTCTGGGATTGCTGGCTCAAGGTGTTTTGCCATACACACCTTCCCCAAGAAATATGCCGTCATACTGCTACCTAATTGTGACCTGTATCTTCCATTACAAATATTGTCACGGATCAAGTTCTGGGTGGTCTCAGACCAGTATTTTGTCTTAAACATTTTCCGGAACTGTTGGTAGTCGGATATTTCACTCCGGTTGGCCATCCACCAATTATCTGTTATGTCTCGGAAAGACTCGTCGAATATCTCCCTGCTATGGCTCCATTGAGTAATTTTATGCTTGGTCAAATATTCTTCTACCCTGGCCAGGAACTCCATCGGCTTGCGTTTGTATTGCCGGAAGTTGAGCCACTCTCGGCTTTCGTTGACGGGCAATCCGGTGAAATGAGTCGGTCTGTTTCTAGTCGCTTCCATCTCCTCTCGGCTTTGTCGCACCTGACCGGTGATATTGGCCATGGTCTCTTGTATATCATTACATCGTTCTGTGACCTGGTTGCGTACTTTTCCGAATTCTTCTTGATTTTCCTTCCTCTGTTCTTCTACCTTCCTACGACTATGTTCTTCGATATTTGTGAACTTGATGTTCACCACTTCTTTAAACTCATTCACCTCCTTTTCGGTCTGGTTGCATTTTCCATCAATCTCTCGAATCTGTCGATTGACCATTATATTTTCTTCTTCCATCTTCTTATCCATCGCTTTTTTGTTAACCTTGATTTCCTTATTCATTTCTTCTCGCAACAATTCCATCCTTTCGTCCAGTTTGTCCAAATTCTCCTGATTGACTTCTCTTAATTCTTCTCTTAAAATTTGATTGTCCTCTCTCAATTCTTCCAACTTCTCCCCCATCTTCTCTTCCAACTTCTTGTTATCTTCTTTCATCTCTTCCTTCAATTGTCGGTTGTTCTTCTCTATCTTCTTCCTGGTTTCATCTATTTTCTGATTGGTATTTTCAATTTTATTAATCAACTCTTCTTTAGTCGCTTTGAATTCTTCCTTGAACGATTGGTTGTCTTCCTTCAATTCTTCCATGTTCTTGTTCATCCCAGTCAACTCTTCTTTTGTGGATTGATTATCCTTCTTCAATTCTTCCATCTTCTCTTCCATCTTCTTGCTGTTTTCTTCCATCTTTTCTTCCATCTTCTTGCTGTTTTCTTCTATCTTCTCTTCCATCTTCTTGCTGTTTTCTTCTATTTTCTCTTCCAGCTTCTTATTTGTTGTTTCGATCTTATTTCCTAAATCTTCTTTCAAGGACTGGTTATCACTCCCCATTTTCTTACTCAAGTCTTCCTTCGTAGATTTAATATCTTCTTTCAAAGACTGTGTGTCCTTCTTCCTATTCTCCTCCATTTTCTTGTTACTCTCCTCCATTTTGTCTTCCATCTTTTGTAGAAGTCTTTCCATGAATCTGTCCATTTTATCCTCTTCCGTTACTTTGGATTTTTCTACATGTCTTTCCTGGACATTTACTTCCTCTGTCTGAGTAGGCATCTCAGGTTGTTCCCCTGGTTGTTCATGTTGTTTGGACAACACTGGTGGCAACAAACTTTCCGCGTCTACTGGCGTTGCTTCCTTGTTGTCCATGTCAACTTCTATTTCTTTCTCGGCCTCCGCCGCCCGTTTCTTAGATGTTGCACGTCGTTGCATTTTCCCTTGAAATTCTCTGGCTTTGTAGCTGTTGCCTAGCTCCAACTAGTGATTGGGCAGAAAGTATTGGCCTTCCAATCGCTAATTAAAGCCCCTAAAGTTGTGCGCCAATTTGTAATAATTAAATATAATTGTTACAAATGTGTGTTGATGATATAAGCTATTGTGGAGTATGAGACTCCGATGTAATCAAGCCCCTCTGTTTGGACTAGCCAATTTGTAATAAAATAAATAAGATTGATATGTGAATCTGTAAGTTGTAAGGTGTTTAATTGGTGTGGCTCTCGACGTCTTACTGGCCTAAAACACTTCCTTAAGTTTCCCAGCTGGTCGAGTCCCAATGGTAGCAAGATCGGTCGAGTAGCGTAAAGTTGATGAAGGAATATATATGTTCAGCTTCGCCGAAAGTTTCAAAACAAAATTTATTGTTTTGAAGGAAATTAAAAAAAAAAAATTGTTTATAAAAAAAAATAATAAAAACAAAATTTTAATTTTATTAATTAATTAATTAGGATCAATTAATTAATATAGGGCTGTGAAGTTTTAAACAGTGTAATGCTCTTCTGAAAATTTTTATTAAAGTTTTAGTATATTTTAAATAAGCTATCACCACTCATAAGACTGTCTTCAAACCAATCGATACTTGTTTATCTTTTTATTTTTTAGGTTATCTTCACTCATAGGTGGTAAAGTCCTTGTAGATTATCAATTAGAATTATATTATTGATAATTAGTATTATTGAAGAAATAAAAAACTATTAAGTATTGAAAAGAATTAATGTTTTATTAAGTAATAGCAATATTGACTCTTATCGATTAGTATCGATTCTCAGGATATCGAAAAAAGTTACAAGTATATGATATAAAAATTATATAGGGTTCTTTAAACAGCCAGTTATTATCAAAGTCAGAGAAATCGGGCTAATATTTAAAAAGTATAACGTTACAATCAAATTAATAGTTATTAATAAACACAAACATTGAATAATAATTTGTAAATATAATAATTGTTTTCACCAAACAGCTGTGCTGAACAAAGAAGAAGGCACTGGGATCGTCAAAGCAAATGGCCGCCGTCAAGTTGATCAAAATGTTGCTCGTTCCTGCAGTGTTCCAAATAATGTATTTTCTGGCAATTTTCCTGTTCTTGTGTCTGCAAATCTCTTGTTAAATGTTGTGTAGTGACTGGTGTAGTGATTCTGGGTTGTATTTAGTATGTCTATGTAATTATAAGTCAAAACACTTTTCCCAATTCCGACACTAATTTGGTTAATGTGTTATACAGTTTTCTGGTGTTTCGTGGTGTTTTTCAGAGTAGAAATGTATTGTTTAGTGTTAAATAGTGTTTCTTGATCGTTTTTGTCTCAATGTATATGTTCTGGAAGGATTTTATAATTCACTCTCGACTTTACAGTAACGTACTGTTCGCCACTGATCGTTAACGTTGTAAGATAGGTTAGATCGTCACAAAACTCTCGTTTATGTTCACCGTTCAATCACCAATAATTAACTAACTCTTTCCTTCAGTTTCAATTAAACTCTTAGCCCATATAATATTATTCTTAACATTGTTCAAATATTTTTTCACATCCTGTGTACACTTTACTATTTCACTATATGAATGCCTAAACTTTGGTTATTTGTCAATTTTATTCACTAGATTTGATTAAAATTAATCTTTCAGTTCATTCTGGTTATTTTCAGATTAAATAATGCCATTTTATAGTGTTTTCTGTCCAAAAAATAGTAATTTTACTTTCAGTTTGGTATACTCTGAAAAATCAAAACATCAAAATTTACTTCCTGTCATTATATAAATTCAGCCATTTTATCAGTTATATTTAATATTAATAATCCTATATTGTATTAAAAGGTTCCTATTCCCTTATTTTCTGGTAATTAATTGAATTATTTGTATTCTGAAACATTATTCTGGAATATATGACTCCCATGTCCAAATTTCTGAGTTTAGTCATTTTCATTTTTATTTATAATTCTGAATATATTTATTAAAATCTCTCTAAATGGTATGTGCAATTATATGGCATGATCTCAAGTTTATTTTGTCTAAACCCCTTTTGTTTATTCACATTTAAATGATTAATTTCTCTGTTTTGATGAAGTTTGGTTTCCATTCTTTTGGCCTATGATTTTTTTAACAATTTTTCTTACAAAATATTTTACAAACAATATATGATGTGTGATACCCTCTCTGACTTTTACATATAGTATTATAAAATAAACATGTTTTCAAATTACACAAAAACAATTAGTATTGGTTACAATACAAATAATAGTTAAAACAAATAAAGAATATTTTTTTTAAATAAATGGTTGTCTTCAAGTCAGACATTTTGCAACAAAATCCTTATTTCTAACATGGAAATATGGTTTACAAAAAAGGTTTTTTACTAACTAACATCTTAATTACTCTCTACTATTTACAAGTGGTAACTATTTTTATAGTTCTGATGTTAGTTGTATCAGACCCAAACAAATGGCCTTATATCTAAAACATTTTTAAACATTCTTGTACTATATACGAGTACATAAAAACCTTATATTTATATTCTTATTTCTAACTATTATTATAAGTAGGATTCTACAGTTTTTATATCGTTTTTTATACATTGTCTTTGGGGAATTGTACCCTGTCATTAACAAATAAATAGTATGAACCGTTCAAAAAGCACTATGACATCTGTTTTTCTTTTTTGATGTAAAACAAAATGTTATTTTAAACAGATTCATGTCTTATGAACAACATATTGTCACAGTACACATTTTAAGTCATTGAAAAATGCATATTTCCTTGCATCCAATGTTTGTGATTGCCAAGAATGAAACACAAGGTTCATTTTTTATAATACCCAAAACTATCACTGGTTCACTTTGCACTTATATATTATGTTAATGCTAAATGGTCGTATAGTCTTATTAACATAATAAATTGGTTAGCGTTTTTTCAATGGAGATTTGTTCCATGGGTACTATATTATTGTTTCATCTTAGTTCACAGGAAACTTTTACTTTATACACTCCTCTCTCTTAAATTTATATACATGTGGTATTTATTTCGTTATACTTTTATTTTTAGATATTTATTTTGGGGATATAGGGATTTGGGTGTCTTTTATAAGAGCATGACATCTTCTTCAGGATGCTGCCTTCTTCTTCTTTCATCAGTCTTCTTTTCTCCTGCCTTCTGGGACTGGTATCTTCTCCATCTTCTTCTTGTTGCCATCAGGTTTCTTGGGATCTTCTCCATCTTCTTCTTGATTTCAGAAATACACCACCTGTGTTGTTTGATCTTGGCTTATTTTAGGGTTTCTCTTCTATTTATTCTTCCTCGTTGTGGGTTAGGTCATATTCAGTACTGCTTTATTATTTTCTTTTTTACCTTCCTGGGTTATACCTTGAAAACCTTTGGTTATGAGACTGGTTTTGGATGAATCATCACTAGTAACTCCTTTTATTTGAACTTGTATTTTCTTTATAATAATGATTTCTTTCCACAGTTGCTATGAATTAATCTTTTTATATTAAACTTAATGCTTTCTTCCAAATTTAAACATTATAACTTCATTATTCTAATGATCAATTGCCATTCAATATTATGCTTATATCTGTCATGTTACAATATATATATATATATATATATATATATATATATGTATATATACATTTTTCTAACATTTTGGCGTCTTTTCAAAATGTATACGTTTTGGCGTCTACCCGAAAACGAAGAGTATATTGAAATTTTTTTGTAACATTACGTTCTTGTGATTATGTTATTTGTGTTTTGCATTTTATATTTCAATATACTCTTAAAATAAGCAAATAATTTTTTTTGTACAAAACGCTCTCATTATGGCATCTTTTCATAATTACGACAATAGGGCGTCTTTTCAATTTCCCAACAATTAAGCGTCTGAAATGTATACTTTTTTCGAATTTTCGCCGTTTTTGCTTCCAGCGACGTTGCCAGATTTCAACCCCGGGTATCCCACAGTTTACGTTGACGCTTATTTGTTTGTACGAAAGAGTGACTAACTCCAGGCGAATGAAAATTATTCTTTTCATTCGTTCACGCGCCAACTTTACATCATAATTTTAACTAAATATTTATCAACAATTTTTAAACTTCACTATCCAATTCTATTAACCGTGGTAATATAATTATTGTGTTTTACGAAGCATGCCAACGTAGCGTACTGGCCTTTCGAATTATGTAAAGATTGACCACTTCTCGTCGGATCAAATAACGTAATTAACGGACATGTTAACGGGCGTATTTTCTCACATGCATTGACACCGGGCGATAATGTAACTTCGATTTCTTTTACTAAAGAAATTTCCTGTGCATATTGGCAGTCAGAAATAATAAATGTAATGCCAATCGTTATGAACTTATACTAGTTATATAAAAAGTATAATCAGTTATATTTCTGGTCAGTGTTCATCATTATACATACAGTCTTTTGAAGTAATGCTATAAAACATTTATTTGTATCAGTTTTGCGGTTAACAAAATTGTATAATTTTAGTTTGTAGTTCTGTAGTTCTTAATAGTCTATAGTTCTGTTTGGGATTGAGATTGGTAAATAGATAGATAGATAGAGATAGTGAGTGAGAGAGAGAGAGAGAGAGAGAGAGAGAGAGAGAGAGAGAGAGAGAGAGTAAAATGATAAAAGTGCGTAATTAAGAGAGTAGGAGAGAGAGGATGAGTAGGGGGGGAGAGAGAGAGAGAGAAAGAGAGAGAGATAGAGAGAGAGAGAGAGAGAGAGAGAGAGAGAGAGAGAGAGAGAGAGAGAGAGAGAGAGAGAGAGAGAGAGAGAAATAGTAAAATGATAAAAGTGTGTAATTAAGAGAGTATGAGAGAGAGGATGAGTAGGGGGTAGAGAGAGAGAGAGAGAGAGAGAGAGAGAGAGAGAGAGAGAGAGAGAGAGAGAAAGCTAAATGGGAGTAAAGAGTCAGATACACAGACAAACACAGAAAATTACTGTACGTATTTTTTTGTTAATAAGAGTTCTATTTTTATTATTAAGAAATATAAAAAGGGGAGAAAAGAGAGAAAGATAGAAGGAAGGAGAGAGACAGAGGGTTGTGAGATAGCATAAATTTTTATATAAAAATTTTTATAATATTAGTTCTATTTGTGTTAGAAATAATAGCTAGATGATGCGATATGCAGGCAAGGAAAGGGAGAGAGATACACGCAATATTAAAATATTTTGGGCTGAGGGTACTAGAAGTCGTCGGATACCTGCACTTTTTGTAAGACCAGGAAAAGGTTATTTTATTATACTGTTCACTGACATGTCTATTGTTATATAGGCGTGTGGGTTTTTCCACGGATTATAAACGTAGTGGCTACATCCAGTGGCTTGAGAGGCATTTTCATACAGAGAATGCTCACGGCCGCTAATACATGTATCAGAGAAATGCTGATACTTATTTCAACAACAATTGCTTCACTTACTAAAAGCGGTCAGTGAGGCCTTGTCGTTTTTTACCTCTATGTTTATATCTTTACATCTATTTTTATATTTTAATTTTATGTATTTTTTAGATTTGTTCTAATTTATTTCTACTTTAGCTAAATTTATTGACTACAGATTACTGTATATTCAATTTAAAAATTGCGTGTAAAAATAATGAATAGCCGCTAAAAATCATTAAACAATTTTCTGCAGAAAAACAGTTTTCTCCATACGTATTCAATTAAATGCGTCTGAAATGTACTAACAGACATTCTGCTGACTCTTCTCCGCATAACACGCTTAATTTTAGACCATTAGTTCTGGATCGTTTGGGTGTGAACAGCAGAATTGCAAGGACATACAAAATTAAGCGAATGGTTCACAGACAAAAGTATATACCCGTACATTTTGGTATGTATGGGTACTCGCGAGTTGTACCCGCGCCACATATCTGCAACTATAGTGGTTCCTGGTTCCATGTTATTTAAAATTACACAATTTAGTGGGTCCACCACCTTTAGGATACACTTCTTTATTCTCCTGCCAATTCCCTCAAGTACCCAACGAGTTTTGGTTATTCGACCCCTGTTGTACTTCCTTCAAACGAACGCACTTTCATCAATTTCAGTATCTCCCAGGCCGTCAATTTTTGAGCTGTTATCCATCAGCCAGACAGTAAGGATCTCCCTAAACTCGTTTATTAATTTTTGTGTAGTTTTCCTGTTTATGTCGATCTCTTTCGAAATGACTGAAATTTGATATTTCAAAATACAAGCGACTAACACGCATAATACAGATAATGCAGGAACACGCGCTATTTCGAAAAAAATGTCATCATATATGTTTTTTGTAGCTCTGCAATTCCGTCTACCACATCTGAAGATGACGTTTATTTGTCCTTTTACATTTGTTAACATATTACCATCACACTTTACACATTGTTTTGAAAACGGAAGAATATTTCAGTAACAAACACATTTTCTGATACCTTTTTTTTTTTAATGAAACACCGAAAATTATTAACAATTTTGTATTATGAGGTTTGATTTGCAGGCGTAGATTTCAGTAAGATACGGATGTGAACAACGCTGATGAATGAATGTTAAACAAAATTAAATAGATTTAAAGATATAAACATACATGTAAAAAACGACAAGGCCTTATGGCCGCTTTTAGTAAGTGAAGCAATTGTTGAAACAAGTAACAACATTTCTCGCTTATCATTTGCGTCATTCTCTGCATAAAAATATCGGGTTGCATGAAAATGTCTCTCAAGACACTGTTGGTAGCCATTTACATTTATAACCTTTGGAGAAACCACAAGCCTATATAACAATAGACATGTCAGAGAACAGTATCATAAAATAACCTTTTCCTGGATTTACAACCAGTACAGGTATGCGGCGACTTCTAATACCTTCAACCCAAATGTTTCTTCATAATACGAGTAATTATACAAGTAGTTACATAAGTGATAAGTATGTGAATAGATAGATAGAGAGAGAGCAAAAGAGAAAGAGAGAGAGAGGGGTAGTATAGATAGTGTATGTCAGTCTCATTTAACTCATGTTTTTTCGTTTCCCTTTTTTTTCTTAGTTTAAAGCGAAGGTCTTGTTTCATCGGAACTGTCACACAATCTCAGGGCACTTTATATTGTATAATACTTTATAATTTATAACAAATGTGTTACATCGCGTTATAATCGTTTATTTAAGTACTAAGTAGGCCTGTAATGTCAACGCTGATGTTGCTTGGTATAAGTCTATGTAGGCCTACTTGTGCTTCGCATTAGGTAACTAATTAATGATGGCTACATGTTCATAAAAGTTCTGTTACATCTTATAACGTGTATTTTGTCTTTGTTCCTGCACTACTAATGATGGCCGTAGTGGGCACAGTAGAAACATCTAGATATTTCTACATCAGTATTCAATGAATGGCGGCCTAATAACCTGCATAATAAATTTAACACTACTGATAATGGGAGTCTTTCAGACGAATATGTCGAGGGAGAGGATTATCAAAGCACCTCAAGCTGCACTAAAAGCTAGTCTTGTAGTCGTAATAGGACTGAAGGATATGAATTTAAGAAAGCTTCTTTTCTAACAATTTTCCGCCAAAAAAAATTTGCGAATACAGTGATGGTACGGACGATCCAGAATTTGAACAATCGTGTAGAGTCACCGCATCTTACGCATCTTAAAAACAATTCTGTTCTTGTTATGGGCAAGGTCTCGTTTCAATGCAAAGCATTACCAACGACATCTCATACGGAAAAAAAGTATGAATTGGTTTGAGGAAAAAGGAATAAATTTTCTAGAGGACGGCCTGAATAGTCAATTATTGCATTTATAGGGGGAGGCGTATAAGGCAATATTCAGTGAATACGATGATAATGTAACCGAAGAAAATGAGTGTCTTGTGCTCTGGCCTATTCCATCAATACTTCTGTGAAGTCAACCCGATAGAATGAACTAGTACTGAGTAGGCCTACCGTAATGCAACCTGTAGCAAGAATTATTTGTATAACCTGTTGTGTATAGATTCTTCTTGTGCAATTGAAACAATAAATTACTAACGTAAAGGTCATTGACATGAAGACATAGTCCAACAATTGTAACATACTTACGAAAATCAGTGTAACACACATTACTGAACGCAACGCATTTGTTGTAACCATCTTTTAATACGCTCTTTATTAATAAAAATAACTCGCAGCCTGACAAGTTTGCCTAAATTTTACATAATATGGTTTGTAGCGTCCGCCAATTTGTTTTCCAAAATTTTATATCTTTGCTGACTCTTCTAAAATCAAGACAAGTGACTTCATATCTCGTGCATCAAAACTGGTCCAGCCGTTTTATGGTTACAAGGGAACAAACAAACTAACAAGCATTAACACACAATTTTCGTACAAAAGTAAATAAATACGGTTATTTAACAGAATACGAAATTCCTTGAATGATTATAAAATACACATTATAAGATATAACATAACTATTATGAACATGCAGTAAAATCATTAATTAGTAACCTAATACGAAGCACAGGTAGGTCTACATAGACTTAGATCTACAGTAAGCAACATCAGCGCTCGCATTACAGGTCTATTTAGTACTTAAATAAACGATTATAACGCAATGTAACACATTTGTTATAAATTATAAAGTACTCAAGTATATTATAAAAAGTAATACAGTAGTTACCAAAAAGAAACTTATGTGAACTGTACAAACCTAACGTATTGTGTCGCACAGAGGCGTATGAAGGGGGGCCAAGGGGCCAGCCGCCCCGGGCGGCAAAGTGAGCATACTCTTGAAAAAATTGTTTTCAATTTATAAAACTACAAACAACTTGTTTCTTTGATATGACTATTCTTTTCATAAAAGAAGCATAACCAGCCAACTTCTCTGTTGTCATAAACCTTGCGTGATAAACAGTACTAATCTATTTATGCTGAAGCATCGTAATTACGGTTCATTATGGTAATAAAGTTGTGGTGATTTTGTAGTGAGTTGTTATGCTGGAAAGGAGAACTGATAATCATACAGTATTAGCTTTGTATACATAATGTTAATTGCTGTTCGTATACAGACGAATATATTATTTGCAAAAAAAACGTTACTTGGGCTAGGTGTGTGCAATTTTTCCCGGGTCGACGCAGCGAACGTGTTGATCATCGATGAGTATCTTGAATGTGCGGTTTGTTTTTGGTTTGTGTGTCTTATGGGTATATCTATAATACTTCACGTGTATGATATCATACTAATACTTCATAGATTTATTTCTTTAAAAGTGAAAACAGCGGAGGGGATCACACAATCTATTACAAATAAACTTGAGAGTGATGGATTGAATCTTAGCGATTGCAGAGATCTGTCGTATGGCAATCAAACAACAATTGCTAGTATCCATTCAAGAGTTCAAAAGAGAATATTAGTTTTGAATCCACTAACTACGTTTGTTCCTTGTGACAACCATTCACTTAACTCGGTTCGAGTTCAGCAGCTCATGAAATGTTCAGGCAGTGACATTTTTTGGGACAGTAGAACGTCTATTCACCTTCTTTTCCTGTTCCACTTATAAATTGAGTGTTCTTAAAGACTTCGTATAAATTATTCTTAAAAGATATTGTGGTACCAGGTGGAGTTCAGAAGCAGATGTGGTGAAAGCAATATCCACTCAGCTGGATGAAATGATCGCTGCACTGGAGAAAGGAATACACCGACTGAAACAATTGATACGAGGGAAGATGCAGCAATAATAATTAATGCGATAGAATACTTTAATTTTGTGGCCTTGGTCTTTTTCTGGACGTATATTCTTTCTTCTATAGACAAAAACCATAAAATCTTGCAGACCAAAGAAATAAGCTTTAGTCAAGCATTAACACGTCTGGAGAAGCTAACGGACAATTTAAACGTTTGGAGGAATGAGCTGTGTGACAATGTCATTTCTAAGGCCGAGCAGGTATGCAATGAATGGGATGTCAGTATCACAAAAAGAATAAGAAGGGAGCACACGATGCCAGGGGAGTATCCAGACAATTCTGCCTTAACCGTTCGGCAAGAAATGCTACGTTCTCTAATAGAAATTTTGGACAAACTATCAGTTAAAATTTCAAGGCGTTTCTCTACATTAAAAAGAGTTAGAAAAACGCTGTGGGTCCCTCTATAAATTTGAGGCGTACGTAAATGATGGGGATATACATTTTAAGAAACAGCTTTCCCAAATCAAAATTAAGTGCACAGTGCTTGCAAAACTGTATCCACATGACCTAAACAGTGAAGAATTGTTCAGTGACTTAAAAGACGTCATACTTTTATTAAAAACGGCAAACGTTAAAGGAGAACAAATGGACTTTACACTCAGGGACTGCTACAGTACATTTCTTCAATGGGATTAGAAGCCTACAAAACACTAGCGATAGATTTAAAAAATGTTCATACTTTACCAGTGATTGTGCCTTCTTGTGAAAGATCGTTTAGTAAACTTAAAAATCATACCTACGATTAACAATATCTCAAGACAGGGATCAAATCTACGGATACTCTTAGTTGAAAACGACATTGCTCCGTCTTTAGGTTATACTGATTTAACAACCGACTTTACAGCAATTAAGACCTGGAAAGTTACGTTTTAAAATGTCTCGTTTTAAATATTTATTAAATATTACAAATAAATATTAAGTCTTTATTGATAGAAGACGGAACCATAAACCTGTAATGGTAAGTGATTTATTTGATTACTTTTAATGTAGTTCTTTGTTTAACTTTATGTTGCTTTAGGATATTGTTTTGAAGATGCGATTTATACCTATAAGGAATTTGTATGATCATTAGAACATTTTTATGTTATAAATTTGTTATATTACTACATTTTGTATAGTTTAAATAATAAATGTTAGAAACTGAATACCGGTAATATTATAATATGTAATTTCTTAATTTTGACTTAACAAATATTCTTAAGACGTTTGCTGGACGGGTTTTCATACAAAAATCTACATATTTGCATTTATTAAGTACTTTGTTCAGTGGATGGGCCTTCATTTTTGTTCTTTTGTCCCCTATTAATTGTGATGGCAAGACGGCCGACGATCTCCTTGCTCCGGGCGTCAAAAAGACTAGCTACGCCACTGGTGTCGCATTATAAGTAGAGTGCGACGTGCTGGCCGCTCGTTTAATTGATGGTCTATGCAAATTGTCATGCGACTTCTAAATGAAGTATGGCGAAAAATGTATACAGCTAACCTCTGTCTGTGTAACTCTCTCATTTTCTTACTCTCACCCCTCGCCATCACTCTCTCTCTCTCTCTCTCTCTCTCTCTCTCTCTCTCTCTCTCTCTCTCTCCTTATTCGTTTTATTTTTGTCATTTTTGTTAAAGATGAGCCAAGGAGCTTATGTGCAATTAAACCTACCGGACACCCCTACGGGTGCCTCTGAAACAATAAAATTTCTCAAGTGTTTATGAAGTATGAAGGACACTGGAACATGGTAAACGCACAGTAATGTTTATTTTGATGAGTCAAAATAAACAAGAAATGTTATTAAATTTCTGGCGGGAATGAAAGTTGCATTTTGTAACCTAGCGTTACGTCACACACGTCAGTCTTTTCTACAAACATTGTGCACAGTTTAGTCTGAGCTGTTGTATCGCGAACCCATAAATGGTTAATACATGTCAGTCACTGCTGTGTAGCGTGATAATGTGTTGTGTCTATTCAGCGTAACACCACAGGTTACCAGCAAAGAGATTTGTCATTCATCAGATTCCCGCCAACAGAGTATTCAAGGTCAAATGACATTCCTAATTTTTAATAGCTCAGCAGCGTTTGTTTACTACTGTTTTGGCTGACATATAAACAGATCTATGTCTGAACTAATGCAACCTCTTATTTATATGTACATCTGTCTGTTTTTACGTTTCCACCAAACGTGTTGGTAGGCTGATGTGTTCGTACTCCTTAAGAAAATAATATTAAAATAATATGAATATTTTTTAGTAAAAACATAACAACAATAGTAATAACAATAAAAATTTGTAGGCTTAAGCATTCATAACATAAAGCAGTTTTTTTAACGTTCCATTCTCCCCCTCCAACCTAAGACACGCACACGCGCGCGCGCGAACGCACACACACACACACACACACACACGCACACAAATAAAATACGTATTAGACTACATTATTGTGTGGTTAGTACTGCAGATAGGTGAAATAATTGTGCCTACAACTTGGGACAATAACTGAAGCATACAACTTGGGGCACATGCACATATACTACATATATGAAGATTTAATTTTGGATATGAGGCCATCTCAGATTTCGCCTATTGCAGTAATGGCGGATATTCAAAATGGCGGCTTCTGAATATTTTTTATGTGCTCCTTTTAAATGTTATTTGATGATGTTAAATGACAGCTATTAAAGCAATGGCGAGTAATTGTTGTTTTGTGCATGTAGTTTGCTATTTTTAATAATATATACCATATTTTATTTATATTCTGTTTATAACAAATGTTGATGGATTATTTAATGGAAATACTAATACTGCATTGTCTGTATTGTATAGAATTCTGATAGATAAACACATAATAGATTAGATATAATAGATAATGATTAGATTCAAAATCTGATATCACTCAGTACAAAGAGCACCACAAGCACAAAAGCGGTACACTGTAGGGCAGCCTTCCATTGACACTTGTCGTGTGCAGCCTTTCTTGCAGCCACATCGTATGAGTTCCCTGCATGCTTGCGAAGCCTCTGGTAGGGTTGTCGAAGATATTTCCCATCCACCTTCAACCTTCTTCTTCCAACCCCAATCACCTGTTGACGGGAGCACTGGAGTTGCGACCATCATTTGAGCCCAGCAGTAACCAGCCTGGTAGACAGCTCTCTTTGTATGCTGAATGAGAGCATCTTGTGAAGGAGGTAGATTGTCAATTGCTCTACCTTTCTGAGTAAACAGGTGTTTTCTTGCATCATTAACACATTTGTCGCTGCTAGTACGGTCATATAGCAAAACTATAAATCTCTCCAATGGTTTCAGCATATCTTGTACAGTCTGCTGAGTAGGTCTGTCAGCCAATGGACAAAAAGTAGCGCTGATATCTTGATATGCATTCCAGGTGTTCCATGCGGTCCTTTTGCCTCTTCCTCCAAAGAAGGATACAGTGTCACACCCAGTTATTGTGTGAAACAATGGTAAGGCAGTACAACGATCACGACCCAAAGATCTTGCTAAGTCATGCGCGGCGAAGATCCGGTAGTTCTTTCCCACTCCAAAAGCAACCCACAGTTCCTCAATGTTTAGACGTTGTGCTGATAAGATGGCAAGAACTAAAACATCGGTGTCCACAGTGCGTATTTCGGCTTTGGTATATCCTTGCTGCACAGCATCACATAAATGAAGTAGGAGTCGAGTGTCAGCTTCTTCATGTGTGCATGGAGCCGGTTCTAAGACATCTTGACGATTTATAGTAAGAACATCGCTACCAATTGTGGTAATCACCTGCTTGTCCGTGGAAATAGCTGCTAATGTTGTAGCCAAGAAAGAGAACAATTCAGTCTTATTTTCATCAACCCGGAGAAACTCCTCCCAGTTTTTAGGAAGTGAACTTCTTGGTTCAACACGCTTTCGAACACCTTTTCCCCTTTTGCTGTGTGTGTCACTCTTCAAGCTGTCAGGCATGTACACGTCCCAGATGATATCTATCCTTCTTACATGTTGAAGCTGAGCTTTGATGTAGGGTATGAATACAGTATTGGCATAATCTTCAAATGTTTTTGCCAATCCTGGTCGCAGCATGTTGACAATTGTAGCACCGTCAATGATTGTAATTTCTGCTGTTGGTTTGGTAGTGCTAGTAGGTGCGAGTCCTTCAAGACAAGTCAATAAATTTGACTTTGTTCCGGTTCTTAGACTCCCCAACTTCGACAGTGCTGGAGGATAAGCTTGGTTCTCGTGTCTAAAGAACTCATCCAAATCTCCATTACGTATCTGTGATGCAATGTACAATCTAGAGAACAACGAGCAGTCATTCTTTAGTGATGTCAACTGTAACTGTTTATTAGACTTTTCACGAACTGGAGGACGGCTGAAGAGGTGTAGGTTATTCCGCTTAATAGGATCTGATATACGTTTAGTTTTATTAATAAGCCTCTCGCTGACATATAACTCACACTGTTCAATTCCAATTTTTTCAATATTTAACAATGTGTCTGAAACTGCCGTATTTACAATATTTCTGCTGTCAAGTACCAGAAGATCAGAGCTGTTTTCACTGTATGGGTTTCCCAGATCTTGCATTACATGAGTCAGAGACTTGACATCTTTTGCAAATGCCATCTGTGAACGCTTGTTAGCTTCGTGGTGACGCTCATCTTTTCCCCATCTCTCTGTCTTGGTAGAATTAAATTCTTCAAGCTAAGCGGCCCATCTCAGGTCCAGACACCATCCAACGAAGCAGAGCTTTTGAGTTTTCTGTTAGGCCTACAGCTCCTCCATCACCTTTGACTGATGCGTTATTTTGTTCATGGGCCTGACCAATAGCAATAGCAGAGAATGCCCTACTTGATTTTTTGATGACAAACTTTCCTTTCATGAATTCTTCATAGGTGGCAAGGTGATTCTGTTTAAGTGAAATCATGTCATGTAAGTGGACAGGAATCCATCTCGCATAGTGAGTATGGTGAAAAGAAAAGAACCAGGGAACAATACTGGATAGCGCCTTTACATAGAGCTGAAAATCTCCTTCTCGTATTGCTCTAACAAAAGTCAACAAAAGGAGTTCTAGTTTTAGAACGATAAACCAGAATCTAAATTTGGGACATACATCAACTCTTTCTTTACACCACTCTTCAAATGACTTAACTTGACTGCTATGCTCTATGTGTTGGCTGTAGTCAATGTAAGCCTGCTGCATAAGTAAATATAGGCTACTGGCTGTGATTTGATGAGCCCTGCGGGTACGAGTTACATGGGAACCCTTTACAAATGAATCCTCTTTTCCAGCTGTTGTAATATCAGCCTGAACAAGTGCTTCAGTCCATCCACTTTCATCTAAGAGATTTCCAAGAACCTTGAGAACTGCCATCTCGATATGAAGCCCACCAAACAGTATAACAAATTGACCTTCACCATGAGTTGTTGGCCAGTTCCACTGGATTTGTTTTGCCAATGCGTAGAGTGGTTGGTCAAATGCAATGATAGGAATCTGCCCCGGATTAAGCCAATAAATTGCTGTCTTAACAATATCCACTGAATGGCGAATCATGGCCACTGATGTAGCATGGTCTGGAAATACAGGAAGCAACGAAGAAATTGTTAAATCACATTCTTTAGGTTTATTGACTTGTTGACTAGCGTTGTATGCTGCCCAGGTGATTATTTCATCCCCTTGTAGGTTGTCAGCAGCCAAAACAGTTTTTACGTGTTCAGCCAGGTGTATTCTTTAACCATATCTTTCGACGACAGTTGGTAGTCAACAAAGTTTTCTTGTACTGTTGGCAAAGGACAGTCAGTTCTAATAAGAGGAACAGGGGTAACACTTGTGTAGCTTTCAGGAAGATGTTTGGTTGCCTTCACGACAAAAGGACTTGAAGTCCTAGTTCGATCAGTCCCTCTGGAATTACCATCTGGATGTTGAAATAGGGATATTCCTGTACCATGGAAAGAATCATGAGCTGTAGTAGAACTTGGATTGTGGTCAATATTATCAACCGCACTAATTAGTTGTGAAGAGCCCTCCTTTTAACTGAAGAGGAACGACAGCATTTTCCATGTGATACAGATAACATATTTCATTTCCAAGTTCTGATGAAATGTCTAGCACTCGGTCATATGATATGCTTAATCCGAGCTCGTGAAGGTCTTCAACTAGTTCACGCTTGCGAGTTTTTGTATGAATTAAAATATCTAAGTATATAGGCAAAGGTGTTTCCCTTCCTCGATTGTGCTTGTAGATTGTTCCAGAATGACACTCCCGACGTCTCACCAAACTGTTATACATTAGTAACTGTGCAACAGTAAGGATAGGTTGTGGTATTGTTGAAATACTTGACTGTGCTTTAATATTTGGACCATTTGTAACCATAGCAACCAGTGCTAACAGAGATGCTGGTACGGAGTCTTCCTGACAGGTTTTTTCAAATGATCCATTGAAGCGGTTTTTCATTTTAAAGATGTCTCTTCTAACTATATTTGCTGCTTTAGCAAGATGAATAGCGTCACTATCTGCATCGTATTCACAAGCTTTCTTCAGAGCTAATCCAACATCATTATTAAATATTAACATCACATCTCGACCTTGCTTATGTGCTTCCATGTCAGGAAAGTATGCAAGTACTCTGTTTTTTAGTTTTGTGGAGTGTGATGACATGCACACATATTTATAGCATCAGTTCATGTAAAATCACATATAATACGCTATTAACATTATCAAATAACAATAAAAAAGGAGCACATAAAATATATTCAGAGGCCGCCATTTTGAATGTCCGCCATTCCTGTAATAGGGGAAATCTGCGATGACCTCATATCCAAAATTAAACCTTTATATATTTAGTATATGTGCCCCAATTTGAATGCTTCTATCATTAAAGGCACAATTCTTACAATTATTTCACCTATCTGCAGTACTAGGTGTCCAATGATCAATCACCTATCGCGGTGGTCCTCAAGGCCCCTTTCAGTTTCGAGTCTATACTACCTCTCCAGCTACTTCTTGGCCAGCCTGGTTCCTTCTTCCCTTGTGTTTCCACATTAACACGTGTTTTTGGAATCTCTGCCCACTCACTGTATATGTCCGAAGTAGATTAGCTGTTTGTTATCTGATCTCTCTACAGTCGTTACTTTGTCTTATATTCCTTTATTTTGTAACGTTGCATCGTTGTTGGCTTTTTCATTCTGCGGATAAACGAAATTCTTTACTTGCATCTGGAAGTACTATGTCATCATGATATTATAGATTGCAAACCTTCTTACTTAACATTGCGATACCTCCTTCCCATTCATCCGTGGCTCCTGTCTATTTAAACCCTTAGAATTTAAATCGTATAAGATTGAGAATGCATCCTTGTCATACCCCTTCTGTACGATGAGAAATTCCGTGAGCTGGGAGTTAACCCTGATTTACCTTCCCTGATGTGATGATAGTGATACTGATTTCTTGTAACCCTTCCATGTTTACGTAAAGTGATTATGTGTTACGGTGTCCTAATGTCGGCTACAATTATCCACATTTTCTAGCTTCTAAAATAATCTAAGTATTATTGTATTTTGAAAAATAATGTGTGATTACCTACATTTTTTTTAAATCTTGCTAGTATTCAATAATATGGCAAAACGTTTGCTAGCTTACGTTGTATTTGGGGTAATAGGTATACTTTAATTGTTATAGAATTCTTGTAACTAAACTTTAATAGTAGGCGAAAAATAAGATTATTCTGTCACAGTGATCTTTAAGTACTTTTATGTATTGGGAGGGACATATACTGAACTTCTTCAATCATCTAGCCTGTTTCAGAATTTCACTGTTTGTATCAAAATTGTTAACACCACTTAGATTTCCATTTCACCGAGACATAATCATTTCTATTACTATGCAGTCTTTCTCAACAGCTTCCTTTTGTTTAATTTTTTCTAACGTGGTTATTAATATTGCATGGTAATGTTGACTTCCAGGTCAAACGCAAAGTTGCCTGTATTCTCTCTCTATACATTTATCTTTGAATAGGTTTTTATGCAGTAGCTTCTCCGTCGTTCATTTATATTGGCATCGTATGTTCTTTAATTTGTTACAAATTTTCTTGTACTGTTTTAAATTTGAAGACATTATAATTGATATTTGTTTCTATCTGTTTTTAATCTTTCTAGATTTTATTTATGTATTTATTCGTGTCGTACCTATATTGCTGTATTCTGGCTTTGCTTACTTGAGGATACTTGTCTCTTAATTGTGTAGTCCCGTTTGCTGTTTGTATGTGTTAAACGTATCTTTATTTATCCATTTTTAACTATTTTTACTGAAATTACAGGTTTGTGGTTACTCTAGAAGTTTCTTCTTATAATATAATTTTTACTTTTAGCTAGGCGCTATCTGCATGCCTCATAGGTTCATTGCCGACCAACAATTTTCCTCTTCACTCTTATATCCGCATTTTGCTAATATGACATGTCTATTTTTAAACACCATCATGTTTGTTGACTTTCTTTTGATGTACGCCTTTCCAGGTTTAGTTCTACTTTAGGTGCAAGAATCTGATTACTGTGAAAATCTTTCTCTGGGGAGCTCGTAGAGTCTTTAATTGTTTGGAAAGGTAAAGGTCGTAGAGTCCACCTAGCGATAATTAAGATGTAGTCTACTTGATTGCGAAAGCTATCAGTAGGGGAACGTCATGAACATATTATCTTACGTAATGATGACTTCTGGCTTACAAGTAATAAAGATTGTTATCAGAACTGAAGTAAATTTATTGTTCACCTATTCACTTCGTGACCTTAATCCATTTTTCCATTATTCTGATTCTCTAGCCATTCTTTTATTTTTTTTATTTAAGTCTGTAAGTATAGTTACTCTTTGCGTTAACAGTTTTTTACTGTCTCTTTCCAGTATTGCATAAAATTCTTCTTAATGTGTGTCATCAAACTCCGAAAATGAGTCGTTTACTTGCTCTGTATGTATTCATGTTAAAGAGTTGAGAGGGCGTAGTTCAATAACTACTGAACTCCCGCTGCTAACTTAATACCGCGTTACTTACGCTTTTATTTTTCATGATAGCTACACCAGTTCTTGAGCATTTTAAATTTTATAAATAAGCATTATTATCTATAGAATCGTTGTATAGACGAGACTAACACACGTGAACATTGGTTTGCAAGGGGGTACGGCATGGGAATCCTCGGTACTTCTTAAAATAAAATTAGGCAGTGGCATATCTACGGGCAATGTCAAGGGATCAATTCCCTCTCCAAAGCTAGTAATTAGTTTTTCACTCAACACAGTCCAATATCTGAGCCTGCTGCATGTATCAAACTGCAACTGTCATACCGCTCAGAAATAGCTGTTGAAATAAAGGCATTAACAATATTTTGTAAATTTGTGAAAGTAAATCAAAGTTTCATTAATAATGACTATAAATTAAAATGTAGTAATTAACGTTGAATTCAAAAAACATATTACTGAATAGCTTCACGTAGCGGATTGTGTTAAACAAACGGGGACATGAATCTTCTAGATATGGTGTCGATTAGAGGATTTGAACCACAAAAGTATAACTAGTCTAAAATTTCCTAACTAAAGAGGACTCTCTGGGGTAACACGTTTTGTACTGAAGAATCCACTCTTCCATTTTTATTGTTGCCTAATACAAGACCTCACTTATAATTAAAAAACAAATTGTTAGTTTTATTGTGTTTGATGCAGTTTCATGTGTTATTCCCTGATGGTAAATAATATACTACCTTCTCCCATGTATGTTTGTATCTTCGAATCGGTCCTCCTTTTTTATCTTTGCTTTATATCTCATCTACCTTCAACATTTGTTTTAGCTTTTGCCTGCTCGTTTTACATCTCGTCACGCCCATAATTTTGTATTGTCTTGAATTTTTCTTTCTGTTTTGTTAATTTACTTTCAATTATATAAAACTATTATTTATAGGAAAACAAATATTTAAAAATGTCATAGAAACAACAGTGTTTTTTAGACACATTAAAATACACATATCTTTTTCATCATATCTTTGTTTACAAATTTCCATGGCAACTAAATGTGCAATGTCATTATAGGCTAATTGAGATTTTAAAAAATACGAATTACGGTTTGCGAACACAATGAGAAAAAAATTATAAACAATGTGAGTGAAATATAGGTTTTCTGTTAGAGCATTCCATTACAAATTTATTCTAATTTCCTTACTTAATAAATACGCAAAATTAAAATTTGTTGGAAAGCACTTTTGACGTTTTCCCTCCGGTTACATCTTGCTTGCGACCGTTTGATAACTAATATGTCTCCTGAATATGTTACTTGCATATCGCACGGCAATGCGATAGTGGGGTTGCCACCTTTGGGCTTAACGTCCAGTCCGATTTCTGTAGGTTGTCTCCCATAAACTGACTATCTTATCATACTAAGGAGACCAAATTTCCCTGTACACAATAGTACAACCCATTAAATCCAACTTAATTTGCGCCTGTAATATTCCAAATATAAAACAGTCCAGAATCATTTCCCTTACGCCTCAACTTGGTACTGTTGGCTACTACTGATCTCCAAAGAATATTTATCGACTTTCCGGTCTAAATCTATACTGTTCAACATCAAAAGGGTAACCTCTTATAAGATATTGCACTTTACCCCGCAGAACCGTCTTGGCTTGAGAGAGGTGAAGGCTTCTTTGAAAGCTAGCATTACTTCATCCAACACTAAGAATATGAGGACCAGTGCCTAGTTAACCCGATACAACGAGTACCCAACCCATTTTTTTAATCAACGAGTAAAGAAACACGCTTGAAGTTCTTCATTGTCTATGGGTTTAAGAATTCCGACTTCTAAGGACGAAATCGCAGAGCAGTCGTCTTCACGAGGTCTCGGAAGCGTAATATATATCAATATACTCTTCACAAATACTGATCCCAAAATAAATCTCGATGTACGGAAGAAACTGAATGTTATGTGAATATTTGATAGGACTGCCCCATTATAGGCTAAAATGTTTGGAAATTTTAACAGAAACGATGACTAAAGCATTCTCAAACACCTATTGAACTATAAGCCGAAATCGACGGAGAGGTATGGGGCGTCCCAAGAAGCATTAGAATGACCATTTCTAGTCTATCTGCTTAGGCCCGGGACAAACCACTTTTGTATAACCCTTGCTGATGATGATGATGAGTAGTAGGCTACTTTTGACGTTTTCATTTATTTGCTTTTCCTCAAATTTATGGAGTGGTAAATGAGTTTAGTGAAGATATCCAATATGGTTCTTATTAATATACCGTATTAATAAAAAACAGTTACTGAAATGTTGTCCTTGATTTGATGAATTATTAGAAAGCTAAATTAAGTGTAGAGAGAACATTTCAATTTAGATCATTACAAGCAGAGTACATAATTATATCAATTTTAAACAAAAATATTTATTTTGAGAAAGGAATCAATGATAAACTTTGTGATTAAAAAGAATTATAAACGAAAAATTTTGAAATTCAAAACTCTAATAAAATGAAGTGTCCAAAATTTCAAAATAAAGGTAGCTAATTAAACGTTTAACTGATTGAATAAATCAGCATTTTTTAACTATTTGAGAATTATAAAATGTTAATAATTACGATAATTTGGTTAATCAGTAGCGTTAATCTTTTGAAATTTAAAAATCTTATGGGCACAGTCAAGTTAGAATTTTAAAGCCTACGAGTGGTGTTACAGGTAATAATAAGAAAACAACAGGGTAAAAACCTTTTTCAATTATAAAATCATAAGGCTGAAAAAATAAGTTATGCAGATACAAATGTCTTGATAGTGATCTGCATCAAAGTAGAGCATCAGTATCATAATAAATTGGGATCGAGAGTCATTCGGATACAAGAATAATTGGATGTCCAAACGGACATAAAATTTGTAATAAAATATATTAAAAACTGAGGTTGGCTTCATACACTGTTCAGATATATACTTCAGTAGTGTCAATACTGTCAAATACTGATTTACGGTTTCTTTAATATACGTTTTCAGTACACTTATCACACTCTACACAAAAAGTACAAGTCGTAATAAAATGCTCAGTGTAAAAACGGAATGTTTTAAAAATGTATTTATAACTTTTAATGTTGGAACATAACAAGCACAGTAACAAATTGTTACAAAATACTGTATAAAGTTATAATAAGCTAACAGTTCTGGTATTTATTTGGTGCTAATTCTGTGCATGCTACATATTTTGTAATAAAACATTTTGGACATATATTATTAGAGGGAACAGCTACGTAATTAGATCTACACAAAATTACAATCTAATCCCAAACAAAGACATAACTATCAATTGCAGTACTTTCATTGCCAAATCGGTATGTAAAAAAGATCGTTGGGTATGTCTAAAGAGTTAAAAATCTAATACACCCTCGATCAAAAGGATGTGAGTCGTCATCAGTGGTTATTAATTTATATGTGTAGGTCGTTTTTATCATGTTTCTGTAGATTAATAAACAACGACTATACCGGCAGCAAAATGACGACGACACGATAGGCCGATTCACTTCAAGCTGCGTTTCATGAATACTAATTGTGACTACATAGCGTCAACGTGCACTCAATACGGTAATCTAATCTTACTAAAGGTCTAATCTGATTGGTGCACAGATATAGTGTCGGAAAGTGCTGCGTAATTAAATACAAGTTATTACATGAAAGGCTTTTGATTGTCATGGTTCTGCTCAAACGAGTACTACAGCCACATCTAGTGAATGCACAGTATTGATTTTACTTCCATGTTCCTTAAGGAAATGGAAGTATGATGATGGCAAAAAAAATCGTGTTCGAGATTATTGCAGATTCTGATTGTACTACACTCAAAACTTGAAAAAAAGTCATTTTTCAAAAAGTGTGTGTGTGTGTGTGTGTGTGTAGATTTTCTTCTATGGCAAACGATAACAGCCGCAAATTCAAACAATCAAATAATTTTTGCATACAGTCTTTATTTGTAGAGTACTCAAGACCTATTGTTTTTGGTGAAGATCAGTTAAGGGAAAGGGATAGTTTACCTGCAAATTTTTTTTTTAATCAAGGGTAATTTTTTTCTATGGCAAACGATAACAGCCGCAAATTCAAACAGAATCAAATAATCTTAGTACGTAGGCTTTCACGGCCGGTGTCATTATGATTATCTTCTAAAACTTCCGGGCTGAAAGGCCGTGGTCGAGTGCTTGAAATACTGCTAAACGTTTCGGCCGCACCACCGGTGGCTATCTTCAGTAGCGAAATAATCGTGTTCGAATAGATGATACGCAGAACACGTCTCCCAATGAACTGGGAACAAGAACAAGTTGCTTGTTCCCAGTTCATTGGGAGACGTGTTCGGCGTATCATCTATTCGAACACGATTATTTCGCTACTGAAGATGGCCACCGGTGGTGCGGCCGAAACGTTTAGCAGTATTTCAAGCACTCGACCACGGCCTTTCAGCCCCGAAGTTTTAGAAGATAATCAGAATCAAATAATGTTTTGCATACAGCCCTTATTTGTAGAGTACGCAAGACCTTTTGTGTTTGGTGAAGATCGGTTAAGGGAAAGGGATAGTTTACCTGCAACGTTTTATGTTGTAACAAGGGTATTTTTTATGACGAATGATAACTACCGTAAATTCAATCAGAATCAAATAATGTTTTGCACACCTTCCTGAACTATAGATATCTCAATGCCTGTTGATTTTTGTGAAGATCGGTTAAGGGAAAGGAGTAGTTTACCTGCAACACATTTTATGTTTTAACAACGGTAATTTTTTCTATGACGAACGATAACTGCCGCACATTCAAACAGAATCAAATATTTTTTTGCATACGTTCATCGATTATAAAAGACTGATTTTCGTGAAGATCGGTTAAGGAAAAGGGGTAGTTTACCTGTCACAATTTTATGTTTTAACAAGAGTAATTGTTTCTATGACGAACGATAACTGCCGCATATTTAAACAGAATCAAATATTTTTGTGCATACCTTCCTCAATTGTAGATAAATCTATGTCTGATGATTTTGTTGAAGATCAGTTATGGGAAAGGGGTTGTTTACCAGCAACATTTTATGTTGTAACAAGAGAACGTTTTCCATGAAGAACGATAACTGCCGCAAATTCAAACAGAATCAAATGATTTTTTACATATGTGCCTAATTTGTAGAGGACTCATGGCCTATTGATTTTGGTGAATATCGGTTAAGGGAAAGGGGTAGTTTACCTGCCACTTTTAATGTTTTAACAAGATTGTTTCTATGACGAACGATAACTGCCGCACATTGAAACAGAATCAAATAATGTTTTACATGCATCCCTAAATTATAGAGTACTCAAGGCCTGTTGATTTTTGTGAAGATCGGTTAAGGGGAAAGGGGTAGTTTACATGCAACATTTTATGTTGTAACAAGAGAAATTTTTTCATGACGAACGATAACTGCCGTAAATTCAAACAGAATCAAATAATATTTTACGTATGTCCCTGAGTTGTAGAGGACTCAAGGCCTATTGATTTTGGTGAAGATCGGTTAGGGGGAAAGGGTAACTACCAGAAACATTTTTTGTTGTAATAAGAGTAAAGTACTTAAGTTTGAAAAATAAAGTATCCTGATAAGATCTTAATAATCCACTGTAGAAACGTAGATGAAATATCTATAAATGATGAGGCTAGTTGAACGGGGTGGGGATAATTTTTTATATATGTACTACGTTATCGGCAACAAAGAAGTAGTTTGTTGTTAAAATTCCTTCCCGTCCTGTTTGGCCGTAGACCAAAGTTTTCTGCAAAACCAGACGTTTCGGCAGTGCCATCGACTACCATCATCAGTGAAAATAGAGTGCGATAACGTGAGGTAGTATGCGTTAGTGACCACAGTACTGTGGTTAAGGCTGAAGCAATAAGTGGAAAGAAGTAGTTTCTATGGAAACATTTCATTTCGTAAATGATTTTATATATAAAACTTAGAACATAGAAGTCATGTATGGTTCTCCATACCGATATTTTTGAGAACGTAAACAAATTGGCATTCATACACAGACTGTAATGCCCTTATTTTTCAAAAGAACAATATTGACAACTACTCGAACCGTTTTAAAAACTTCCTCGCGAGTGTTCTTTTTTTGAAGGAATTAAATACAAAATGTTAGCGAATGTTTTAACTTGATTATAGATAGTATGAACTGAATGACAAGGAACCTACAAATTGTATAAAACATTTTGATTATTTACTTACCATCTAGTAATACCAGGTCTAAAAAGCTTCATTATTTGTAATAGGAATTATGTTCCTTCTTTAATAGTGACACACTGGACTGGATTACTAGTGATTTGACCTGAACTGTAAATTTTAAAATGTGAGTTGTCGTTATTTAAAGCGTATCAGAGAAGAACACATGACAGTAAATTCTTGTGAATCAAAGGCACTTTCAATCTTAATTTAAATTAGAACTTTGTAGTTCATACTTAATACAAATACAAATACATTAAAAAACGTAATCGAATTTAAGTATCTTATTTTAACAGCTGAATAAAGTAAATACATTTCGTTTAACGCTACGGTATTCTATTCAATATGTTTCCCACAATAACCAATGTCTAAAAAAGGTTGTATCTATAAAATATCCACGATTGGAATTTTCAACATCAGACTGTCGAAATCTCATGAGTTAATAATATGTGTGCATGCGTGCGGGTGCGAGTGTTTGTATTCGCGCGTTTATGCCACGTCATAAAATTAATAGCAAGAATACAATACTGTTTTAATTGCTATGCTTAAAGCATTTTAAACTAATAAACACTAAATTATGAGAACATTACTTTTGTTCTTATAAAACTTACGTGAAAACTGAAATATTTCTAGAGTATGTGTGTAAATATCTAATAAAGTAGGAGTATTAATGTAAATACTTGTTAGACTGTTACGTATAATTTACGTATAGGTTTATCAGAAAATGTAAATAAATGATCTAAAATGGACATTATTATTTTAAAATTTCACTCGTTTCTACGAGAATATAAAGCATGGCTTCTTTCTTTCATCAACCTGTCTGGTGTTTATAATCACGTAACAGTTAGTTATGACTACTTATGCAAGATCGCACGCTGAGAGAATACGAGTTTGTTTATTTGAACAGGATTGCGTATTATGTCTTCAACTGCCTCGTGTGCGTATACACAAGACAGCTGATGTCTGTTATTAGCTAGTTCTCCTTGATAGTACCACAGCTGACAACAATTTATTGCTGCATACCTTCATAAACAATTTTGTTAGTCATCAATACGAAAACGTTTACACATGACAATTTTATTGTAGTAAGCAATTGTTACTTTCGGGACAAAAATCTCGTAACAAATAGAATTTACGTAAGAATGTATGCAACTATTTCTTCAGGTTACAAATAAAACTTTTCTGTGAGAGGTTACTGTCTATTATGAAGCCAAGATATTTCATTTGTTTAGTTTGTTCAGTCACCAAGCAGCTACACATGTTTGACATGATGATTCATAAAAAACATTATGAAAATTCAACCTTGTCTCTCAAAAAGAAAATCATATTTTTTCACGTAAAACCATACTGTATTTTACTAAATCAATACTGTAATAAATCTAATTCGACAATCATTTAAATGGGAAATAAACAAATACATACAATAGTTATTTATTTTTAATTTACTGTTTTAATAAACGTCATGCCATGGCTGACACCTCTCTGAAGAGTGCTCAGCGGGGAAAAGTTGGGACAGGACTACTTGCCCAAACTTACAGTCTAGTGTAAACGGAGTTTCATACATCTGTCGGAATAAATTACGATAATAGCTCGCGCAAGCACGTAGTGAACACTTGGACTATCTCTCGCGGTAGAAACTACGGCTTAGTGCAAACGCCTACTGGACACTGCTTGCGTATTTCCGTCGAAATTTTCTCGCAGTGTAAACGTAGCAGAGTCGCATATTCATTCTCTAGCCTCTCCCCCTCCTCAGGCGTAACGCTTCTCGGTAGGAACGCTAATGCACGTACTACGCGTTCTATTTTCTCTATCTCTCTGCCTGCTCTCTCTCACTCTCTCTCTCTCACTCTCTCTCTCTCTTTCTCTCCCCCGTCTCACTCTAATAGAAATTAAATTGCAAATGACAATCAAATTTTTAATATTTTTACCCTGTCACCAACCCCTCTCACTCACTCTTTCCCACACCATGTATCCTTTTGTTTTACCTCTCTCTAACCCTTCGACAGAAAGGTATAACTTTCTAATATAAGTGTTATTCTCTCTCTCTCTCTCTCTCTCTCTCTCTCTCTCTCTCTCTCTCTCTCTCTCTCTCTCTCTCTCTCTCTCTCTCTCTCTCTCTCTCTCTCTCTCTCTCTCTCTCACACACACACACACACACACAGTTTCTCTTTCTTCACACAAAAATTAAACTGTTGTGATGAATCAAATTTTTAACGTTTTTGTCCCGAACACTTTTTCTCTGTTGATTCAAAACTTAAACTATTGTAAAGCACATATCAAACGGTTTATAAAGAGAATAAAATCAAAAGTGCGGTAGGTAGGAGAAAGTAAATGAGGTTAAGTGGGAAAATGAACTGATAAGTGAACATGAGAATATCAGAAAAACGAAGCGAATCATTGAAAAAGGACATAATCTTTGACCCACTTAGCACAGTCTGAAACAGGCTTGGATTGCGTTTGTCATTTGACCTGTGCGTTTATGCTATGACAGTGTTGCCAAATCTACGGATTCCATCATGATTGCAAACTAAATGAAAAAAAGGCGCGCAGAGTGTATACAGACGATGGTAGTACTACGTGGTGGACAAACCATGAACTACATATTGAATATCAATTTTCAAAAGTCAGTCAATTTGGCACCCGCAGATAAATCTTTAAAAATTCGTGGTGCCAAAATAATGAGTTGAAAGTTAAAAAAATTAAGATGTTTCATTAACAATGTGCTCATAAAGGATTTTTGTGGAACTTATAAACTTTTATTCCACAGAACACATTTTCTATAAGGGATTACATTTTAGCGTCCGATATACGGACGTCAAAATCTAACAGACGCCACTACGATGATAAAATTTGTTAAGACGGACCCACAAATGTTCATAAAACATATATATATATATATATATATATATATATATTGCAACACATCTTCTTATGATTTCTTTCATTATGGATTATGAGTTTTACATGGACCTGGTTAGGGTATACCATGCCAACACTTACCTGCAGTATATGGTACTTTTCTGCTTTGCCGGCTATTAGGTGTGGGATTTGGGCTTATTAGGTATCAGGTAACGAGTTGGGACGATGTGTTTCCAAAAGAATTATTTTAGGAAGCTGAGTTGTATAAATTGTGAATAAATGAAAACTACCTTTTTAGTCTATCATTCCAATGATTATAATTGTCACCCTCAAGGTGCTTATCTTTAAACAAATCATAATAATAAAAAGAATTTCAAATATTTAACACGATTTACGGCGGGTTCCACTAATTTATATTCTTTCTTGAATATTACTTTACACATATTTTCTCTAGTGATATATTGTTATAATGCTTACGTCTAACAATCACATATTAAAATCATATATCTTAGTACATCATTTATAAGTTCCTGAAAATAAGACATACAATACACAGTATATACACAAAACATATAACATGGAAATATACACACATATATGGGCAGTTTCACACTGTCTGCCTGTAATTATAATTCATTTATAAAAATCATTTTTGTTATATTGAAATAATTATTTAATAAAATGGAAATACTGAATTGATTTCATTCTATGAAATCCGTAACCCTGTTCTTTATACATGAGAAAATAAAATACGAACTTTTTAAATTAATATAACAAGGGTTATATTTATCGTTATCTCTATGGTAATTATTATTAATCTAAACATTTTTATTAAGGGTAACTCCCTTTTAATTATTCTACTCTTCAGCCTGCTTGGCTATCAACAATAATTAATATGAAACAATAAAATTTGTGACATCTAATATCTTGATAAACACTCTTAGAGCTTCTCTGCACTCTCCCTTAATTTATCACATTTAATTTATCAAATATAATTCTTTATACAGTGCACAATCTCATGAAAACATTTGCTTAGAGTCTTTCTGCACTCTTATTAACATATTATTATAATAATCACACATTATCTAAATGTTCTGTCTTTTTGAATAAATGTCTCTATATGATATACAGTACAACATTTAAAAGTGTCTTTAGGCTTTAGTCATACCGCCTATATAATTAAATGTTTATCAATTATTTAAAACTGTTCAATTTCGCTTATAGCGGCTTTTCATTTACTTTTTGTGTTTTACAACATTATTATGAACCCTGAACCATATCAGGTCACCTGTTTTGATGATTTCATGTTACACAGATGTACACGGGTCTCAGGCGTCGGCGTTGAGTACAGCTATTCCTCTCGAAACCTCCGTCAGCGTCGCTTAGCGGTGTATGAACAGCTAGGCTAGGCGTCGTTCCTTTATCGTCATGGACACAGCGTCTCTGGCCTCGGGTATAGTCTGATGTCCGTAGTACGTAGTTGTAGTAACTCAGGTGTCTGCCGGTCTCATTGAAGCGTCTTCTGCAGCATATCGTTCCGTGTGTACGACTCAACGAATACTTTATGAATGAGCCAGATGCTCGTTTTGGCTCACTGTTTATAGGGCAAAGCCACGTGTGCAAATGAGTTTCTATCGGCGAATACCTCACCAATCCTTTATTTATTTAGGTAACAAAGTTGTTTGTTAGACGTGTCTTGAACACAGTTATTAGCTATGTATACACGCGATCTTTAATTAGCACCGCGAAAGGTGTGAAATAGTAAAACGCTTATAGTTCACGACACTCTCACTATATCGTTATGTGTTTGGTGTCTAAATAAAGCTACATTTCCGCACTATTCACTGGTCAACCTAGTTCTTCTTAATCTTTTGTCATTTTTTTATTATTTAAGTTTTAAAACACTTCTGACATGTGCCGACAAAATTATACATATTTATGCAGGTGGACTGTTATCTGTTTTGTTTGCTATATAAAATCTTATCTATACCCTTCTAAATGTACAATTGTAGCAGATAACGCTTATTATGCGTACTCCAGTTAGAACGATAAACATTGATAACAATGTTTCGTTATAACACTCCCCCACTTGCTTTAAAAAAAATTGTTTGTGCTTTACAGAACAACATATTTTTTTTTTTTTTTTTTTTTTTCTATGTTTAGTACATACACAGTCAGTTATATTACATGTTTATTAGAAAGAATATAAAATCTTTTCTTAAAGTAACAATCACATATGGGTATTATTGGATATAATGACGCAGAGATGACGCATGGTACTTTCCGACGTCCTTTTTCTTCACTGGGTCATATACCATGTAGGTGTGTGGTCCTAGACGACTCCTTAGTTCATATGGGCCACAGAATAATCTGAAGAATTTCTTGGAAGTGTTTAATATACTACTTCCCACAGGATTTGTCTTTATCAATACCTTATCACCAATCTGGAATCTTGTCAATCGGTGAATTCTATTATACCGGTCTCTCCTTTTACCTGCTTGATGATATAACTGTCGTTCAGCTCTGTTTATTTTTATTTGAATTGGCAAATCTACATTATAATTTTCCGGTTTATTAATCATGTTGTGCCAGAATCTTTTAGGTATTTTATTCTCACTTAATTCTAACGGTGTGTATCCTGTAGCTTCACTATAATTGTGATTCATTGCATCTTCGAAAAATTGTAGATAGTCAGGCCATTTACTCTGTTGATTGTAGCAATATAACCTCATGTACTTGCCTAACTCTCTATTTATTCTTTCAGCAAGATTAGTTTGTGGATGCCTTATGGATGTAAGTATAGGTTTTATACCTTGTCTTGTCAATGCGTCCTTCCATAATTTATTACCAAACTGCTTACCTTGATCTGTCAACACTTTATCCATTTTTCCATACTTTGGTATATACTTCTGGGTGATGACGTTCAGAACAGATTTCATGGTGGGTCTTCGTACAGCATATAACTTTACTAGCTTGGTAAACACATCTACCGTCACAATTATATGGCGGTACCCACGACTTGATCGCGGGAGTGGTCCAAGGAAATCAAGTGCAACTATATCCCCCTTCTTCTTAGTTCTGATACTCCCCATTTCAACGCAAGTGTTTAAATTCGGATGTTTGGCTGTTTGACAATCATGGCATTTCCTAACAATTATTTTAATTTTTCTGAACATATTATTACAGGTGAAGGCTTCTTTCATAGTTAAATAGCACTTCAATGGAGATGCATGAGCTAGACTACGATGACATGGCATAATTAATTGCTGTAACATGTCATGAGATAGCACAACTTTCCAATCATAATTAATAAGCTTAAATAAAATTCCATCTTTCACACAATAATTTATAGGTAACGGATTATTTTTTATATTCTGTAATCGCTGATCTTTATCTTGCTCTCTAGCGAGATTACGTAGTAATTCTTGTACTTCTCTCTCGGGTTTGTATGTTATGTTGCTAAGTACCCTGACATCTTGTGGTTTAGCTTCATGTGTTTCTTCTTTTTCTTCTATATAACGGCTTAAGGTATCAGCTACTTCATTGTCTTTGCCTTTGCAGTATTTGCATTCCTATCGGATGTCCATGGTTTCGAAAATCGTTTCGACGAATTCGGCCATCGGTAACCTCCTTTGTAATTACCTCTTTCATTATTTTGCTCCTGCTTCTCATATGTTCGTCCATCTTCATGGCGTCTATCATATGATACATTTTTGTTTTTCGGATATTTTTCATCGTCTGTACGTCTATCTTCTCTGCCTTTATCTTCTTGGCGATATCTTTGCGAATACCACGTACCTCTATCTTGATTTTGGTTCCGGTTATCTCGCTGAACTCCTCTTGGTGGGTCTCGTTCACGGATTACACCCTCCATCTGTGTTAAAAGTATTAATAGATCTTCAATGGTAGCTATACCCTGAACATGTATAGCTAGTTGGATGTTCCTGCTGAAATGATTAGCAAGCTTAATGACTAATTCTTTTTGTGTTAAAGCGGGACGTAAATGTTTACTCCTCTCTACTAACATAATGACGTATTCATCTTCAGACAGCTTACCTGGATTATATTTACCAAATTCCAGTGTATTTCGTATTCTCATTTGTATGTATTCATTCCAATACCTCCGTTCGAATGCTAGTTTAAATTCTTCATACGTTTTTAAATCGTCATTCACCATCGTGAACCAACTGGCTGCTGCATCTTTTAAGTAACGGCTTACAAAGTCTATTTTATCTTTGTCACTGAGAATAGATCCAATACTATCCATTTCTTTCTCACATTTGATACGAAATTCAATGGGATTTTCCCCTCTGGATCCTCTAAAATAGTTAATGGGTCTCTCTTCTCTAGGTACGGTCGAGTATACTAACGCTTGTGTTGGTAGTCTTCTCACTTCTCGTGTAAGTCGGTCTACTTCACCTTTTAACTTGACTTCCAGCTGATCTACCCTGTTGTCATGGTGTTGGATAGATTTCTTGATGGTGTCGTCTGCTGCGGCGAGACTTTTTGTTTCTTCTTCAATTTTCATGGTCTTCCTGACATTACTCTGCACCAACTCGCTGATGACTTGTATCTTGGTATCTTGTCGATGCGTAATTTTTTCGAGTTTCTGGTCCAGTGTGTCGGCCATAGATTTAAAATTTTGTTGTAGTCTTTTTCGCTGCTCTTCGAAATTTTCATTCATCACCACCGCTTGTTGTTTTAGAGACTCTTTAACTTTACCTTCTAAGGTCTCCATTCGTTCCATAATTTCTACCTTACTTTCAGCATTATACGCGTATAGTTTCTGAATTTCTGACGTGCTTGCTTCCAATCTTCTCATAGTTTCAGCACCACTAGTTTTTATTTCTTCAAACCTTTTTACGTTTTCAGCGTTGCTGGCTTCTAACTTCTTCATTATGTCGGCTAAACTGACCTCTTGTTTATGTGCCATGTTTAATTTTAATTTGGTGAACCGATTTTAAAATATTTATTATTAATTTGTATATTATTAATTATTTGGATTATTATTAAATACTGTATTGGTAGTCATTTATTCATCAACATACAACCATTATCTTGGGCGCCTGTAGTATCAGTTTCTGATAACCACAATATTTATCTAAGCTCCCCTTTGTTTACTCTACTGATAACGCTAACTGTACGTTCTTATCAGCTACATTCAACATATAAATGCACGTTTTATAATAATTACACATCAACTCTAAATATTTGTTCTACGTGAATTTATATTTATTTAACTTCTAACTAATTTTTAATTTTTTTCGTATTATGTTTTTTTTTTATTTTTTTTTTATTTATTTAATCGTGCCCCACGTTGGAAGCGACATTTTCTTTTGCAACACATCTTCTTATGATTTCTTTCATTATGGATTATGAGTTTTACATGGACCTGGTTAGGGTATACCATGCCAACACTTACCTGCAGTATATGGTACTTTTCTGCTTTGCCGGCTATTAGGTGTGGGATTTGGGCTTATTAGGTATCAGGTAACGAGTTGGGACGATGTGTTTCCAAAAGAATTATTTTAGGAAGCTGAGTTGTATAAATTGTGAATAAATGAAAACTACCTTTTTAGTCTATCATTCCAATGATTATAATTGTCACCCTCAAGGTGCTTATCTTTAAACAAATCATAATAATAAAAAGAATTTCAAATATTTAACACGATTTACGGCGGGTTCCACTAATTTATATTCTTTCTTGAATATTACTTTACACATATTTTCTCTAGTGATATATTGTTATAATGCTTACGTCTAACAATCACATATTAAAATCATATATCTTAGTACATCATTTATAAGTTCCTGAAAATAAGACATACAATACACAGTATATACACAAAACATATAACATGGAAATATACACACATATATGGGCAGTTTCACACTGTCTGCCTGTAATTATAATTCATTTATAAAAATCATTTTTGTTATATTGAAATAATTATTTAATAAAATGGAAATACTGAATTGATTTCATTCTATGAAATCCGTAACCCTGTTCTTTATACATGAGAAAATAAAATACGAACTTTTTAAATTAATATAACAAGGGTTATATTTATCGTTATCTCTATGGTAATTATTATTAATCTAAACATTTTTATTAAGGGTAACTCCCTTTTAATTATTCTACTCTTCAGCCTGCTTGGCTATCAACAATAATTAATATGAAACAATAAAATTTGTGACATCTAATATCTTGATAAACACTCTTAGAGCTTCTCTGCACTCTCCCTTAATTTATCACATTTAATTTATCAAATATAATTCTTTATACAGTGCACAATCTCATGAAAACATTTGCTTAGAGTCTTTCTGCACTCTTATTAACATATTATTATAATAATCACACATTATCTAAATGTTCTGTCTTTTTGAATAAATGTCTCTATATGATATACAGTACAACATTTAAAAGTGTCTTTAGGCTTTAGTCATACCGCCTATATAATTAAATGTTTATCAATTATTTAAAACTGTTCAATTTCGCTTATAGCGGCTTTTCATTTACTTTTTGTGTTTTACAACATTATTATGAACCCTGAACCATATCAGGTCACCTGTTTTGATGATTTCATGTTACACAGATGTACACGGGTCTCAGGCGTCGGCGTTGAGTACAGCTATTCCTCTCGAAACCTCCGTCAGCGTCGCTTAGCGGTGTATGAACAGCTAGGCTAGGCGTCGTTCCTTTATCGTCATGGACACAGCGTCTCTGGCCTCGGGTATAGTCTGATGTCCGTAGTACGTAGTTGTAGTAACTCAGGTGTCTGCCGGTCTCATTGAAGCGTCTTCTGCAGCATATCGTTCCGTGTGTACGACTCAACGAATACTTTATGAATGAGCCAGATGCTCGTTTTGGCTCACTGTTTATAGGGCAAAGCCACGTGTGCAAATGAGTTTCTATCGGCGAATACCTCACCAATCCTTTATTTATTTAGGTAACAAAGTTGTTTGTTAGACGTGTCTTGAACACAGTTATTAGCTATGTATACACGCGATCTTTAATTAGCACCGCGAAAGGTGTGAAATAGTAAAACGCTTATAGTTCACGACACTCTCACTATATCGTTATGTGTTTGGTGTCTAAATAAAGCTACATTTCCGCACTATTCACTGGTCAACCTAGTTCTTCTTAATCTTTTGTCATTTTTTTATTATTTAAGTTTTAAAACACTTCTGACATGTGCCGACAAAATTATACATATTTATGCAGGTGGACTGTTATCTGTTTTGTTTGCTATATAAAATCTTATCTATACCCTTCTAAATGTACAATTGTAGCAGATAACGCTTATTATGCGTACTCCAGTTAGAACGATAAACATTGATAACAATGTTTCGTTATAATATATATATTGCGACAGTACAAATAAGTGATGTACTGAGCATGAAATATAAAAATTTAAATTTACTTAATAAACTGTAAATAAGTAATAATATATAAGAAATAAGCATGTTATGGATTGCAAGCTTGACTCAGACAAAAATATGAACAGGTGTTTCGACCTGAATCAACGTGCACACACACACAAATGTAACTGAAAGTGTGTACACCAGTATTTTGCTAGTGTGTGTGAACGCAGGTCTCTGCAGGCAAGTTTGCCACCCCAGTATGAATAATTGCACAATAACTGTTTTTCCGTAATTATTCATAAACTAGAATTAAGAATTAAAATCCAAAAGCACCATAAAATGTAAATAAATTTAATAAATACTGTGTGCGAAAACCACGCGAAAGTGACACGCCGTACAAGTGCAATAGTGAAATAACTGTGTACAAATCAAAAGGGTTAAGTTGCAATGTCCAAAATTACAATGAACATGTGTTGTAAAATTAGTTATAAGATAAGTATAAAAAAATACTTACAGGACTCTGCAATTCGCAGAAATATAAAAAATAGTAAATTTGACAAAGAGTGGGGGAACTGACGCCAAAGACAGTTTCTAACATGTCGATTTTGTATCACTGAAAGGTGTCGACCAAGACATGGGTATAAATAGGACACGCAAGCTTCAGTGGTTCTCTTTCTTGAATCATCCACGATGCAGCGGGAGCTTATGCCCGTCAGCACGGCATATTTATTAATATTTTTATAAACAGTTTAAATTGCCAGTTATGTACAAATACGTAACCAAGCTAAAAGACAAACATTGTAATTAATAACAGCATTACTGAAGAAGTTCTATAGCGATACGACGCTGGACAAGAGAAGAAGTTCTATAGCGATACGACACTGGACAAGAGAAGCAGTTCCATAGCGATACGACGCTGGACAAGAGGAGAGGACGAGAGAGTGAGAGACAGCCGACGCTGGACAAGAGAGTGAGAGACAGTCGACGCTGGACAAGAGGAGAAGAGAGACAGCCGACGCTGGAGGCGAGACGAAGATGAACACCAATGGAACAAAAATGATCGAGTATGATTGACGACAATAAGGTGATAGACAACTTATCCATATCTTAATCATACACAGTATACAAAGACAGTTAAAGACATTAATATTTTATTTAAAAATAAGAGTAAGATTTCTTGTATAGTAGAGTTAAAAATCATAGATGTTTAGAAATACGATTAACGTAACAAGTATCAAATTAATATGATATAAAATGATTACAAAGAATATAAATAAAAACAATTAGTATTTGAGAAAACAGTACTGAGAAGTAATAACTATTAATCTTTTGAGTACGTACCATATATAGAAAAAAGATTTAAAAATTGATTTTGAAACATATTAATAGACTGAGTAGTCTAAAAATGAGATTTTTCTTTTATATACTATTTAGTAGCATAGAATGTTTAGTTAGTAAGGATGTATATATCTTAAGCCTTACGGCATTATAACAAATAGTAACTAATGTTTTTTAAATCGAAGTCAGTGCCATGTGCACATATTTTTTTTTATAGTATCAAATAAATTTTAATTACTGTTTCAAGTTCCGTAGAGTTCTTATTGCAGATACACCTGACCCCCTATTTAAATGTTATATGTTTCAAGAATTTGTCAATCTTGAACGTGAGACCGTTCACACCTATTTATGTATATGTAACGTTGTTTAAATTTGGTGCTCCAAGATCGAAGGGCTCCACAAATTTAAATTAAATTAAATTTGCCAAATTGTCACGTTATATAAATTTGTCGCCCTGGACGTGAGGCATGAGATGCCTAAATTTACGTACAAAAATTTGTACACATACCATATAATATTATGCAACTTTTGCAAGGTTGTAACGTTGCATAAAATGTCGCCCTGCACGTGGGGCTCGACATGCCTAAATTTATGTACAAAAAAAATTTGTGACATAAATTATAGATCATGAATGTATGACCCGATACCCATCATTTGACTATTAAAATTTTTTTTATGTAGCTAAATGGTTGCTCTAAAATATATAAAGAATGTTAAATGAAAAATGTATAATATGTAATTATTATTTGTAGTAAACAGTAACTGAATGTAATGTTAATTGTTGTGTAATCACACAGCTGGCGCCCACCACAAATAATATTGTTGTCTATGTAACAGGTGTAACTGTAATGAGTATTAATAATAATCATTAATAAAAATACAGAAATAAATAAATAAGTAGGGAACGGTTATCAATAATAATTTTTAAAGAATTACTATTAAATAAATATTTTAATAATAATTATTCAACATGGCAGAACCAGGAGGGTTGAATTTAGAAGCATTTAAAAATACGATACTCGCCATAATGGACGAATTAGTCATAAATCAAGCCGAAAAATTTAAAGAGGATGTGAAAGAGGAGAATGTCAAACAAATAAGAAAAATAGATGAAATAAATACAAAACAAACAGAAAGTTTAGAAAATAAATTAGAGCTACAGTCCGAAAATTTTAGACAGGACACCATAAAAATTACAGAGAGTCTAGAAGAGTTAAAGATTGATAATCTTGAAATAAAACAAAGTATAATTGACAGTAATGCGCAGTTAACTGAAAAAATTGTTAATACAAACAGACGTATTGACACGATCGCAGAAAATGTCTGTGGAATAATTAATAAACAAACGGAGCTAATATGTGAAAAGATAGTATGTGAAGAATTCATACAAATTGAAAATACATGTGTAATTACTAATGATAATTATAAAAAAGTAATTAACATTAAGGAGGAGAAGCAAATAAAGGTTAATAAAACATACCTTATTAATAGCGATATTCCAAGTGTGAGGCACACACACAATAGTAAATCACACAAGATGACACATTTGAAACACATAAAACACCACACTTACGGAGATAAATATCACTGTAGGCCTAACAAGAAACGTAGTAAGTTATCTAGACGAAACACTACGCAAAATTGTGGTAAATATGATGTTAGAGATACGCACGATAATTATAATAATGATAATTATAACTGTAAGTATGAAAACTACAGAGGTTATCGTAAACGACGTATGAAAAAACCGTCGACAACTGGTCAGGTAAGTTCACTCAACCAAACTAGGGACGAGAGAATTGAGAAAGAACGAAGTATTTGTAACGAGAGAAAGAGAGTAGATTTTGTGTGGCCGACGGGCAAGATGAAAACGTTGCACTGTAAACAGGTGACTTATAGGATACAAACAAACATTCACAAGGTAAGTACGCACACAAACAAGGGATTAATACAATGGAACGCAGACGTTGTTTATACGAGGGTGAGAATAATAGTAAACGCGGCGACTACGCTACAAAGGAACAATATACGTCCGGTAGACTATGGACAATGCAATTGTTATAAAGAGGGGTGTAAGTTCTAACTACACACTGAACGCAAGGCAAATGAAAATAAATAATTATTTTAAATGAGAAAAATAATATAACTATTAATTATTAATAATAAGAAATAATATGTGTAAGAATATAAGAGAGTATAATTAAGAAATGTTATAAGGAATGTTATTTGAAAGGTTTAAGTAAGAAATGTATTATTGATGGTAAGGAATGTTGTTATTGATATGTTATAAATATGAAGAAATGATTAAGATGAGCAATAATTGCCATAATTATTAGAACGGCTGATCAAGCGAACACTTATCGAAGATACAAGGACACAGAAGAAAGCGAGAGTGAAAAGCCATAAGGGCAGAGACTACTTAGGATTAAGGACTTCGAGAAAAATATCGTTGTTTTCCAAGACAGTTCCTCTGTAACCGATCATGCGACGCACTACGAGTTAAAGAGTATTCTATTACGGAAGTGTATTTCAAGAAAGTTGTAGCGATCAGAAAGGTAATGTTAAAGAAAGGTAATAAAAGGTAATGAATGTTAATGTAGTGTATAAGTAATGTATTAGATAAAGTAATGTCATGTTAAGAAAAGAGCTAAGGAAGATTAGAAGCGAAGGTAAGAATGTATGAGTAAGTTTATGTAAAATTAAGGACCGAATTTACACACATATGTAGAAATGCAGAGTATACAGAAGGAAAACAAAGGAGAGCTAATTGCAGTGGATTTTCTGGGACCATTACCACGATCAAGTCGAGGTGTGAAGCACATATTGGTATGTATCGATGTGTTTTCCAAGGCAGTCCGACTGTACCCAATTATGCGACCCACAACCAAAGTTGTTCTAAAGATACTACTGCAAAAATATATTCCGTTATATGGAAAAATCAAGAAGATACCCAGTGATCAAGGTGTGCAATTCCAAAGTGAAAAATGGGAGAGGACGTTAAGGGAAAATGGAATACAACCAGTACTCACATCCATAAGACATCCTCAAGGAAACCTTGTTGAGAGAGTTAACAAAGAATTAGGTAAATATTTACGAATATATTGCCATAATCAACACAATAAATGGGCAGAATATTTACCATTTATTGAAAAAGCCATTAACGAAAATTATAGTGAAGCAACAGGATACACTCCAATGGAATTAGAAGAAGATAAGAAGCCAACCAGATTTTGGACTAAATATCTAAACAAACCTAATAACCAAAATGTACCTGTACCAATAAGTGTGAAAATTGAATACGCAAAGCAACGAATAAGAGAGAGAGGTAACAAGAGAATAGAGAGATTTAATCTAACTCACAAGTTACAACAATTCAACGTGGGAGAAAGTATACTACTCAAAGCAAATCCAGTGGGAAAAAGGAGTGATAATACGGCGAAGAAATTCTTCAGACTTTATAATGGACCGTATACGTTAAGACAGCGAGTGGGACAGAACACTTTCATTGTATATGATGAGATACAGAAGAAAGAAATTGGTAAATTCCACGCAACGTCATTTAAGAAGTTCTACAGATAAATCAGAGGTCATTGAAACCAGTCAAATCAGCTGTTTGTAAAGCCACCCTAATTCAAGGTTGCGAGCAGTGAGCGTACGAAAGAGGGGAGGTAAGACATTTATATACACTCCTATTAAGGGTGAAATGACGAATATTATACTTTATTATTTGTTATATTTTTTTTTGCAAATAATAATAATAAATAAATAGATAAAAAAAAATTTATAATAAATAAATTTATTAAAATTTTTTTTTGTTACCAAGCAGAGGAATAATGCGACAGTACAAATAAGTGATGTACTGAGCATGAAATATAAAAATTTAAATTTACTTAATAAACTGTAAATAAGTAATAATATATTAGAAATAAGCATGTTATGGATTGCAAGCTTGACTCAGACAAAAATATGAACAGGTGTTTCGACCTGAATCAACGTGCACACACACACAAATGTAACTGAAAGTGTGTACACCAGTATTTTGCTAGTGTGTGTGAACGCAGGTCTCTGCAGGCAAGTTTGCCACCCCAGTATGAATAATTGCACAATGACTGTTTTTCCGTAATTATTCATAAACTAGAATTAAGAATTAAAATCCAAAAGCACCATAAAATGTAAATAAATTTAATAAATACTGTGTGCGAAAACCACGCGAAAGTGACACGCCGTACAAGTGCAATAGTGAAATAACTGTGTACAAATCAAAAGGGTTAAGTTGCAATGTCCAAAATTACAATGAACATGTGTTGTAAAATTAGTTATAAGATAAGTATAAAAAAATACTTACAGGACTCTGCAATTCGCAGAAATATAAAAAATAGTAAATTTGACAAAGAGTGGGGGAACTGACGCCAAAGACAGTTTCTAACATGTCGATTTTGTATCACTGAAAGGTGTCGACCAAGACATGGGTATAAATAGGACACGCAAGCTTCAGTGGTTCTCTTTCTTGAATCATCCACGATGCAGCGGGAGCTTATGCCCGTCAGCACGGCATATTTATTAATATTTTTATAAACAGTTTAAATTGCCAGTTATGTACAAATACGTAACCAAGCTAAAAGACAAACATTGTAATTAATAACAGCATTACTGAAGAAGTTCTATAGCGATACGACGCTGGACAAGAGAAGAAGTTCTATAGCGATACGACACTGGACAAGAGAAGCAGTTCCATAGCGATACGACGCTGGACAAGAGGAGAGGACGAGAGAGTGAGAGACAGCCGACGCTGGACAAGAGAGTGAGAGACAGCCGACGCTGGACAAGAGGAGAAGAGAGACAGCCGACGCTGGAGGCGAGACGAAGATGAACACCGATGGAACAAAAATGATCGAGTATGATTGACGACAATAAGGTGATAGACAACTTATTCATATCTTAATCATACACAGTATACAAAGACAGTTAAAGACATTAATATTTTATTTAAAAATAAGAGTAAGATTTCTTGTATAGTAGAGTTAAAAATCATAGATGTTTAGAAATACGATTAACGTAACAAGTATCAAATTAATATGATATAAAATGATTACAAAGAATATAAATAAAAACAATTAGTATTTGAGAAAACAGTACTGAGAAGTAATAACTATTAATCTTTTGAGTACGTACCATATATAGAAAAAAGATTTAAAAATTGATTTTGAAACATATTAATAGACTGAGTAGTCTAAAAATGAGATTTTTCTTTTATATACTATTTAGTAGCATAGAATGTTTAGTTAGTAAGGATGTATATATCTTAAGCCTTACGGCATTATAACAAATAATAACTAATGTTTTTTAAATCGAAGTCAGTGCCATGTGCACATATTTTTTTTTATAGTATCAAATAAATTTTAATTACTGTTTCAAGTTCCGTAGAGTTCTTATTGCAGATACACCTGACCCCCTATTTAAATGTTATATGTTTCAAGAATTTGTCAATCTTGAACGTGAGACCGTTCACACCTATTTATGTATATGTAACGTTGTTTAAATTTGGTGCTCCAAGATCGAAGGACTCCACAAATTTAAATTAAATTAAATTTGCCAAATTGTCACGTTATATAAATTTGTCGCCCTGGACGTGAGGCATGAGATGCCTAAATTTACGTACAAAAATTTGTACACATACCATATAATATTATGCAACTTTTGCAAGGTTGTAATGTTGCTATATATTGTAGTAAATCGTGTTACCTGATATTAGTAATAACGTTAAGATGTAATAAAGATTTGTTGTTTAATAAAAAAACTTTTACTCTAAGTGTATCGGTTGTTCTGTAGATATTTATGTTACGTGTTTTGGGTGAAGTTATTTCAGATATAATTGTAATGGCTGAATTACTCTTCCTTGTTTATTAATTAGAATTGACTTGTTATAATTCTTCAGTTAATCTTTTCTAAATTGAATCTAGCGGTCGAGTTGTTCCAAACAATTCTCAACGTTCACTTTCGATATGTGTCTTAAACCTATTCATTGAGGTTAATCTTGGTTTCGTAGTTCCTAGGGTTCCAACGAGTCCCCGACGTCTTCCTAATCTTCGTGAGTGTAGAACGAATACTGATTGTATCTTACGTTCAAGAAATAAAACGTATGAATATGATTTTGTTGATATTATTGTTTAATTTTTGCAAACTTAATTCAAGTTAATAGCATTTTTCATTCGATATACACGCTAGTAATAATCGATTATCTATCTCAGGGTCGATAGTAAAACATTAATTAAACATATAACGTGGGAATTCTTTTGGCTACTACGAAAGGTTCCATTAATTATTAACAAAAAATATAGAGTACATTACAAATAATTCTAATGCTTATGATCTAATGTGAGAATATAAATAAGTATTAAGGTCGACAAAAATGTCTGGCGATATTTAGTTCGCTGTGTGCAATGCATGATGGTCCTGAAATGACGTCATAACAATGGCCGCCTCGTCGTCAGATAATGTGTGAAGTTGTTCCAATGTATTTTAAATAAATGTGTTCACCTTGTACTCACTGATTCTTATATACTGTGTTTTTCTCTTTTTGAAATGTCCACCGGTGATTAATTTTGGTGTGAGTTATTGGTGTTAGTAGTGATTGTTCGTGTTGGATTACTAATATTGTCAGTTATAAAAATTGTATTATACGTTACACTTCTGAGTTGGATTTAGCTGTGCATCTTCTTGTTGATCACTTGATATTTTTACTGGTGGTCGTTCCTATTCGATGAGATGATTTTGGTTAATAATTTCAGTATCTTCTGATGTGGTTATAATTTTTCCTTCTAAGTCGGTTCCTGGGTTTAAAATTTTGTTACATAATAAATCTGCGAGCACTACTCAACCGTATTCACTCGTGGTTAACAATCAAGTCCCATTTCTTCTTTTTGTCATCGAACTGACCAAAATTTCTTAGATTCTGATTGGCCCCTAATGCACAGTTCAAATGTTACATGACCAATACCCCTTCATTACTTTAGATTTTATAATTTTCCGTTAATTTATTATTTAATCATTATACACTAATAGTTAATGTAATGTTTATGTAGTTATTAATCATAAAATTACAAATAATTTGGTACTAAACATGTCTTGGTTTAGTCCTGTAAAATTTAGTATTTAGTGGATTTTCGAGATATCTTATGAAACAATTTATAATGGTCGATGATAGTTAATTATGACCACTTGATATTACATTATTTTAAATTAATTAGTTGGTAACATAAAATTCTTATAATATAAAACAAAACTCTTAATGATAATACTTATTTTAATAATTATAATTTATGCACACTCTTTAACAATTGTTTGTGTGATAAATTCTTCATCACTACTGTCAATGATAATTGACCACTTCTTATTCTATATCATAGTACTCTTTTCTACAATAGTTTATGTAACTATTATTATTAAGCCACTTTTTCTGTGTTTATCATCACTTATAGCACTGTAAGGGGTTGTGCCTTTTTTTCTCACTTTGGTTTACAATTTGATCAATTTTTATTGATCTATTGTACTTATAGTTAATACAATTTTACATTATGGAATGCTTGTACTCTTTATTGGATTTATTTGGTTTATCTATTGAATATTGTTTACTATAGTTCTTTATTTTATTTTTATTTGTTAACTGCCCTATTCTACTGGGTAATGTCTGGCTATGTTTTGTTAGTATTAGTTAGGTCAATGGTTGATGTTGTTGAGTCATATTTGGTTCATCCCTGATCTTAAAAATTTGATGGTTTCTATTGATTAGTTATTGAGCATTGTTATGAGTTCCATCCCTGGATAGGGTTTCATTATTTTCATTTATAATTATTTTTACAGCGTTCTGTTTCGTTACAATATATATAGTATTTAAAATTTATAATTATATTACCTCAATATGTTCTTTTCCTTATTTGGAACATGTTTCGAGAGTTTCTGTTCTCTCATCTTCCTATTATCTTGAGCTAATATAATTATAAATTTTAAATACTTTATATATATCAAGAAACGAACTGTAGCAGAAAGTGATTGAATATATATATATATATGTAGTATATTACAACGTAACAACGTTATTACAAATTTAATATAATTTAAATTTGTGGAACCCCACGATCTTGGAGCGCCATTTATACAACGTAACAAGTTGCAATTTAATATAACGTGTACGTGTATTTGGGTTTCAGGTGTAATTATAATTAGAGTATTGTATTTATGAGTATTTAAAATTCATATTTTTTGTTTACTCAATCTTATAAATAATCATAAAAATCCTTAATAATCGTCGGTCACGATATTGCTCATTATTAAATGTTTATATCTTATACTATGCAGTGTTACACATATTTTAAAACCTCTTACATCTAGACATGTTAATAATCTTAATCTAGACATGTTAGTAATTTGATTTACTAATAAAATATAAAATTAAAATGTAATTTGAATTGAATTCTCTTAATTCAGATCTGACCTCAACTCGCTCAGTCTATACCAATGTTTAAAATTAAATTTAAATTTATATTAATTAATTTTAGACTGGCATTTGTTTAATATTAAAATTTAAATTATTCTTTTCTATAATTCAAAAATCAACTCAATTTAACTATTTATTTTGATAACAAACTCTACTCTCTTAACTTTAAATTCTCTTTTTATTTATTATTTTTTTTATATGCGATCGCTCATTCTTACGACTAAACATTTATCTACATTTCTAAAATATTATTACTAAGTATAACTTTTTCTTTGTTTTAATTTATTGTCTTTTGATATAGTTTTTATGATCTCTTTTTTAAAAATCATTTAACATGCATTACGCATGTCACCTCGAGTTCTGATGATCTTACGACTTGTTGTCGGGGGTCCAGCGTTGTCCAGAGTTAGTTTTCCATTCCTCCTGTCCTGGCGTGGTCCTGGATACGTCTAGAGTCCAGCGTCGCTCTCCAGCAGCGTGTGTAGTCCTGGATACGTCTAGAGTCCAGCGACGTTCTACAGCAGTGTGGTCCTCATCAGAGAGTTGTTATCTGCTGCAAGGTAGATCTTAAACAACGTCTAACGTTCAGCATCCCTCGTCGCTCTGGTAGCTTTTCCGTAGATACTCTTGGTAGACTTACGATTTCGGTATTTACGTTTTCCGGAATATTGTCCCGAAATTAACGAACGTTTTATTCTTTCGTTACTGCGACTTGTAATAGAAATAAAAATAAAACTGTTCTGCCGACGGACAGCATGTCCGACTGCAACTGTGTCTTGAAATGAAGAGAAGGGTTTTCGGTCGAACCCTCAATTTATACCCTCTTGAGATTCCGCGCCAGTTGGCTCCGAAATCGTCCTGTCGATACCTGCATATCGCGTGATAGCCCCCACTCCCTAACCTTTTCATCTATTTGCAATTATTAGCAAATAGCAATGTTTTGCACGGAATCGAGATAGCACAAATCATAGCTATTTCGATTAAGCACTCAATATATTAATTTGAGCGTCTTAGGGTAATTTGCGTAATTTTTGGCACGTTTATTTCGCATTGTCTTCGCATAGCGTGTTCTATTAACGTCATCTTTTCACTGGGGATAACTATAAATTTTACACACACTTTGGTGCCTTTGGTTTGTTTATACACTAATTAGGTTTCGCACAGTGAATTAAAATAATTATTTTATTAATTACTTGGGGCGGGTTGCTGAGAATCCTGTCTTTACATGCATCACTAACACACACAAGATACACGTGTAACACACATACAATTGAGCAGGTGTTCACAGCCTGTCGGAACAGGTTAATTTCTCCCCTAATCTAGCAATGAAATATTTTTACAATCTCAGACCTGTCCATTTACCTGTAACTTCTAAAAATTCTACAAATTTTATATTTATTCAAATTAATGCCTAATAAGCGTATGGCTGTATCGTTACATTATTCCTCTGCCTGAGAAAAAAATATAAATATTTCTTTATTAAATTTTTGTCTATTTGTTGTAGACAAATACGATCATATTATATTCGCTTAACTTACGTTTACACCAGTTAAACAACACATAATAATGAGTAGTCCGTATAACGCTCGCTGTTGGTGGAATGCAAGATTCACCCCCCATTATAACAGCTGATCGGTGCGTTGACCTTGCACCGGTTCAGTGGCATTGTCCCACTCTCACCCTCTCTTCTCATTATTCATACGTAGAATTTCTTGAATGACGTCACATGATATTTGCCAATGTCCTTTTCCTTACTCTCGTCGTTTACGATGAACGTGTGTCTTCCCACGCGTTGTTTCAACGTATAAGGTCCGTTGTACAGCCGGAAGAATTTCTTCGCTGTGTTGTCACTGCGTTTTCCTACAGGATTAGCTTTCAACAGAATTTGTTCTCCTACGTCAAATCGTTGTAATTTATGTGTTCTATTGTACTTTTCTATCCTCTTGTTACCTTGTTCTATGATGCGTTGTTTAGCATACTCCACCTTTACACTTACTGGAATAGGTACGTTTTGATTCTCTGGCTTGCTTACATATTTGGTCCAGAATCTAACAGGTTTTTTGTCTTCATCTAGCTCGATTGGCGTATAACTTGTTGCTTCGCTATAATTTTTATTTATTGCTTTCTCAAAGAAAGGTAAGTACTCTGCCCATTTGTTGTGTTGATCGTGACAGTAGATTCGTACATATTTACCTAACTCTTTATATACTCTTTCCGCAAGATTTCCCTGTGGGTGTCGTACTAATGTGAGTACAGGTTGGATTCCATTTTCACGAAGAGTTCTCTCCCATACCTCGCTTTGGAACTGTACTCCTTGGTCGCTAAGTACCTTCTTCATTTTACCATATGCAGGAAAGTATTTCTGCAAGAGTATTTTCAAAACAACTTTAGTTGTGGGTCGCATAATTGGATACAGATGGACGGCTTTGGAAAATACATCTATACAAACAAGTATGTGTTTCACTCCCCGACTTGATCTCGGAAGTGGTCCAAGAAAATCCACTGCAATTAGCTCTCCTTTCTGGTCCTTTCGGATACTCTGTATTTCCACATAGGTATGTAGATTCGGTCCTTTTGCTGTTTGACACTCATAACATTTCTTACCTTCGCTTTTAATCTTTTCTTAACATGAACATTACTTTATCTTCCTTAACTTTTCTTATATTATTTATACAATATATTAACATTTCTTACATTAATCTTATACAATACCTTTTATATATACCTTATATATACCTTATCTAATACCTTTTATTATTACATTTATTTACTATTACCTTTCTGATCGCTCATATTTTCTTCATCCTTACCATTACTTTCTGAAATACACCTTTTATCGTTAGCTTCGTAGTGAGTCATTATCGGCTACAAATGAGTACCTTAGAAGCACGTCTATATGCAGACTTTATGTGCTTAACTTAACTCGATGTTTTAATCGTAGCATTTGGAGCTCTAAATAATCTCTGCCCTTGACTTTCACTATCGCTATATTCTGTGTCCTTGCCTTTCCACTAAGGTAAGAAGATTTCGCTTGATCAGCCATTCTGACAATTATACATTGATTTCTCCTCTCTAATCCTTTCTTCATATTAGTAACAACATTGATAATAACATTCCTTTACAACCATTTCTTAAATATCTCTTTACACATATTATTTCGTGGCATTCTTTACTTTGAATACTAACATTCCTTACCATTTCTTACAAACATAACATTCTTTCTATTATTAATTTTTTAATCATTGTTACACATATTATTTCTTATTAATTAACTCCTTTTCTTATTAATAATTAACAGTAATATTTTTCTTATAAAAATAATTATTTATTTTCGGGTATTGAGTTCGGTTCGGTGTGTCGTTCGATCTTATACCCCTCACTATTATAACAATTGCATTGGGTCCGTCAACAGGAAATTCATTGTATTCACCCTTGCGACAACATTCCATTGTGTTACTGCGACGTTTGTTTTTATCGTAAGAGTCACCTGTTCATAGGGCCACGTTTTCGTTTCGCCTGTCGGCCACACAAAATCTCCTCTCTTTCGTCTCTCTTTACAAACGTTTCTGTCTCTCACATTAATTTGGCTTAGTGCACCTACCTGAACAGCTGTGCGCGACGGTTTTTTCATTCGTCGTTTATAATAACCTTTATAGTTTTTATAATTATTGTGATTATCATTATGATTATCGTTCACTCGATAATTACTGTGCGTACCCTTGTCGCGTGTGATTTGTTTCAATCGTGTTACCTTTTTGAATTGTTTTATTAGTCTGTGAGTGTAACCACTACTTTGGATACCTCCGCCAACACGGTACGTTTGTTTAATTAAATGTATTTTACATTCTTCCTTAGAGTTAATTATTGTATTTGAATTATAATCAGTAATTATGAAAGTCTGTTCTCTCTTACTTCCAATTACAATTGTATGTTCAGAAACCATCATTGCACATATTTGTTCCGTTTGCTTAACAATTCTTTCACATACAGTTTCTGTGATAGCCTCAATATGTGAGTTGATGTCAACAATTTTTTCTGTTAATTCTTCTACCCCTCCATCATTATTATGGTGTCCTGTTTAAAATTTTCAGCCTGTTGTTCTAGTTTAATGTTAAAATTTTCAGACTGTTGTTCTAATTTATTTTCTAAACTTTCTGTTTGGTTTTTATTTAATTCTTTTAGTTCGTCTATTTTTGCATTCAAATTTTCTGTCTGTTTTGTGATTATTTCATCTACTCCAGCACGCATCATGGTCTGAAATGCTTCCATATCTAAGTTTCCTGGAGTCGTCATGTCGAATTATTAAAAAATATTTATTTATAATTTATTATTATTAGTGAACCGTATGCAAGCTTTCATTTATTTATTGTTGAACTGTTATTTATTTATTTATTTTTATTTACTCCTGTTACAATTACACCTGTTTATTTGGGTGGGCGCCAGTTGCATAATTAAAATACAATACACACAACAATTTTAAAATACTAACATACAAAATTAATTAAAATATAATATTATTTATATCATATAACTCATCAAACATTGGTAATCATAGAGCATACATTAATTATTAAATGTAGGCGTGTCGGGTCCCACGTTCATGAGCGACATTTATACAACGTAACAACGTTATTGCAAATTTAATATAATTTAAATTTGTGGAGCCCCACTATCTTGGAGCGTCATTTATACAACGTAACAAGTTGCAATTTAATATAACGTGTACGTGTATTTGGGTTTCAGGTGTTATTATAATACGAGTATTGTATTTATGAGTATTTAAAATTCATATTTATTGTTTACTCAATCTTATAAATAATCATAAACATCCTTAATAATCATCGGTCACGATATTGCTCATTATTAAATGTTTATATCTTATACTATGCAGTGTTACACATATTTTAAAACCTCTTACATCTAGACATGTTAATAATCTTAATCTAGACATGTTAATAATTTGATTTACTAATAAAATATAAAATTAAAATGTAATTTGAATTGAATTCTCTTAATTCAGATCTGACCTCAACTCGCTCAGTCTATACCAATGTTTAAAATTAAATTTAAATTTATATTAATTAATTTTAGACTGGCATTTGTTTTAATATTTAAATTTAAATTTTTCTTTTCTATAATTCAAATATCAACTCAATTTAACTATTTATTTTGATAACAAACTCTAATCTCTTAACTTTAAATTCTCTTTTTATTTATTATTATTTTTTATATGCGATCGCTCATTCTTACGACTAAACATTTATCTACATTTCTAAAATATTATTACTAAGTATAACTTTTTCTTTGTTTTAATTTATTGTCTTTTGATATAGTCTTTATGATCTCTTTTTTAAAAATCATTTAAAATGCATTACGCATGTCACCTCGAGTTCTGATGATCTTACGACTTGTTGTCGGGGGTCCAGCGTTGTCCAGAGTTAGTTTTCCATTCCTCCTGTCCTGGCGTGGTCCTGGATACGTCTAGAGTCCAACGTCGCTCTCCTGCAGCGTGTGTAGTCCTGGATACGTCTAGAGTCCAGCGACGTTCTACAGCAGTGTGGTCCTCATCAGAGAGTTGTTATCTGCTGCACGGTAGATCTTAAACAACGTCTAACGCCCAGCATCCCTCGTCGCTCTGGTAGCTTTTCCGTAGATACTCTTGGTAGACTTACGATTTCGGTATTTACGTTTTCCGGAATATTGTCACGAAATTAACGAACGTTTTATTCTTTCGTTACTGCGACTTGTAATAGAAATAAAAATAAAACTGTTCTGCCGACGGACAGCATGTCCGACTGCAACTGTGTCTTGAAATGAAGAGAAGGGTTTTCGGTCGAACCCTCAATTTATACCCTCTCGAGATTCCGCGCCAGTTGGCTCCGAAATCGTCCTGTCGATACCTGCATATCGCGTGATAGCCCCCACTCCATAACCTTTTCATCTATTTGCAATTATTAGCAAATAGAAATGTTTTGCACGGAATCGAGATAGCACAAATCATAGCTATTTCGATTAAGCACTCACTATATTAATTTGAGCGTCTTAGGGTAATTGCGTTATTTTTGGCACGTTTATTTCGCACTGTCTTCGCATAGCGTGTTCTATTAACGTCATCTTTTCACTGGGGATAACTATAAATTTTACACACACTTTGGTGCCTTTGGTTTGTTTATACACTAATTAGTTTTCGCACAGTGAATTAAAATAATTATTTTATTAATTACTTGGGGCGGGTTGCTGAGATTTCTGTCTTTACATGCATCACTAACACACACAAGATACACGTGTAACACACGTACAATTGAGCAGGTGTTCACTGCGTATCGGAACAGGTTAATTTCTCCCCTAAACTAACAATGAAATATTTTTTCAATCTCAGACCTGTTCATTTACCCGTAACTTCTAAAAATTCTACAAATTTTATGTTTATTCAAATTAATGCCTAATACAGCGTATGGCTGTATCCTTGCAATATATATATATATATATATATATTGCGACAGTACAGATAAGTGCTGTACTGAGCATTGAATATAAAAATTTAAGTATACATAATAAATTGTAAAATAATTAATAATGTATTAGAAGTAAGCATGTCAGGGATTGCAAGCTTGGCTCAGACAAAAATATGGACAGGTTTTTCGACCTGAATCGACTAGTACACACACACACAGATGTAACTGAAAATGTGTACAACAGTATTTTGCATGTGTGTGAGACGCAGGTCTATGCAGACGAGTTTGCCACCCCAGTATGAATAATTGCGTAATTACTGTTTTTCCGTAATTATTCATAAACTATAAATAAGGAATACAATCCAAAGACACAATAAAATGTAATAAAATTAACTACATACTGTGTACGAAAACCATGTGAAAGGGACACACTGTACGAATGTAGTGGAGAAATAAGTGTGTACAAATCGAAAGGGTTAAGTTACAATGTCCAAAAGTACAGTGAACATGTGTAGTGATAATAGTTATAAGATGGGTACAAGAGTATACTTACAGGACTCTGCAATTCGCAGAAATATAAGAAATAGCGAAATTGACAAGGAGTGGGGGACCAAACCCAGAGACAATTTCAGACATGTCGATTTCGTACAACTGCAGGTGTTAACCAAGACGTGGGTATAAATAGGACACACACGCTACAGTTGTATCTTTTTCGATCACCCACAGTTGCAGCGGGATCTTCTGCCCGTCCTCACAGAGTATTTATTTTTTTGTAAATAGTTTCATCCTTCCAGTTACATACAATTATGTAACTGAGTTGTAAATACAATCATTTTTAAATAGTAACAGAATTACACGAGAAGAAAATCCATATAAGATGATCAACTGACGTCCGAAACAGCATGAGAAGAAATAAAATGAAGTTCCGGAGAGCGAGAGAGCTGACGACTTAGTTCCAGAGAGGAAACGACGCTGGACAAGAGAAGCGACGCTGGACAAGAGAGACGACGCTGGTGTCTAGACGCGGCTGCGCTGGACAAGAGGAACATTAATGAAGTCTAGAAATGACGCTGGACAAGAGAAGCGACGCTGGACATGAGGAATTGATGCTAAAGTTCGAGACGAGGACGATTACAGATGGATCAATTGCGATTGAGTATGATTGACAACAATAAGGTGATAAACAACGTATTTATCTCTTAATCGAACAATTAACTCAAAGACAATTAAAGACATTCTTGTTTTATTTTAAAGTTAAGAGCCAATGTTTCTTGTAAATATAGAGTCAAAATAGTAGATATTATTGAAGTAAGATTAACGTAAACAAGAGCTCAAATTAGTATTGAAATGAAAAGAATGCAAAGCATTTGTGTAACAATTAGCGTTTTATAAATCAGTACTGAAAAAAAAAGATAAATTCAGTAGCTATTAATATTTTGAATTTCGTTACAATATCTAAAAAAGAGATATTTAAGAATTGATATTTAGAAGCACACAAACTGACTGACTAGTCAGGAAATGATATTTCAATCAAGTAATTATTAGAATAGAATATTCAGTCAGTAAGGATGTATATAGCGTAAGCCTTACGGCATAGTAACAAAGCAATAATGAATGTTTTAAGTCGAATCAAGTGCCTTGCGCACAATTTTATTATTACTAAATAAATTTGAAATACCGTTACAAGTTACATCGAATTATTATTACAGATACACCTGAAACCCAAATACACATACACGCCATTATAGGAAAGTTATATAAAGTGTATGAGTTAAATTAATGTACAGATTAAATTACACAAAGAAAGTTAATTTGTCACATTTTGGCGTCCCAAAGAATGCGGGACTCCACAGATTTAAAATGCACTTAAATGTTAACAAAATATACTGTTGCATATTTGTCGCTTCTAATGTGGGGCATCACAAATTTCAATTATATAAAATTTGCAATGTTGTATTGTTGCATAAATTTGTCGCCCATGAACGTGTGGCCCGATCCCCACCATTTAACTATTAAAATTTTTTTTGTAGCTAAATAGTTGCTCTAAAAATAAGGGTGTGTTAAATGAAAAATATATTATATGTAATAATAATTATTTATATTAAACATTAACTGAATGTTATGTTAATTGTTGTGTAATAACACAGCTGTCGCCAACAAATAATATTGTTTGTCTATGTAACAGGTGTAATTGTAATGAGTATTAATAATAACTATTAATAAAAATAAAGAAATAAATAAATAAGTAGAGAACGGTTATCAATAATAATTGTTAAGAATAACTACTAAGTAAATATTTTAATAATACTTCAACATGACGACTCCAGGAAATTTGGACATGGAGGCATTTCAAAAGATGATGCGTGCTTGGGTCGATGAATTAAGCACAAAACAGACAGAAAATTTAAATAAACAGACAGAAAATTTAAATGCTAGAATAGACGAATTAAAAGAATCTAATAAGAAACAATTAGAAGAACAAACTGAAAATTTTAAACAAGACACAATAAAAATCTTCGAGAGGCTAGAAGAGTTAAAAATTGATAATCTTCAGTTGAAACAAGACAACATAGAAATAAAACAAAGTATAATCGACAGTAATGCACAGTTAACCGAAAAAATTGGTGACACCAACATACGTATTGATACTTTAGAGAATAATTTTAAACAAGCCTTACATGTGCAAGTTGTACGGATTGAAAATAAAAAAAAAGAATTACGTCTCGAGTGGAGAAAAGATTTAAAAGAATCGCATAAACAAATAAAGGATAATTTGAATGATACTTTAAATACTATAACGCGAGAGCAGGATGATAAAATTCAAACTGTTAATAATATGTCGCAAGCAAATACCAGTAAAATTAGAGAAATAGAAACACGTACTGTAGTCATTGAGAATAAAATTGAAGAAACTACTAAGGACCATTCGGGAGACGTATCACATATGAAAGAAGAAATTCAAGAGGAAATGAACCAGCTACGAAGTGAGTTGAGAAGACGACAGAACCAAATGGCCATGTTTCCTACACCAATGGAAGAAAGGAGCAGACTTAAGTTCTCAGGTGGTAAAGGGGAGAACAGTATGGAATTCCTAGCTAGAGTAGGGAAGGAAATAGAGAAGATTGGCAGTGCAATAAATGACGACGAGAAGATAGCCTTCGTCACGCGATATCTTAGAGATTCAGCCAGCCAATGGTACTCTATTATTAGAGATAACGTCAGTACATATCAGCAGTTTCGTGAGGCATTCGAGAACCGATACTGGAATCTACATACCCAACGACAAGTACGGGATCAACTCGAATATGGAAAGTTCAATGCACAAGGACAGCAGAGTATTGAACAATACACAATTACGCAAATAGAACGTGTAAAGCATCTTAAACCTAAATTCTAAAAATACGAAATTATTTCAAAGTTATCTTACCATTTTCAGCTAGATATCCAGTTAGCAGTTTATACGCAGGGAATTAAAACTTTAGAAGAATTTTTAATCCTTGTGACACAGTCGGAAAATATCAATAAAGGTAAGAACACACAATACTGGGAACAAAAACACGAAAATCACCACTATAATTATCACAGAGATGACAAGAAAGCAATACAAAACACTACACCGCACAGTGATAATTACAAAATAAATTATTTGCCACCAATTTACAACACTACAACGCGCACAGCTACAGAGACTGAACGAATAAATACAGCTAAACGACAAGGACCAGCTGACAACGCGTTGCCGCGGTACGAGGGTACGATGAAAAAAAATTGAAGAGAGATAGCCAGAAAATGAATGAGATGGAGACAGTAACATTCCACAGTCGGCCGTCTACATCAAAAGCATCACAATGACTGAATAAACGGAAGCAAAATTATAAAATAAACAACATATACCCCTGCGATATTAGGGAGGACTTATTAAGCACTGATCAGGATATAAAGCGAGACGAACAACAAACACAATGTCCTATTGTGACTGTGAGCATAAACAGGTGTAAAATACGGATGCTAGTTGACACCGGCAGCCAGCTGTCAGTTCTTAACGCTGCATGGGTTCAACGCAATAAGAAATATTTTAAAAATACTGCAATTTTGCCCGTAAATAATTTAAATATTACAACAGCTACCAATAAAAAAGAAAGAGTTAAAAAACAAGCATATGTAACTCTAACATATAAAAATCTAGAATTAGAACATCCCATGATAATTATGCATAAATTGATTTATGATGGAATTTTAGGTATCGATATTCTAAATGCAATAAATGCTAAGATTAATGTTAATGATAATACAATTATGTGTAATTATAAAAATGTTTAATATGAATTAAATATGAATAACGAAGAAGAAGAGTGCAAGGTAAGTGAAATGCCTATTACTTTGTACAAGCCACAAATACAGTATGGTCCAACTGGACATGTGAATGCGGCAGATGAAGGAATGACGACACAGGAAGAAGAGAAACTGCACGAATTAATAGAAGAATACAGTGATGTATTTAGTGAAGTACCGACGCAGACGACAGTATACGAGCACCTATAGTTGTGTCAGACCCTACGAAAGTCATTAGGAGGACGTACCCTATCCCAATGCGATATGAGGAAGAGGTTGAACTGGAAGTTTGGCGCATGATTGAAAGTGGAGTCATAAAGCGATCGAACAGCAACTTCCTGAATCCTCTAGTGGTAGTGAAGAAGAAAAGTGGTGAGATACGTCTATGCCTTGACATGAGGGAGCTGAACAGCATTGTGTTAAAGGAGTATGACTGTGCGCCAACTGGGGACGAATTATGTATCTGACGAAGCTATATTTACGCTCAAGTTTCTGGCAGATTTCAATTCGTGAAGAGAATAGAAAGTACACCGCTTTCCTGTATAAAAATAAATGCTACCAACACAGGGTAGTACCCTTCGGATTAAGCACGAGTTTGGCAGCCATCGTAAAGTGTCTAGAAAGAGCCCTAGGACCTGAGGTGGAACCCTACACCATGGTACTTGTAGATGATATCTTAGTTGTATCTAAAACGTTAGACGAACATATAAAACATATAAGCACGATATTCCACAAGTTTAGGCAAGCGAACATATCCCTTAACCTAGACAAATGTGAATTTATCAAATCCTCTATCCAATTCCTAGGTCACGTTATTTCATCTCTGGTATTCAACCCGATCCTATCAAAATTTCCAGCATAACTAATTTCCCTATACCCGGAAATCTCAAAGAGTTAAGAGCATTCTTAGGACTAACAGGATACTACAGAAGATTCTCACCGTTATATGCAAAGTATACGCAACCGCTACTAGAGCTGACGAAGAAAGGACAGAAATGGAAATGGGAGAAGAAACACCAAAATGGCTTTAACCAAGTGAAAGAGTTATTCATCGAAAATATTATGTTACATCATCCTCAAGGAGAAGGAAAATTCGTAATCTACTCCGATGCCAGTGACTACGCAGTAGGAAGTGTACTGTATCAACAAGATACTACGGGAGAGCACCGAGTTATTGCCTACGCCAGTAGAGTCTTCAAAGGAGCTGAAAAACACTACTCCACATCAGAAAAAGAAATACTTGCTTTAGTGTACGCTCTTAAGCAATTCAGATATTATGTTTATTGAACTCATTTTGAGATACATACTGACCACCAAGCATTATCATTTCTATTGAAATGCAAAGTAACAAATGCCCGATTATTAAGATGGATTTTAGCCATTGGCGAATACTCATTCACCATTAAATACTGTAAAGGTAAAGACAATATTATAGCTGATACACTAAGCCGATACATCAAAGAAGAATGTGAAGAAGTCTATGAGAGCGAAAAGAAAGAAGTAAGATTGTTATCAATTAAATTTAAAGAGAATGATGAAGTAAAACAAATGCTAAAAAATTTAGCACCACAACAAGATTTGGACGTGACAATAAGGGAGATGAAGGACCAAGAACAGCTACCAAATCATTATAACGTACTTAATGGAATTCTTTTCAGGTTAGTAAGACAAGACTGGAAGATAGTACTAACGAACGACATGTTACAGAAATTAATTCAACCAGCACATGAGAGTTTAGCACATGCTGCCGCTCTGAAATGTTACCTAAGCCTACGAGAGGATTTTACGATTAATAATATGTATCGAAAAATAAAGAAGGAGGTGAAGAAGTGTTATGAGTGTCAAACGGCGAAAGGACCGACTTTACACACATACGTAGAAATGAAGAGCATCCAGAAGGAGAACAAGGGAGAGCTAATTGCAGTGGATTTTCTGGGACCACTACCACGATCAAGTCGAGGTGTGAAGCACTTATTGGTATGTATCGATGTGTTTTCCAAGGCAGTCCGACTGTATCCAATTATGCGACCCACAACCAAAGTTGTTCTAAAGATACTACTGCAGAAATATATTCCGACATATGGAAAAATGAAGAAGGTACTCAGTGATCAAGGTGTACAATTCCAGAGTGAAAAATGGGAGAGGACGTTAAGGGAAAATGGAACACAACCTGTACTCACATCCATAAGACATCCTCAAGGAAACCTTGCTGAGAGAGTTAACAAAGAATTAGGTAAATATTTACGAATATACTGCCATGATCAACACAATAAATGGGCAGAATATTTACCATTTCTTGAGAAGGCCATCAACGAAAATTATAGTGAAGCAACAGGATATACTCCAACAGAATTCGAAGAAGATAAGAAGCCAAACAGATTTTGGGCTAAGTATATACACAAACCTAATAACCAGGATGTACCTGTACCAATAAGTGTGAAAATTGAATACGCAAAGCAACGGATAATAGAAAGAGGTAACAAGAGAGTAGAGAGATTTAATCTAACTCACAAACTACAAGAAATTAATGTAGGAGGGACTGTACTACTCAAAGCAAATTCTGTTGGGAAAAGAAGCGAGAATACGGCGAAGAAATTCTTCAGACTTTATAATTGACCGTATACGTTAAGACAGCGAGTAGGACAACACACTTTCATCGTATATGATGAGATACAGAAGAAAGAAATTGGTAAATTCCACGCAACGTCATTTAGGAAGTTCTACACATAAAAGTAATGAGGTCAATGAAACCAGTCAGATCAGCTGTTGTTGAAGCCACCCTACAAGGTCACGAGCAGTGAGCGTGTGAAGAGGGGAGGGGAGACGTATGTGTACACTCCAATTAAGGGTGAAATGACGAATACTATTCTTTATTATTTGTTATATTTTTTTACAAACAATAATAATAATAAAAAAAATTAATAAAAAAATTTATTAAATTTTTTTATTACCAAACAGAGGGATAATGCGACAGTACAGATAAGTGCTGTACTGAGCATTGAATATAAAAATTTAAATATACATAATAAATTGTAAAATAATTAATAATGTATTAGAAGTAAGCATGTCAGGGATTGCAAGCTTGGCTCAGACAAAAATATGGACAGGTGTTTCGACCTGAATCGACTTGTACACACAGACAGATGTAACTGAAAGTGTGTACAACAGTATTTTGCATGTGTGTGTGACGCAGGTCTATGCAGGCGAGTTTCCCACCCCAGTATGAATAATTGCGTAATTACTGTTTTTCCGTAATTATTCATAAACTATAAATAAGGAGTAAAATCCAAAGACACAAAAAATTTAATAAAATTAACTACATACTGTGTATGAAAACCACGTGAAAGGGACACACTGTACGAGTGTAGTGGAGAAATAACTGTGTACAAATCGAAAGGGTTAAGTTACAATGTCCAAAAATACAGTGAACATGTGTAGTGAAAATAGTTATAAAAAGTGTATAAGAGTATAATTACAGGACTCTGCAATTCGCAGAAATATAAGAAATAGCGAAATTGACAAGGAGTGGGGGACCAAACCCAGACACAATTTCAGACATGTCGATTTCGTACAACTGCGGGTGTTAACCAAGACGTGGGTGTAAATAGGACACACACGCTACAGTTGTATCTTTTTCGATCACCCACAGTTGCAGCGGGATCTTCTGCCCCTCCGCACAGAGTATTTATTTTTTTGTAAATAGTTTCATCCTTCCAGTTACATACAATTATGTAACTGAGTTGTAAATACAATCATTTTTAAATAGTAACAGAATTACACGAGAAGAAAATCCATATAAGATGATCAACTGACGTCCGAAACAGCACGAGAAGATATAAAATGAAGTTGCGGAGAGCGAGAGAGCTGACGACTTAGTTCCAGAGAGGAAACGACGCTGGACAAGAGAAGCGACGTTGGACAAGAGAGACGACGCTGGAGTCTAGAGGCGGCTGCGCTGGACAAGAGGAACATTACTGAAGTCTGGAAACGACGCTGGACAAGAGAAGTGACGCAGGACAAGAGGAATTGATGCTAGAGATAGAGACGAGGACGATTACAGATGGATCAATTTCGATTGAGTATGATTGACAACAATAAGGTGATAAACAACTTATTTATCTCTTAATCGAACAATTAACTCAAAAACAATTAAAGACATTCTTGTTTTATTTTAAAGTTAAGAGCCAATGTTTCTTGGTAATATAGAGTTAAATAAAAAAAAATAAATTTTTTTTTTAAAACTTGCTTATCTTAAAGAGAGATAATGTTAACTTGCTTTTTAAAGTTAAAAAATAAAAAGTAAACAATATAAAGTAAAAAAACAAAAATTAAACAAAAAAGTCGCACTAAAAAGTAAAAAATAATTACTTTGCCAAATAATTACTTTAAAAAATTTTTTATTCATGTACGACTGCAAGAAAAGCAAGGCGTGCGCACTTACATACAATCATACGTACAATCTATTATTCGTATATAATACATTTCGTTTATATTATATATTATATTGTAAGTATATATATGTATACTTATAATATATATTATATATTTATATAATATATATACATTATATATATGTATATGTTGTATACATACTGTATATATTAAATTATATATATAGTATTCTATATAGTTACCGTTGGTCTCCAGATCACTGTATATGATTAAATAAATAATTACCTTATTTTATCCACTAAGTGATCTTCTTTTTCTTTTTAATTACTACATGTTTCAGGGCTTATATCCCCATCTTCAGGTAAAAGCAAATCTACCCTATTATTAGGGTTTCGTTAAAAGTTCACAACGACACAAACACATAACACACTTAAATAAATTAACATTGAACATTAAATCTGTATCGGAACACGCTACAAACGAACCAGTGCACTGGCCGAAGTCCGACTTTCAACTGATCCGTACACGCTATTCACGGTTTGTTTTCATAGCTGTGTCATATAGTTTATTTGATTTGAATGATAACTGTTCATTAAGTACCTGATTTTTATTTCTTCTTAAGGCCTTGTATATTTCAAATTCCTCTAAAGCATCCAGTAGTTTACCCTTTTTACCTATATGTAAAGGTTCCAAATTCTCTTTAAATCCAGTGTATGTATGATTTTCGTTTATTAGATGTTGTGCGTAATGCGATACATTATTATTGGGGAACTTCTTAGGTAAATGTTCTTTAAATCTCTCGGAAAATTTTCTCCCCGTCTGGCCTATATAGATTTTATCGCATTCATTACACCGGATTCTATAAACGCCGGAACAATCCTCTAGTAATGCTTTGGTATTAGGCTTAAGTATATTTGTTAATTTGTTCGTGGTCCTGAATGAGACAATAATCCCTAGCTTTTTTAATTCATTATGTAGTGTATTAGGTAGTATGTTTGTATATCTAGCAGAAACATATTGGGTTTTATCTTTAACTTTGTCCAATCGTTTTAATTTATTAGCGTGTTTATATATTATTTTATCAATGATTTTACTATTGTAACCATTCACTATCGCTATAATTTAGTATTATTAGTATTATCTAAGGGTTTAAAACATAATTTATCTGATTATGGAAAAGACATATTAATAAGAGAAGTTGTAAATGCAGAAGCTGTCATTAAACAAATAAAAAACCAGGAAATTCAGAATGATACACGGGTGGCTATCAACTATAGATTAAATCGTATATTACAGTCGGGTAGGACGCATAACATGAGACCTAGTAATGAAATTAAAATCGCGAAGAACATCAAACGCAAATTAGAAAATTTTGACGCAATGATAACTAAAGCTGATAAAGGTAGTACAGTAGTTATCATCAATAAAACTGAATACACACAAAAATGCTATGATTTTATAAATGAAAATAATATTAAGACCCTAAATAATGACCCCACCATTAAATATACAAAAGCCATAAACTCAGCGGTGAATAAATGTGTTAATTTATTCGATGCTCAAACTAGACGACGTATCAAAAATATAAATCCGAAAGCGCCTACTTTCAGAGGACTACCAAAGTTACACAAACCTAATATACCAATACGTCCTTTAATAAATCATACAACAGCCCCAAGCTATAATGTAGCCAAAAAGCTACAAATAATCATCAAAAACAGCTTAGAAATGGACAACATACATAGCGTAAAAAATACAATAGGATTTATAAACAAAGTTAAAAACATTAAAGTACTGCCTAACCATAAACTGATATCTATGGACATAGTGAATTTGTATACGAACATACCCGTGCTAGAGACGATAAATATTCTCGAGAGACTTTTAATCAAGACAAATGTCTTAAAACAGATACAAATTGATGAACTTATATTTTTATTGAAAATTGTTGTGCAACAGAATTACTTTACACACGACAATAAGTTTTTTATCCAGGAAAATAGGCTGGCCATGGGTTCACCGGTGAGTGGAATTTTAGCGGAGATTTACATGAATCATTATGAGAACAAGTATATACTATCTGACCAAAACAAGTTATACAATAAAATCATCTCATACACACGGTACGTAGACGACACATTTTTAATTTTTGGTGGTACTCTTAGACAGATAGACGGATTGCTTACTTTTTTGAAGGGCATAAACAGTAATATTAAATTCACTATGGAAGTAGAACATAACAATATGTTGAATTTCCTGGACGTAACCACATATAAACGTAATAACCTCCTTAACTTTAAAATATATAGAAAGCCAACAACAACTGATATAGCCATACATGCTAGTTCCAATCATCCTTATACACATAAAATGGCAACTTTTAACGCACTGGCACATAGATTGACAAATATACTGATGGACATAGAAGACTATAACGATGAAATTAATATAATAAAACATATAGCGATACTGAATGGTTACAATAGTAAAATCATTGATAAAATAATATATAAACACGCTAATAAATTAAAACGATTGGACAAAGTTAAAGATAAAACCCAATATGTTTCTGCTAGATATACAAACGTACTACCTAATACACTACATAATGAATTAAAAAAGCTAGGGATTATTGTCTCATTCAGGACCACGAACAAATTAACAAATATACTTAAGCCTAATACCAAAGCATTACTAGAGGATTGTTCCGGCGTTTATAGAATCCGGTGTAATGAATGCGATAAAATCTATATAGGCCAGACGGGGAGAAAATTTTCCTAGAGATTTAAAGAACATTTACCTAAGAAGTTCCCCAATAATAATGTATCGCATTACGCACAACATCTAATAAACGAAAATCATACATACACTGGATTTAAAGAGAATTTGGAACCTTTACATATAGGTAAAAAGGGTAAACTACTGGATGCTTTAGAGGAATTTGAAATATACAAGGCCTTAAGAAGAAATAAAAATCAGGTACTTAATGAACAGTTATCATTCAAATCAAATAAACTATATGACACAGCTATGAAAACAAACCGTGAATAGCGTGTACGGATCAGTTGAAAGTCGGACTTCGGCCAGTGCACTGGTTCGTTTGTAGCGTGTTCCGATACAGATTTAATGTTCAATGTTAATTTATTTAAGTGTGTTATGTGTTTGTGTCGTTGTGAATTTTTAACGAAACCCTAATAATAGGGTAGATTTGCTTTTACCTGAAGATGGGGATATAAGCCCTGAAACATGTAGTAATTAAAAAGAAAAAGAAGATCACTTAGTGGATAAAATAAGGTAATTATTTATTTAATTATATATAGTATATAATATACTATATACAATATTATATATAATTTATAATATATAATATACATATATAATTATTATATATTAATATATTTATATATTTTACATATATAATATTATAAATATTATATATATAATATATATTACATATATTTACATACTTTGTATGATTGTATGTATAAGTCGAGTCGGATGTCTAGAATCCTGCAAAATGCATAACACTTGTTGTATAAAGTATTTACGTGACATTACGTACCAGGGCTCGGCGGGAAGATGACAGAGCATACAAGTACGGGTAGATTAAAGAATATGCTAAAAGGTATTTAGGAATTGTTGGAGACACTGTTGTAAGTATACATATATATACTTACAATATAATATATAATATAAACGAATCTACATTCATTATACATTTCTTGCAGTCTCCAGATCGCTATTATGATTAACTTAAAAATTTTTTTACCTTGTATAATCCGCTAGGCGATCTCAGTTTTTTACAGACAACATGTTTCGGGGACTAAATTCCCATCTTCAGGTACAGTAAAAAATTATTATTCCCCTAATACATAGGGGTCGTCGAAATGATTAAAATGTTTATACATAAAAACACACGCACAAGAATCACTGAATAAATTAACATATAACGTAAACACATGAACACGTTAAAAGCGACTCGGTGCACCGGTCGACCTCCGATCGTCAACTAGCCTGTATTCGTGCTTCATTGCTTATCATCAACGCGGTACCATATAATTTATTGGATTTAAATGATAGCTGATCGTTGAGTAACTGCTCTTTATTTACTTTGGATGCATTGTATATTTCAAACTCTTCTAAAGCATTCAGGAAATGACCTTTATTACAAACGTGTGTCGGCTTCATGTTCTCTTTGAATCCAGTGTAATTATGGTTTTCGTTTATGAGGTGGAGTGCGTAATTTGATGAGGTGGTTTGGGGTTTCTTTTTTGGTAGGTGTTCTTTAAACCTCTCGATAAATTTCCTCCCCGTTTGTCCGATGTAGAACTTATCGCACTCACTGCACTGGATTCTATATACCCCTGAACATTCCTCCAAAGTTATTGGTTTTCGTGGCTTAAGTATATTTTTTAGATTATTTATGGTCTTGAATGAAACATTTATATATAATTTTTTAAATTCATTTTTTATTATGTTGGGGAGTATGTTCGTATATAATGCTGAGACATATTGTGTTGTATTTTTAACTTTATTATTGTCACCATTTATTTTCCGTAATTGTTTATGTATCATTTTATCCACAATTTCTGTGTTATATCCATTTTTCAAGGCTATGTGTTTTATTATGTTATATTCTTCCTTATAATCCTCCTTATTCATTGGTACGTTTATTAGTCTATGTGCTAGTGCATTAAATGCCGCCATTTTTTGTGTGTATGGATGATTCGATTTAGCATTTATTACTATGTCTGTTGTGGTAGGTTTTCGGTATATTTTAAAACCGAAATGGTTGTTTCTTTTTAACACCAATACATCGAGGAAGTTCAAGCCATTATTGGTTTCCATTTCCATAGTAAATTTTATGTTGTGGTTAATTTCGTTAATAAATTTAAAAAACATATCCACCTGTCTATGAGTGCTATTAAATACTATGAAGGTGTCGTCTACATAGCGTGTATAAGAAACAATTGTATCATAGAATCGGTTATAGTCAGACAATAAAAATTTATTCTCATAATAGTTCATATATATTTCGGCCAAAAGTCCACTTAGAGGTGAACCCATAGCCAAACCTTCCTCTTGGTTAAAATACTTGTTGTCATGAGTGTAATAATTTTGCTGTACTATAATCTGTAACAAAGGTAGGAGTTCATCTATTTGCTTTTTGTTTAGAATACCTGTCGTAGTTAAATTTACCTTTAGAATTTTTAATGTTTCCAAAACCGGAATATTTGTATATAAATTGACAATGTCCATCGAGACAAGTTTATAACTAGGTGTAATCTCCATATCTTTAATTTTATTTATGAATTCAAAGGTGTTTTTTACATTGTGGATATTTTCTAATTTTATGCTGTTCTTAATAATTTGTTGCAGTTTTTTGGCTTTTTTATAATTAGGGGCGGTCGTATATTTAATCAAAGGTCGTATAGGAATGTTTTGTTTGTGTAATTTGGGCAGTCCCGTAAATTCAGGTGCCTTAGGTTTGATTTGTTTCACATTCCGTCTGGTTTGTGTGTCAAGTAAATTTACACATGTATTAATAGCTGAATTTATGGTTTTAGTGTGTTTTTCGGTCGGGTCATCATTTAACATTGTTATGTTATTATCTTGAATGAAGTCGTAACATTTACGTTGTAATATAACAACGTTAATTGATGGGTTTGTTTAATGTTTTTAAATTAGAATGTTTTATCTACTATTAGTGTTGTTGTTGTAGTTGTAGACTCTCACGTTGTCATATGGTTTGTTTCGTATTTAATATAACTAATTAGTAATGGGTAATTTGAAGTTAAAGTTCTTGTTTAAAAGAGGATTAAAATCACTAATAATTCGCTGTATTCACCTCCCCACTTACCATCCGTGAATGTCTTCAATCTTCTCGGTGGGCGATTCTATCTCACTGTAAATACATTTATAACACACAGATATTTCGTTTGAATATCGATAAATACACATTACATAAAACAGCACTGATATTCAATTGTAAATCGAATATTCCAATATCAATCATTCGAATATTGCCGCCACCTTGTAAAATAATTATTTCTAAAAAAATAATCTATTTACTTCTATTTTATAGAAATGAAGACTCTATATCCACTAGTAATAAATTGAGGTTTTTTTATTGACATTAGTGAAATTTAGCAAAAACTCCTTTAAAACAATTAATAATGATTTTTAAAAACAACAACAAATTAAATAAATACTGAGACTTCGTCAGCTCAAGGCTGGTAACACTGTTACAATGTACGATAATATGGTGAATTAGGTTATGTTCACTTTGGTCATTAGTATTACCAATTTTCGTGAATCCTTTGAATATACATGATACAAGATATAAAGATGTGTTAATAAATAACAATGTTTACTTATTTATTATGATTAAAAAGAACAAAATTTAAAAATTATTAACCTCAATACGATAGTCAATACTATCGTACGGTCGACTCATGCCTAGTGAAGCTAAGATTGTAAACACGTGCTTTTAACGTTGCACTATTAAAACAATATTACTGATTTATTAGTTATTATTATTATGAACTGGAAATAGAAAAAATTGGAAAAACTCTTACTATTGATTCCACTTATAAAATCATTTATGACAGAAGTGATTCTCTGTGACAAAAAAATACGTTTTGGTCATAGGTTAGTTACCTATATGAGAGTAAGTTATAAGATAGAATATTTAATATCATATAAAAATCTTAATACTATATTTTACAAACACTTTATTTATTAGTAATAGGATGTAGAATTGTCAGTAATGATAGTTCTCACATAATAAGTTATTATTTATCAAGACTGAATTCATAGTCAATTAAGCGACTATATTTACAAGTAATTGTGTGCGGTATTTAGTATTGATTCCGCTTTTATTTATTATTCTTTAAATATAAAAATATAACATCTTTTAATTAATTATCGTCATCAAGTTGTACGAGAACTTTATTCATTTCATTCTGATAATTATTCATCGTTATCGGTGATGCACTCAAGCATGTTTATTTGACTAGTGCAGTCAAACAATAATTTTCGTTCAACTAACGAGAATTATTTCATTAATATTTTTTTAAATTGTTAAAGTATTATACTCCCTGTTTCCCTTCACATGACATGACCTTTATTATACACTGGTCATGTCTTTTGTTTCACAATACACTTATTACACTGTCACACGATAACAGGTGTTCAGTATAGGTTATTTTTGACCACGCTACTGGGGGGACGCGCACATTTTAAAAATATGTCTTGACGACTGTCACACGCTCCTCTCGCTTCGGGTGTTGGAAGACAATTAATTCATCTCGCTAAAGCGTCTCTTTTCGTCTGGTGAAATTGAGTCATTCTATTGGTTACAAGGCCATACTCTACCCCAAAGGTCTTGGTTAAACAAATATTTTAATTTTATAGCGTCTCTGCTTCGGGTTTGAGGCTATATATGACGTGTACATTGACATTCGAAAATGATCGAAAATCTTATAATGGCTATAAGTTTCTTATTATTAGTCAGATCGTCATTTGGATAGTGGCATTAAATTGCGGACACTTGCGTCTTTATTTTAAGTCCAAACAAGTAATAATTCTGTCCATTAATAATTCACTTCACTTTCTTCAAAACTCATATAGTGGTTCTTAACACAAATAAGTCCTTTCACTATATTTTGTTGTAATTACATCTTTATACTTATGACTAAACATTTTGAGTCAATTTCTCATTCATGCTAATACATAATATTGCTATATTTCCAGTTTAAACAAAATTTACTAATGGCGTATAAGCCAACTATGTCCGATTGCTTATATTTACTTATATCACTATTATCCCTTAATCTACTACATATTTTTTGTACTATAACATTATTAGGTATATCTATATACATTTGTTCATACTTTATTTTGGTAAAATGTTATTTTGTTTACATATATAGTATGGTTCAAAATACATTATGCTCTCATCTCGCCATTTTGTCACTCTTATTTAGTTATTTTACTACACATTAGATACATTGTTAATAATCAAAATTGTGTACAATTGTTGGACATGGTTAGTTTAGTGGATTTACTAACATTTTGTTATCTGAAATCTCTCTAAGTTATTGTATGGTGGTTATTTACACCTAGTCCTATGATTGCAGTTAGTTAGTTTATTAAATTTCAGTCAATGAATTATTAGTATAATACTTATGAGGTGTTCTCGTACTAGTATTGAACATTCCTCTAACTACTGGTAACACGCCTTACATTCTCTTTACAAGTTTTGTCCATGTTTTTTGACTAACTCTATTGTCACATTGGGGTTCTGTCTATTTGGTTTATTGTTATTATATTTAATTTGACTCATTTGTTGTGTCCTTCAGTTCATATGGTATTAATTGTTTTGTATTTTTATTCTTATTTAGTCTCTATTTGAAACAATTATGGATAATTACTTTGTTTAATTAATGTATATGATTTTATGTTGTAGGTCCAATTCATGTGAGGTTATGTGTCATTTGTTTGACAACAATGTGCTTCATAGTTTTTTACAGTATTCATCTTAACTACTGTCATCCCATTATGGCATGTTACTACAATGGTTTATTATTATGTTTTACACATTTTGTACACATTTTACACTATCTGTTGAAACAGTAATACTGTGTTTCTTAGTCTAATTATGTTACATATTTTGGTGGGTTGTATCTAGGCTTTGGTACATTGACTTGTTTATATTCAACAAATTAGTTTATTCACTACTATTTGTCTTGACATTCATCTACATTTTGTCCTGTGTTGCTATGACATTCAGGCACATTTCATATCAAGGATTATAAAGCTTTTATTATCGATGTCTATGAACAATTAATTCATTTTTCTGTATTATATATTTGGTGTTCTTATTGATTATATCTGTGGTTTTACAATCATGGATTAAACTTGGTACACTAACTGTTTGTGCATTCCACTTGTTAATCGTTGATTCTTTCACTTACAAATGGTTATTCACTTCCCTCAGTTATAAACACTTCACTAATATTGTTTGTGCTGTTTACTTGGGGTAAATGTTATTATATCATTTGTTGTTACATTTATTCTAAGTATTCACTGTCATTGTTTGTGATCACTTATTGATGCTCAACACTTGGTTTTTTTATTATTGATAGTTCAATAATCATTACACTTATTCTGGTCACTACATTGATTTTGATGCTTTCCATATTTTGTGAATGTTGATGTCTTGTACTGGTCATACATAATCTTCATACTTCATGGTACATTTCTTCCTCTTCTTCTTCTTCTTCTTCTTCTTCTGGTTAGGTGTTTGTCACTTTTGGTGCTTTTCTTGGTTACACATTATTTGTAATAATTCATGTTCACTGGATATAGTCATATTCTTCCACATTTTCATTCATTATTATAATAGTCATTGTCCTATATTTATTTCATTATTATAACAAATTAGTCTGTTTCTTCACTATGGTGATTGTATTTGACGTGTCTCCTTCTTACGATGATAATCACTTTCGGCATATCCCCTCACTATTTTGATCTATTGGGCCTGTATGCTAACGTATTATATTGACTCATGGTATTTTCTCTTTCTTCTTTATACTCGATGATATTCTTATTACTCTTCTTTCTTCTTCGTTGGGTTGTTTCAATATTATTTATTCGTAGATACATATTTTGATTTTCATTCTCCTGTTCCTTCTTCCATGCTTGATGAAATATTTTCTTGTTATTCTTCTATTTGACGTATTAGACCTTTTTTTTATGTAACTGCTATTTTGGTACGTTACAACGTATATAATCTGTATTTTCCATAATAACCACTGTGTTTCCTTTGTCTGCTTTTGTAATTATTGCGTTGTTATTTATTATTTTTTGTTTGATATTTTTAGCGATTTTTAACTCTTTTTTATGTTCTGTGTTATGTGTGCTATTTAACTTCAGGAAACGATTCAACATATTGTTGATTAATGACCGTGTTTCACACTGAGTGTCTTGGTTCTTAATACACTTAATTGTAGCCTCAGCATTCGTGACTTCCCGTGTTAAAGCGTGTTTACTAAAGTCAGGTAAATTATAGTGTAGGCCCTTCGATAATAAATTCTGTTCCTCTGTTGATAATTCAATGTTAGTAAGATTGGCTACACGTTTATAAAATATATGTTTACATTCTATGTTATCTTGTTTTTGTTGTTCACTGTATAGTTTATCAAATTGCTTGATGTGTCTCGATATAATTACTTTGGTAATATCTCTAATCTGTGTTTGTATTAGATAAATTACTTCAGTGACTATAGCTGGGTGTAACATGTTCAAGACCATTAAATGAGCTTTGTATAACAATTTATTTAAACGAATTTTCTTTATGTATAATGCTTTAATTTCCTCCTTAAGCCACGTTTTTTGTGTTTCTATTTTGGCATTATAAGCTGCCGCTGATTTGTTTCTAACTTTCAAAATTGCGAATTTCGGTGTGATGTTATGTCGTAAACACTTTTTGAATAATTTAATATTGAGGTTGATTTTCAATATTTTACTCTTGATGTTCTTGTATTTATAGACTGTGTTTGCTTGTCTGGCTTCGAAATACATTTTTTGCAGTCTCCAGATCGCTATTATGATTAACTTAAAAATTTATTTTTAATGTAGAATGTAGATTGTACGTATGATTGTATGTAAGTGCACGCGCCTTGCTTTTCTTGCAGTCGTACATGAATAAAAAAATTTTTAAAATAATTATTTGGCAAATAAATTATTTTTTACTTTTTAGTGCGACTTTTTTTATTTGATTTTTGTTTTTTTACTTTATATTTTTTACTTTTTATTTTTTAACTTTTTGTTATTTTTTCTCTTTAAGAAAAGCAAGTTTTTAAAACAAATTTTGTATTTTTTTTATTTCCTACTTTTTAGTCATACTTTAATTAAATTATTATTATAAATTGTATAAGTTAAATTAGTAGGTTAATTTGGATTTTCGAAGATAACATTATATATTGAAATTTCTCATATGTTTATAAAATAATAAACAAATTTGTATTCAAAGTTTTACTGTACAGAGTAATCAAATAGTGAAGTTTTTGATTATTGAAATACAATTGTAAATTAACAAAACTTTTTTCTTGTCGCTTATATACATTTTGAATATACATTTAACATAAAATATGTTATATTTTCATTTGAAGTTTATTAATATTTCATTTACTTAATAAAGTATCACAATTTTCGGCAAATGTTTTTATGAGTTTTTATTAAAGATTTCGCATTCGATCCATCTCTGATAATGCATCATTATTGGAAGGTTTTCTTCCAGTTAATTTGGAGTTGTCCAATTCTTCAATCCTAAGTCCATCGAGAGATCTAACTCGGCTAAGGCTGACATACGCTCGACCTTCAGCAAAGAGCTTTGGACCCAGATAAACAACTGCGTAGTCCACAGTGCTGCCTTGCATTTTATGGACGATTTATGCCCATGATAAAATTAACGGCAACATTCGGCGTTCAGCAGTTCCGTAGCTGTACAGGGCAGGAAATTGAATGGCTTTTGGCTGTATTACGTGAGAGCCGTCTCTACCAAAGTCTATTCGGACTGATGGTATGTCGTTCTCGTACAGTTGTCCTCTACGGAAATGTGGCCAAAAGATTTCAGTCACGAATCCTATTGCTCCATTGACAAGACCTCTGGATACATCAATGTTCGATCGCAGCATGACCTTTGCTCCAACGAATATTTCCAATTCCTTTGACAAACCTCCAGTGTTGTTAATGTCATTCGGTATGATAGTATCCAAGTGGGCATCATCTCGGAATGGTCGAGTGGCATCCACGAGTTGATCTTGTGCTCGAAACTTGAAGATTTCAGTGCCTTTCCTTCTAAAGTGCTCCAGTACTTTTCTGTTGTGGTCATTAACTTGTTTATTGGTCGGGTAAACTCGCAATGCTCTTTCTATTGCAAATTCACCATCCATGTTGGTGTTACCTTTGTCCAACAACGAAGCTATGTGGTTGGCTGTAAGTTCTCCAACTCTAAGCGCATTCAGAATGTCGATGAATGTTGTATCACTATGTTGTCTCATGTTCTCCTATAATTCAACTAGTGTTAACAGTCGCCAAAAGTGCGTAGCTGGAAGCAAACGTTCTGGCTGTTGGAATACTTGTTTTCCTCTTACTGGTGGTAGCTGCATCAAATCACCAAATACTAAGATATTGATACCTCCAAAAGGCTCCATGTTGTTTTTAAGTTGTTTCAGGCGTGAGTCGATCATGCAAAGCATTTCGTATGGTACCATTGAGATCTCATCTATGAAGAAGAACTCGATATTTTTCCACTCCTGACGCATCAACCTGAGATAGTTTCCACTAAGCATTGGCATATCACGAACGTTTTTACCATTCTTTTGAACAGGTAATGTTAGGAATGAATGTAATATTAAACCACCCACTAATCGTGCTGCAACGCCAGTGAGGGCGCCAACTTTCACAGCCTGTTTGCCATAGCATCGATTAACTTGATTCTTGAGCAGATTGAATAGACAAGTTTTTCCAGTTCCAGCTTGACCTGTTATGAAGAGCCGTTCACGATGTGAACTTCCTTCCAGTTGATTGCGAATACTTTGAGTGATGTTCTGGAAGATTTCCCGTTGACCAACATTCATAGCCTGACATGCCTGTTGGAATTGCACATCATCCATCTGTTGCCTCATAACTTCTTCAATCTCTTCTTCCATTTCGATTGGTTCTGCGTCAAGAATATCGAAGGCATGAATTTGGTTGAAAGCATTCTCAAGTTGTCGATCTCGTTGACGAAAAGTTTCCATGTGCTCACTAGTTGTTTTCAAAGTTTCTTCTCGAGCTAAGAATGCTTCTCTGGTAGAGTTAAATCCATCAAGCAGTTCTTGTTCAGAACGGTATGGCATATATTGAAGGAGAAGACTGTAGTAGAAGTTTTCTGGATCAGATGCAGCCATGAAATATGGAACTCTTACGACTGCAGGTGCATTTCTAACTGACATTTTGCTATTGTCAATCAGAGTTATCAATTGCTTCCTTTTCTGAAGTGGTACATCGTCGTAAGCGTCCTGGTCTAAACTATCTTCTTTGTGTTCCTGTCTTTTAGCATAATGCGGCTGGAATGTCATTGCAAATTCCATCAAGGTTATGTTATTAAAGTCATAAATTTGATGCTCAAGTGGACGTTTTTCGTAACGCTCGAAGATGTTGGCGCAGTATCCAGTTGCATGGCCAGACTCATCAAACTTTAGAACTTTGTGTCTTTGTTCAGGCTTACGAGTGTTCAGGAAAACGCATTGTTTCGAGCTTTCCCGTAAGTTGAGGTGGCACAACCTGAAAGCGCATTCACACGCTGAAACCTGGCGTTCGTTCATCAGACGCATGCAAATTTTGAATAGCCTGCGGGATATGTTAGTTTCCTCGCGACGAATTTGCTGGATTGCTCGCGCTATACTTGCATTTAGCTCTGTAGGTTCCGTTTTTGATATGTACTTAGCGATGTAATATGCTATCGACTCATTCGATCCACATGGTTGAATATCCATATTGGCTTGCCATAGCTTGAGAAGCGTTCGATTGTAGTTGTTAACCCAACGATCTTCCTGCCGACGCTTTAGAAGGCATATTCTTCCACCGTTGCGAATGAACTCATCTGACGAGTGAGTGATGATGCGAGTTTCTATGCACGTTTGTCTTGGAAAGCTAAATCGACAAGTTGTATCCGTGTTGTTTTTTTGACATGTAGGTGTGTGATGATGTACTTGGCATCTTTTTACGATGTTATAGAGTTCATCGTCATTTGATGGCATTTCACACGTACAAACTTCATCGAGTACGCGGATTCCTTCAGGTGTCTCGAACGATGGATGATTTTCAATCCATACTACCATGTGAAGATGTGGACTTCCGCGGTTCTGGAACTCGATGCGCCACCAGAAATCTTTAAGTTTTCCACCAAACATTTGGTCATTACTCCGGACGAACATCATTAGTGCTTTGACTCGTATCATGAAATGTCTGCTCACGATTACTGGATATTGTTTGATAAGTCGTTGGGTTGCATGTACATCCAGAGAACATGGATCTTTGTTCGGTCTACCATCAGCTATCAAGAGAGCTCTTTTCATATCTAACCAATGTAAATCATTGCAGCTGAAGATAATGAAGTATGTTGGCGGACCAAGGCATCTAATTTGGCCGATGAGTTCATTTAAAGCCGCTCGTCAGTAAGCTGATGATCCTCTTAAATTTTTTATATATAGATGAACATCATCAACCATGCCTTCTTGTCCTTCAATTTTTCGTCCACAAGCTGCTATCGTTGACTTGAGACGATAATATTCAAACATGGATAGTGCGTAGAAGAGGTAATCATTTCGTTCGTTGGAACCGTAAATCGCTGCCTAAAACTCTGCTTTGAAAGTAGTCCAGTGGTGTGATTTTAACTTGTCGAGACTGCTTTAATCCATTTATGCCATATGGAAAAAGAAAGAACCACGCTAATTCTTCTGCTTTCAATTCATGCTCTACGTTGACAATGTTGTCACGAGTCTTCCTTCGAATTTCATTGACATTTTCATGAACTTCGAGTTCATCTTCAACATCTGGTTGTAGACAGTCGATTGGAGCTATTAGTGATGTTTGAATTTCTATATTTTCAGATAGTGTTTGTAGCAGCTGTGTTAAATTGGTTTGTTGTTGTTGGATTTCCACTTCTTCTTGAGTATGCAAGTCTTCTATGACATCGTTTTTGATATGAACAGAAATATAATCGATGGTATACTGAATATTTCGAGATCCTGTTGTTCTCTTGCATATGCGTGTAAGTTCTTCCAATGTATCGCACTCAATAACGCATGCTCTACCATTCAATCCAGCTCTTGATCCTTTCGGTCCACAAGAGTTCGAGTCTGTGAAATAGAACTTGTCGTCATAATTCATAAGTCCATAAGAATATGCAGCTGCTATCAGAATGCCGGCACTATAAGTTTCAAATAGCTGCGACAAAGCTTCACGAACCATAAGTCCGGCATTTCCTCGATTCGTTAAATCGTGTAGGCTTCCAAATAGAAGTGGTTCTTCATCATATTCTATGGAGAATGATTTTTCATACATGATGAAATCATGTTTGACAACGTCAAAGTTACGAGTCAATAAATAGCCGCCTTCTATCGGATATGCGTTCTCTTGTTGTTCCGTGAGATTGTGAATCGTTGTACACATATTATCGCCTTCAATCATATTCCTATCCAAGGTGTTGTTAGTCCACGTGCTCGGTGAGATTACAGAAGCTCTAACGATGTTTGCCAACACCATTGCACAGCACTGAACTCCTGCATACGGTGATGTGAAAATTCCCATATCACCTTGATGCCACGATGCTCTCAAAATTCTTGAAACGTTATTGATTGAAATGTAAAAACTTGTTTGCTGTGGCTCATTGTGTACTTCGGGGGTTTCTTTTTGTATTTGTTCTGTGTTTCTTATCAATGCTCGCTCATCTAGTTGAACGTTGTGATCGATTGTGACATCACGATATAGCAGGTTGTTATCAAGCAACCAATGTATCGCATCGAATAGTCGAGTACGAGATATTGAAATTTGTCGTATTACGTTTAAGTTTTCAAGACATTCCGTAACAACTACGATACCCGAATCTTCCACCGATCTAGGTAGCATATGTGGTAATTTATCGCTGACTTCAAAGATGTCTTGAGCGAATAGGATTGCTTGTCCTTTGAAGCCATACTGTCCATACGAACCATCGAATTTGATGATTTTGACGAATGGTATTATTCGTGACAGTAATCGTTGTTCTGATTGCGAAAGTTTCTTAATACAGTCTGGAATTGGTCCCGGTTGAAGATTGTTCCAATAAGCCTTTGGTGGTGCCGTGGTTTTGCGGCTTCATACGTGACTTTTACAGCAACGACAAAGTAGTAATTGATTTTTTTGTTTCAATTCGTTTGGCAGATATGATGGATTTATTGCTGGAAATCGGAATGTTGCAACTTGGTTTGGATAGCATCGTTTGGCACAGATTTCACAAATACTGTCACAAAATTTGTTGATTGCCTTCTCGAATTCTGTACAACTGGCATTTAAAACCTGACGTTGTTGACGTCTATGTTCCAAACGAATTTCACGCTCTTCGCATGTCTCTGCTGCACAGTATTGTGGTTTGCGTTTTCTTAGAAGTGCCAATCGAGCTGCACGCTGTTTTGGTGTTTCGGCAGCTCTTCGTTGCGCTTCGTATTGGCTATGTGAATCTAATCTTGCACGCTTTGCTTCATTATTTTCATTCTTCTTTTTGTCCAGATATTTCTGCCGCGCTTTCTCTAACCGCCTTTTTCGCTGAGTCGCTGTTTCTTTCTTCATTGTTGTAAGCAACAGAATCAAAGACAATTACCTTAAATTGAAGATATATATATTAGATATATATATATATATAACCTAAAATTGAAGACATATGTAGATATACTAACCTTTGTGATGCTCAATTAAGAAAAAGGCGTCAAAATCACTTTATTCATAATTTTAGTATATAACTTTTTTATTACATTAATTAATTAATGTATTAAATTATCTCTAACTGTAACACTTTCCTTGCATTTTTTTCTTTTTTAAAGGTGAGTCACCTATAAGATCTAAGGATTTATTTAGATAATCTATCAATGAATCAGCATCAATAAATTTGTCATCGTCTTTGGTAGTGCCTGGAATCGAGTCCTCGACATCTAGTTGATCTGGCAGTGAATTAGGTATCTTCTTCCTTCTAATGGTCCGTTCTGTCGTTTTCTTTCATTGAATTATAGTTGCATTGAGTGAGTTGCATTGTTGAGATTTCTAAACGCTGGGTAAGTTCCTCTTTGCATTCGTTCTTTCGTCAATATCGCATATTCTCAACTTGTCATTATATTAATTATATTTCTTTTTATTTTTAATGTTTGTTTATCTTTGTTACGTACATTCTTTATTTATTTAGTTCATTATTGGTTTTAAATCTTTTTAATATTCACTTTTTGCATATATTGATATATTATATTTTTTATATGTTTATTGGTCATATATCACTTTTTCGTCTTCCTCATAAGCTGTATACTTTTTGTTATATTTTTATTTCGTCTTTATACGCACTATCGCGTATTTATTTCACACTTTTTGCGTTATTTAGTACACTTTTAACGTTTATACACTTTATGTTTAAATTTTGTGCGCGGTCAAATTTTTCATCGCGTGTTCGATCCCACGCGCGTTCACAACTTTTGATATACTTAAAACCTATTTTTTTACATTGTTTTGAACTTATTTTCTACTTACACTATTTATATTACTATTACATATTTGTCATTCG